>JAYKKI010000039.1:8575000-8977500 GCA_039881145.1 Druceiella hillmani | reverse complement strand
ATCTTATAGAATTTTTCACGTTTCAATTTGTTTTGCCGTGAAGAAGTTTATATGCTCAAACACCTGAAGATGTTTTCATACAAGAAAACCTACCTTAAGAATTTTAAAGAAGTGGAAATAATACTATATCAAACAGTTTCATTTAGTTGCGAACAAAATTAAGTGCTAATGAATTTCTACAAAATTAACGCGAAGTATATTCAATATCTATACGGTCGTAAAGTACACTGATGGTCAATCCAACTTTCTTGTGTTACAAAATACCGAGACTAATAATGCAGATAGAACATATCTCTATGTATTTGTTGAACAGTATTTATTTTGCCTGTGACGTCATCGGACTTGGCTAGGTGCATACGCGTTATTGTTGCATATCAGCGTTGTGTCAAGATATATATTAGTGTAGCGTAAAACGCGTTTAGCTAGGATGTTGAATTGTTTGCCATTATATTTATTGTGGTGAACTACTAGAAACCAAAGTTAATCTATAAAAATATTCGAAGGAATATAATTAAAAATCGGTATAAAATGGAAAATTAAAAAAAAAAAATTAAAATGTCATTTCATTTGGATCGTTAATATGCTCGGAATTACAGAAGATACAATTCGGAAAAAACTCGAATCAAATAAATCAAGAAACCAAAAAATTCAGGGTCCAGTGAATGCGAGGGCTACAACAGCGTCGAAAACAAAATAAAAAAAACTATTATATAACCAGACCATCGGGCATACAGCTTCCAGTGACAGTCCCCGTTATACTCATCTAGGCATTAAAGAGATTGGCAATTAAATTACAAACTAATACAAAACATTTGTTGTGATTTTATTGTAACAATTTCTCGAAAAATCTTCGGCGCACACCCGAACTGCGCCTTTCGCTTTTTTATCAGCCATTTTTTTCAGAACTTTGAAATTTAGCGCAATTATAAAGCATATCGATTCGCAGATATCTTAATTAGGTAACAATAAAAAACATTGAAAAGGAGAATTTAGGGTGGAGGAGGTTAATTAAGTAGTCAGAATTGGGGCATTGTTTAAAAAGGCTAGTCAAGGGTCTGAATAATATTTTTTTCATAATTTATAGTTGTTTATCTTTAGAGTTATACTAAAATATAAGCAAAAAAATATGGTCTTCCTTCCTCTTACGAAAAAACTAAGCTTAAAATTATGAAGAAAACAGATTTTTTACAAGCTTTTTCCAAGATTTTATAAACCATGATTTCAGATGTCATAGTTTTTGAGATATTCATATCGAGCCCGGATAGCGTTTAAATGTTTTTTTTTTCTTTTAGAAAATTTACCTGAGATTGAAACTTTATATAGATTGTTCACTAACAGATTTATGTTAGCAAAAGTGAACTCATTCAATCTATTACATTTATTAAAAAACACTGTTCTCGTTTTTCTTACTACACGCTGCGGCAAGTTTGGCCGAATGTCGTGAATTCCATGGCAGATATGTTTTCTCTCCGTGACATACCGTAGGTTACTAGCATAAACATTATTTTTGAGGACTCGCTTCATGAAAAATATTAGCTTTCGTGGGAAATGTTAACGGAGAAAATTCATTGAAGTTCAGGCCGTATACGGAATTGCCCCATC
The DNA here is from genome assembly GCA_039881145.1 of Druceiella hillmani. Classification (NCBI taxonomy): domain Eukaryota; kingdom Metazoa; phylum Arthropoda; class Insecta; order Lepidoptera; family Hepialidae; genus Druceiella; species Druceiella hillmani. The sequence continues at coordinate 8,975,898 of JAYKKI010000039.1, read as the reverse complement.
TTATTGAAACTAGATATGGGATGAGTAAGATAAGCATGCTCGTAAAATAATTAAAAAAACAACCAAAGATCATTCGCTCGTTATTTTACATTTACGGCTGGTTCTCTGGCATTTAAAAAAATAGGGTCTCTTTATTTGTTTATAAAGTGCACCAAGCAGTAACTCTTAGGCAATGTAAAAGATCGTCAGTGTTTCAATCGCAGATCACATATTCGTGGAGCTCCATAGAGATAATTTTGTTTATTTACGTGCCCATTTTGATGAAAGTAAGCTTTCTCGTTCCTAAATATGCAATTTATGGCGCGACCCCACTTTTCCGCATTGCACAGCGTGGATGTTCATACAAGCTTCGTGCAACGTTCTGAATATATTGAGTGTTCCTGTGCCTTGGTGATCATGTGTCCTGTATGTGGGCGACTGAAATGTATTCAGAGCTAAAGAAGTTACGCAAAATTTTTCACACATAGATACACTTAGTCATTCATCCCCAAATATCGTAATGTGAACAAAATTGGCGACGCGCATTAACGAGAAGAGTGGCGAATTTATGAAAAACGTCTCAATAGCACGCATGCTGCTATAAACGCACGATGGTCTTCCGACAAATGCGGAATTGTGATTGACCAATCCGCAATCTCGGTAATTTTAATGATACACCCTCCTCCTCTTCATTACACCTCCTTCTCTCTTATTCACGTTTAAATTTTCATTTCTCAATCATTCAAAAATGTAACATTTCTCTATCATCGGACATATAATACTATAACTTTCCTCTTCAAAATACCTCAAATGGCTGTAACTTATACCTCTATGCCCTTTAATATAAATCCACTCTTCCACATTCGTATTCATAACAATACGTGCAAAAGTCACCGGCATATTACCCGCCCGTATTTACGTGTGCAAGAAAAATAAATTTTATTATATTACTTTGTCCCTAAGCACCTTACAACGCCAACAAGCTATTTGGATGGGCGCGCCCAACGCCCACTAACTCCACTTCCGGACCTGATCACGTTTCGATAAACGGTACGAGTGGCCGCAGTGTTTCGGGCGTGATGCCTCCCTCCTTCTGTCTCGTCTATTTACTGTACTAAATAAATAGAGATGAAAGGGGGTGGTAATAGTACAGTGGAGTTTAACGAAGTAGTACATTGAATATAACATGCTTTATGATATTTTCCTCGCTATATATTTATAAGAGTGGTCATATTTATAGCCGAATATTTTTTTACTACAAATTAATATATAATTTGTATTAATTTATTCGGTGTTCATTACACAGATGAGAGTGTCAATTAGTCTCTAAGTTATTATTTAAAAAATGAGGTATCTGTATAAGACTATCTACGTACCTACTAATATCTTAGTTACTTCTTACCTTTCTTTGCACCTGTACGTATCTACTTGCGACTTATTTACTTAAATTCTTACCTGTACATACTTAATGTATTTGTGCATACCTATGTACGTAATTGTACGTTTCTACGATTATACTAGTAACGTATAATCATAGAAAAATGTAGTTTTAAAATGTTACATAGAAATTATGTATATTAAATAAATCTCAGCGTTTATTAAATTTATTTGCATAGTTTGTATCATCCTTTGAAATATCAAAAATAATAAATTCATATTAAAAAAATAACTATACTTTAGTCAATAAAATGATCACAATAGAAATTACTTCTGCATCTTCAAGAAATGTCGTCACTAAATTAATCAAAACTAGTAAATATTGATATTGACTTGTTGACTGATTGATTCGCTGGCGAAACTTTGATACTGTACCAATCGTCTTAGAATATTTAAATTCATGATATATTTTCTGTAAATGACAGAAAAAATAAAAAAGTTGTTAATGGAAACGGATCAATTAATTACAATATTTCACAGTATATTTTATCTCCACGGTTAAAATATCATGCTTAATGGTCTGTTATAGAACAAAAAACTAAATTTTATTCCAGCATACGCCTAAATACGTAAATACGTGTTATTCTAGCATACGTATAAAGTATTCATCTAAAAATGAAACGCAATTTGAAAAATGTGCGGAAACAAAAAAATGCTAAGATCGAATTTAATTTTTTTTTCTTTAAAAATGTTTTAGAAAAAAACTCTTAGATACATGTAATGATGTTTTAAATAGATTTTATAATATAATAGATAAATCTTTTCTGAAATATTTTGTGGTAATAATAACTAAACAATTCGTAAATACTCTGAAGCTGTAGAAAATGATACTCATTTTCCATTTAACAAAATTTACTTAATTAAAAACACTTCTAATAAACGTGCTTCATTTCATTTTCATTTCATTTTATTACCTAACAATCATTATATTAGTTTTTTACAACCTTCACCGCCTCCTTCCAATTACCCACTCATTGCAATTAATCTTTAATTTATTCCACCTAGAGATAAGACCCCGGTCAGCTCGTAGTTGATAAGATGATATTTATGAGAGCATTTAGGTTTTACAGCCCGGTCTTGACGAGCGCAATCTACCTTAGAAGGGCAGGGTAGTCTAATGCAAAGTTTCCAACCAGTGGAAGGGTTGGCGTACCATCCGACTAGATATAGACGGTCTCACTTTTACCTACGAGCTCCAAACTAACAAGTGCTGAGTTTGGTGATGAGTCATTAGAAGAATTGGGAAGATTTTACTTACAGAGTGGTTACACATTTTGTCCCTTTTATTACCTACATTATAAGTCGCATTCTGCTTATTGCTGACATTGAAGCGAGTCCTATTATAAAGCAATAGTTGATGTATACGTTTACACTTTACAAATTAACTTTAACGTTTAAAGTTAAATGTCAAAAATATCAAGAATTAAAGTTGAACCTGTTAATTGATTAAATCGAGATGAGTTATTAATTATTGTGCTAAAATATTAGTTATTAAATAGTGCTATTATTATTATAATATGTAAAATATTGCCCGTAAAATTATAATGTCACCGTATCTGCAAATTGGTTGTTAATTAATATTCGAAGTATCAAATGCATCTATAAGTCTATATTTTTAGGACGATGACATCAATATTTTCGCATCAATATTAATTACTAATTTAAGTAGATTTTTGAAATATATTCAATTATTTAAATTAAAATTATGCATATGCAGTATATGCAGGGCATCCTACTGATTAAAATTTATAGTTTTACTTCATATACAAATGGCGATTCATTCAAGTAAGAAGTTGATTCAGTTGAAATTAACTTTTTCCATTAAAATTTATGGCGTTACGTTGCACTTTCCAAAATCTTTGACTGTTAAATAAATAAGATTTTTGAAAATCTGTCTAATAAGATAGTAGCTGCATTACGAGCATTACGCATACTTATATATATTTAACAGTGCACAGTATTTCTTTTAAACTACTTAGGAGAGGAGGAATAGTGGGATACAATTTGAACATATGTGCTGTGAATTTAGTTTATGTTTTTCACAAACTTTTTTCAGTGGATCGAAAAAAATTCTCACAACGACTCGGTTGTAACCCATGCCTCTGGCTGTGAAGATAGGATCAGGCTCCTTGTAATTAATGTGTCGGCTTGAATGTTTGTAAAAAAGACATCTTTTTTAGAAACGTTTAAACCAATGTATTCTTGCAAAACTCCTTTGTGAATCTGAATGCTATGATGCATTTTGTTTTTTCTGCAACAGTTTTCCTAAGTTCGTGAGACTTTAAACAGTAAAATCTTTCTTCTATTATCTCATTATATCCCTTTTTGTGATCATTAGAAAATACTGTAGTAAAGTGGGCTGACGTCTTTTGAAAGACAGTGTCATCTAAATTTGCCCTGTACTTTGTTCGTGTGTAGTTTGTGGATCACCGTGAGACTGTGTAGCTTTAATATAACCTCTTTGTCCTAGCACAATACTCCCAACTGCCTTTTTTACAGCTTACATAGACCAAGAATATTAATTTGTTTTCTTTTTATCTTTTCGAACCATTCTGTCTGAAACAAAAACAAATTAAAATGTTATTAACTGGAGCAAAAATTGTCCCACATTGCATTGAATATACCTCACTTTGCTTCAATCTGCATACAAGACAAAGCATAAATATCGTCGCCGTACTTTTATTTTAAAGGAATACTCTTTATTTCCCAATTCGGCTTATAAACCACACCAAAATACGGTGTCAATTTTGCCACAAAGAATATCGCTAGAACAAATATAAGTTTTGATAAACATTTTAATGGATACATAATTTTCCTATTCTTACTAACAGCTTTCTGCCAGCATAGCTGGCGTCCCGCCTGCTTTAGGCGCTAGCGGAGGGAAACATGTGACCACTAAACATCAATAACAGTGCTCTGTTTGGATTGCCGCATGACCGTTGACTCAGAGAATTTAGTTATTACCCCACTATACACCGTTACCTCATTACACTCCCCCTCTCCCTGAACAAATTTAAATTTTTTATAACGTAAATATGTTACTATTTGTTTCAAATGCGTAAAAATATGATGAATATTTATAAAATTGTAAGATCCAGGAAAGACATTATAATTTTCCTACAATATTTGGATATATAGCCTGAAAACTTTAAAATTAAGTAAAATTATTTTAGAAGTCCTTATTGGCAATACTAATTTCAAACGATATCCCACACAATAGGAAGAAAAGAAAAAAATTTGAGTAACATTTAAATTACTTATTTCTACCATCAATAGATAATAATAATTAATGTCGAGTAGTAAATATATTAAGAAATTTGCAATTTCGTTACCAAAATTATTACAGTGTTCAAATATTATCCGATAGATACTCCTTATTTTGATTGTACGATTTGAAATTCTTTCTCTATTTTTATGATGATTATTGACCTTAAAATATAAAAACATTCTAAAACAGAACTTCTTTTGCTACACTAGTGTAAATGCTCCTGTTAAAGAATGATACCGTAACGAAAAGTGAAACAAATCGGCAGCAGTAAAAGGGAGATATGGAAAGTGTTTACCTTTCACTGCCAATCATTATACAAAGAATACCAGAGTACAAATATGATAAATTGGTCATAATATTGGGACACTATCTATAACCTAACTGGCATTTTAAAAAACATTTTCACATCAAAGAAATTCTAGTCATTCATCTAAAAGAAAAAGGTGTTAATAATTGGAAATATATTAATTGCATTACTTTCCTCACCACCCAATTATATTAAGATATAATAAGAATTTTGTGTACTTTAAAGAAGTGTTGTGGGAAATTTAATACTGGCATACATTGTCCATCCTGTGATATCAGTATATGAAATTCTTAATTTTATCATATTTACATTATTATATATAAATTAAACATTGCACTAATTTTCTCAGGGAGCTTGACAGAAAATCAACACTGAAATAGAAACTGCATGGTCTACAAATCAGTCACCGATCGGTCGCGTTGACGTACGGACGCGTTAGCCAATATGGCGTCTAAAATGCTAAAATGTACGGGTTGCAATATAGTGATTAACGAAGTGCTAGCCTTTATATGTAATAAAATTGATGTGATGAACGAGGAGAGCATCAGTAATATTTGTATAAGTGCATTCTCTGACGAGGATATACATAGTGCAAAAGTTCTTCTGTGCGAATCTTTACCTATGGAGAAACGTAAGAAGAGAAAAAGCGATGGGAAGAAACTCCGTGAAACTGACGACATTATTTGCATGCTGAAGGAGTCTGATCCTGAAGTGTTACCGATATTTGTGGCTCGCGATCTGCACAAACTACCACCGGTACTTTTTGACCATGTCGACGTAACTCGCTTATTAAAAGATTTGTTAACAATGCAACAGGATATAAAGCGCATCAAGGAACAGTATGCTACAAAAAAGTACCTGAATGCTATTACGAACGAACTAGAAAACCTGAAAAAAGCATCTATTGTGAACAATCTTGAAAATAACACCTGCAATGTTAATATTAAGCGAGGTGGTTTTATAATGGACACAAATGACGAGTACTTTAGTGGTCCCAGGGGACTTGTCTACATGGATACAGCAGAGAACATCCCATGCAAAAATCGGGATAAGAACTATCGGGATATCGTTCAACTTTTTCCTAATAGTGAGGGTACATCGAAAATTTGCAGTGAGAATAGCGTTTCAAATAGCAACGGCGCGGGCGCTCACCTAACGGCGCAGGCAAACGATAACAAGCCCGAATCGATGACTCACTCTCAGCCGGCTGCGATCGACGTACCTACCGTCGCGAGACACACGACCGCTTCGAACGTTAACAGCGATAAGCGCAGTGAAAATAAATCATTAGCCGATGTTGTTGCGAATGGTCATTGGAAAGTTCCGCAAAAAGATGAAGAATGGACCTTAGTACAGAGGAGACGATTGAGAAACAGCTTTGCTGCCCAGAGAGGAAAGGCGGTCTCGAACTCAGAAGCGAGTTTTAAAGCTGCGGATATAAAAACTGCTATTTACATTTACAATGTTGCGAAGGAAGTGCCCGTGTGTGACATATTGACTTATATTGCAAATAAAACTGATGTTGCCGTAACTTTGGAGAAAATGAACATGAAAATACCAAAAATGTATGATGCCTACAAAGTCTTGATGAAACATAAACTAGATATTTTTCTGAACGATGACTTCTGGCCAGAAGGTATCGCATACCGCCGCTTTGTTGATTTTAAGACAAGAAAGAGTGGTGATAGAAAAAGTGCGAATATGTGATTTTTATATGTATGTGTATTATTATAATCGCTTTTTTATGTTTAAATGATTAATTGCCCTAAATTAGTCACTTTTAATTGCAAAAATATTATAAGATCAGTTGATTGTCTAAGGAACATATGCAAAACAGCGGATATCGTAGCACTTCAGGAAACATGGCTATTGCCACACGATATTCCGTTCCTAGGTAGCATCAGCGACGAGTTTGCGTACACGAGCAAGTCTGCCGTAGACACCTCGGCGGGTGTGCTCCGTGGCCGACCGTACGGAGGTGTGGCAGTGTTGTGGAGGAAGTATGCCTTTCCATCAGTGTTACTGTTACCGTGTACTAGTGATCGCGTAGCGGGTGTTAAGATTGACATCGGTGATCGTTCTATGATAATTATATCAGTGTACATGCCTACGGATTCGAGAGAAAATCTAATTTAGTTTACGGAATGTCTAGGCGAGTTAAATTCCATAATTGAGAATAGTGATGTGGAATCTATGTATGTGATGGGGAATTTCAACGCACATCCGGGTGAGTTATTTGCTAATCAACTCTTATACTTTTGTGTGGAACAATCCTTGACATGTGTTGATGTCGATGTGTTAGCGAGCGACTCGCATACCTTTGTCAGTGATGCACACGGGTGCCGCCGGTGGCTCGATCACTGCGTGGTCACAGGCGCGGCGCGTGAGACTATTGATCGCGTGACTATATTATATGACACTTATTGGTCTGATCATTATCCGATGCAGTTAACATGTAATATAAATTTAGTAACGCCCAAGATTGTATCTAATTGTAATAATTTTTATAAAAATGAAATAATATGGGGGGAGAGGCAGACTGATCAAATTGAATTGTATTATAACTTTTGTCATGACAAGTTAAGGGATATAGACCTCCCAGCCGACCTTGCAATTTGTACGCGTACTAATAAAATGTGTAATTGTGAAATTCGTAAGTTATTAATCAATGATTTTTATAACAACCTAGTGTATATTTTAAGAGAGGGAGCAAAGCAGTCTTATACTGTGAATGCGACACCCGGTAGGGGTAAACGCATAATAGGGTGGAACAAGTATGTGAAGGAGGCTCACGGGAAGGCTCGGCAATGTTATCAAAATTGGTTATTGTATGGGAAACCAGGCAGTGGCTGGGTATATAGTGAGATGGTTGAGTCTAGACGATTATGTAAGGCAAAATTAAAATGGTGTCAAAATAATCAACAACAAATTAAAATGGATATAATAGTACAACATCACGACAAAAGTAACTTCTCTAAATTTTGGAAAACAACGAACAAGTTGAACCTTAAGCCCAGCCGGCCCGTGAATGTTGACGGTGTGCAGGACCCCTCTGCAATAGCGGAATTGTTTCGTCAGCGATTTTGTGTGAAAGCCTCTAGTGAGTCTGGGCAACCGGGGCCACCGAGCGTGTGTGATGGGGGGACTGTGCCTGGGGACATTAACGTAATCTTCACATAGAAATATATAGCCTCAGTGATTAAATCAATGAAAAGAGGTAAGTCACCAGGTTATGACAGCCTTAGCATCGAGCACCTTCGGAATGCTGGAGAGTATTTGCCTAGAATCCTAGCATTATTATATAATATGTGTGTTAGCCACGGCTACCTAACCGAAAAGCTAATATATACAATTGTTGTACCCATTGTAAAAAACAGGACAGGGGATGTCTCGGATGGTTCAAACTACAGGCCTATCTCATTAGCTACGGTTATTGCGAAGGTGCTGGATGGTTTGCTTGATGGTCACTTAACTAGGAGTATACAACTGCACGATGGTCAGTTCGGTTTTCGGGCAGGCCTATCCACTGAAAGTGCCATTCTGTGTCTCAAGCAGACTGTGCAGTACTATACCAAGCGTAAAATACCAATGTATGCCAGCTTCCTGGACCTGTCCCGGGCATTCGATATGGTTTCGTACGACTTGCTATGGGCCAAGTTGCGAAATGACACTAGTTTGCCTCCTGAAATTATATCTATGTTTAAGTACTGGTACAATAATAAAAAAAAACACAGTGAGGTGGGCGGATAGTGAGTCGGACGAATATGGTCTTGAGTGCGGGGTGCGTCAGGGGGGGTTGACATCACCCAAACTGTTTAATATATATGTAAACGGGTTGATTGGAGAGCTGAGCAGTACCGGAATCGGATGTCATAAAGACGGAGTGTGCGTTAATGACATCAGCTACGCTGACGACATGGTGCTGCTCAGCCCTTCTATCGGCGCGTTACGCAAGCTGCTACGTATATGTGAACTGTACGCGGAGGATCACGGACTCCGATACAATATAAAAAAAAGTGTGTTTATGATTTTTAGAGTACCCAAAAAACCATATCCAGGTCACTCGGTAGCCCTCTATGACACATATTTAAATAGACTCACTCATTTTAAATATCTGGGTCATTGGGTCAATGTAGACCTCAAGGACGACATGGATATGGACAGGGAACGCAGGGCGTTGACTGTGAGCTGCAATATGTTGGCTCGAATATTTGCACGATGCACGGGACCAGTAAAGGTTACACTGTTTAGGGCATTCTGCCAGACTTTCTACTCGTGCAGTTTGTGGGTTGATTATAAGTGGCGGGCATTTGACGCCCTGCGGGTACAATATAATAACGCGTTCAGGGTCTTGATGCGGCTTCCGCGGCACTGCAGCGCCAGTGGTATGTTTGCGCAGGCGCGTGGACGGCTTTCACGCTATAATGCGCAAGCGCAGTGCGTCCATAATGGCGAGGGTGCCGGGAAGCTCCAGCAATATGCTGGTCACGTGCGCTGGCCGACTGGACCTACCTCTTGACACACTGGATAGGCCTACATGCGCCATTATGATTTAAGTTAAATGAATTTATGAGTGAGTTAATTAAATTAATTTATTTTATTACTATTTTGCTTTGAATTTGATTTGAGTAGTTTTTGACTTGTTTTATTTAATTTTATTTAATTTGACCTGACTTAAGTAATTTAATTTGGTGTAGTTTGAGACAGTTTAATTTTATCTGATTTAATTGACTTCATTTATTATGATTTAATTTGTATTGATTTTAAATTTTTTATTGCAATTGGGTTTGACTCCATTTAGTATTGATTTTATTTTATTGCATATTTTATTATTTATTAATGATGTAATTATTCACTATTTAGACTAACATTAGATTAAGAATATTGTTACCTATTAACACAATTGTATGGACTATGTCTGAAATAAAATCTTATTATTATTATTATTATAAACTTATTTAGATAATTTAAAGTGTTTCCAATTTCTAGATTCACCAATATTTTATTAATTTAGCTGTAGTAAATAAAGATGGAAGCAAAAAAAACCGGAAATTTGAAAAAAAAATTAAATTTTTTTATCTTATTTATCATATTTCATATTATTTTTTTATGAGCACAATATTATCTGAAGTTTTACTTGCAACTGATTTAGTTTATTAAATGACTTAAAACAATTATAATTTATGTTCTTTTTATGAAGACAATTTTCACGTTTCGCATTTTACTTTCCCCTAAAAAGGAAAATAATACTTATAACTCGGTATACAACATTGTGTAACTGAATAATAAATATTCGTTACAATGCGTGCGTGTGTTTTATTTTAAATCTGTAATTTTAGAGAATGTCAACAGTAATAAGTCATTGTAACTAAACAGCCAGTTGCAGAGAGAAGAGATATCAGCACAAAACGGAGACCTAGGAAAGCGGTTGTGCATGAAAAAGGGAGTTCTTGTAGAAAATCCTTTATAAAAAATAAGTTATTTGACAAACTATTCTGAAGATCATTAAATATTCTAATAGATAAGCAATATAAAGAGAATAGTATCACAAAAATTGCTCAAGATAATTGTCAAAAGCTGAAAACAAAAAACTCTAACAGTAATGATACATTATTATCGTTGCTCATTCATTCCTAAAATTATAAATACAGAGACAAATATAACAAAACCTTAAGATAATATATTTTTGCATAATATGTAGGAATGTCTAAATGTGAAAATAATCAAAGTAATATACGAAAATCGATCATTTAAATAAAAAAATGGAAAACTAAATAAACTCATAGACGGAGTGAAAATTCTTTAACCATTCGTATTAGTTAATTATATATACCAATTAATTATACAAAAATATTTTTTTTCTTGTTTTTCTGTCTAAAACTGCATTTTCACTAGTTTACAGTAATATACTTAATACATTTTTACTCTTCCCTATTGAATAAATTATAAATACACGGGATCTAGAAGTTTGCACCTATACACGCGCAAGCTTTTATTTATTCTAAGTGGGTAGGTCTTTTATTTGTTAAAAATAAGTTCATCATTTAGCAAACTAGTTTGCAAACCTCGGACAAACAGAACGAATTTCTTCCAGTTTTGGTCATTATAATTGTCCACGATTAATTTCGCCTAAATTTTGAATTTCGGTAATAATTTTTTATTATTTAGAAGTCGATTTAAAGTAATTGTCGCCCTTTCCTTTCCCTCGCACTCACTTCTCCGTAGACTCCCTCTTTCTTCCTTTCCTCCCTGTGTATTTACTCCTCGCTTTTCCTCTCCTCCTCTTCTATCTCACCCTCTCCTACTAACGTCTCCTTTTAAAAAGAAGTGGCATTATTATGTTCTACTTAATGGACTCTCCTAAGGCTGAATTTTGAACTATTAACGATCACATTTTCTCGCAGTTATCTTATAAAGTTTCCAGTTGATAAGGTCGTGATTTTTTTTTCATAATAAGTAACTTTAAGCCATCATTATATACGGATGAGAAATGTCTCATCCGTATATAATGATTTTTAAAGAACCAAAATAGGTGATCCTATATTTTTAATAGTAATTCTATGAAGTTCGAGTTAATACGACCATCCAAATTTGAATAATATAGAAATTTTTAATAACCGTGAAATACGTATTTGATCATTTATTTTAATAATAATCGCTGCGTTTAATTATATAATTGTAATGAAATAAAAGAAAATGATATAAAGAAAAAGAGTCAGGTGCAAATTTCAACCCTTACGATTTTATTTTCATTTTATCCAGTTTTTTAAGATACTTCACAAAGACCTAGCTAAAATTATTTATTGCTGCAGATAGACACTTAATTTTGAGTAAAAATCATACTGTACTCGTCATATATACGTCTGGATGATTTCCTTAAAGGCAACTACAGTAAAGTTTCCCTGTACGCAATGTTTAATGTGTAACCTTCGGGGATTAATATGTTGACATTGCTAGTGTTTGTGACGTGCGATAGAGCCACATTGAGCTAGCCGTGTGAGAAACAACACACGCAGAAATCAACGCAGGCTACTCTCAGCATTTGGCCTTGCGTTTTGTTTATTGTATTGGCATAATATATGCTTACTTGGAAATGTATACGTTCAAAACTGAAAGAAAAATTGTTTGGGACAATAGACTTCCGGAGAATGAAAACATTATCACCTGCGCCGTGTCCTGTTAATATTTCAGCTTGTACCAAGTTTTATTGAAAATAAGTAACTTTTAATCTGGTGCCGTTACAAAGTTTTAGTGGGCTTAAATTTCTCAGGAGCATTATGGGTATGCCAATTTTTAAGTTTATTCTATGAGATCGAAGTCAAGGAGAGTTCTGAGATTTGAAAAAATTTACCGGGTAGTTAATATCTTTTTGTTCCTTAACTTTATTAATCGAGGTAAATTCTAAATAAATCCTCTGGAACAAAGGTCATAATTTCAGTATTTATTTCTGTCGCCCGATCGTCGCGAAGATTTAATATAACCGTTTCGCCGAGCTAAGAGTTTTCATGATTTGTTATTTGCATTGCGTCAGCGTACAAACATGATATGGGGCCTTACAATGATGAAACTGTACAACAAAAGTGTTCAAGCAGCATAATCCGTCCTTCTTCCTGCAGATATGCACCGTTACACATTTCAAGTACAAAATCGGAAAACTCCTCTGAATTAATGTTACCTTCTGTTTGCGCTCGCATATTTATTATTAAATGCTGTATAATGTTCCACATTAGATTTTAGCACTTAAGACAGCCTTCAATTTCATTCGCACTTGCTCCTCGTGGTATTACTGGCAGAATCTGGCAAATATTGCTACAGAAAAGTATTGTGATACCACCCATGAGCAGCTTGTTTTGCCTGATATCGAGCAATGCTACATCTAGCGCGTTTACCGCCTTATGGTTTACCATAATGTACTCATCCGATATAATTAAAGTTCAGTCACATAAATTTTTAGCTTCATCGCTTTTCCTAAAAACTTTATAAACTGGGATATTTGTGTGCACTGAGTTAATCAGAATCTTATAGATAATGTGGGCAGCTTTCCCTTCTGGCGGAAAAGTAGCTGCTTCATCTGATGAGGCGATTTTTCTTTAACTGTGTAGCTAGGCCAAGAAACTTTGGTGAGAAAAGTCTTTTTCTTTTCATCAAGTGTATCTAAAAATAGGATATCTTCTAAAGCATTATCTACCCTATGACACACGCGATCAAATATAAAACGTTGTTCTCCTATAAGAAAGTTTGTAAGGTTCGATCAGTTCCACTGGATCTTAGTTTATGTCCGTCGTGTAATCTTTGTTGATGTATTCACCTTCAAATATGGATTTGAACATACCGGATTGAGAAATAGTACTGAATATCGTATTACACCCGACAGATATAACTATGTCTCGGATAGCCATTAAATATTCGATTCATATTACTTTCACGTAATCTTTCTGTAAGTTCAATATTGTTGTCGTTGTTTAGTTGTACCTGGGTGAAAAGGTCTTCAGCTAAATTATCATGGTACTTTCGCCACAACTGTTCAGCATCCGGCAGTGTACAAAACACCAGCATGACTGCAATTGAATGGCACAAACGATATGGACTTTTTCTAATACACACTTTGGATAATGCGTCACATCAATTTTGATTATCATCTAGCAAGTGACGTGCTCGGCAAGTAGCCTAGTAAGTGGCACATTCAATGTCACCAACCTTTCGGAACTCGGTGAAAGAAGTAGCACATCAAACTGTGTCTAGAAGTAGGCTTAAGAAAAAGTATTCATACTGATTCGAATGCACAGTGTAAAATCTCCAAATAACTTTTTTGAAATTGCCGGGTTCATTATTCATAACTGTTCCAGGTCTTCTACGGTTCCAAATACCTTGCTGTTTGTGATAAAAGTAATATGATGGAAGCTCGTTGTATAACAACGTCTTAACAAATGCATCTATTTGACACCGACGAAAGAAGACGACCAGAATGGTTCATCGTCATTTTCTAGACGATCTCTCATTTTATCGGAGTTGAAATACTCTGTCTGGCCCCCTTTAATATGCACGTCGAGATGGGTTACTGGTGGGTATTTTTTGTGAATGAAAACCGCTTCTGAAGAGCTTTTATGTCGGCTGGATTGAAACCTCGTAATTTGATCGCTGTTATTATTTCTAATCATGGTGATGGCCTGGTCGTTACCTTGTTGACGTATTTGCAAAGATATTTTATGGTTCTGACGCTGTTACATAGTTTTGTTGTTGATGTGACCATGTAATGTTTTTGATAAAACCGGTGTAAACGATACCACCCATCTATTACGTAAAATAATATTTAGGCCATCTAACCGTAGCTGTGGAACCACCTTGTTGACGTGATTTCGACCAATGTTAATTACCTGTTTTCTTCTAACATCGTTTGCTCTGTTAGAGTTTTAGGTTATTTTTTAGAGCAAGAACCTTCCTGCATGCAGGGTAAGTCCCTGTTTATAGCGCCATATGTCACGTGAAACATGTGAGTATTTACGATGTCGTTTAATGCAGTATCCTCCGTGTGATTAGGAAATTCAACACGTATGACGTTTTCCATAGTATCGGTTCCAGCCACAGAAGTATGTGGGCATGGGGAAAGCCCCATTTTTGCTAATCAACGGTATACATATAACAAAGAGATGAACTGAAATTGTTTTCTTTAGTGATCTCGAATTAGTCACATTTTTTAGCATTTCTGCTATAAAGAGAAAGATTTGATTTTTTCGAGGCATCTGAAGGAAAGCACTTAAGGAACTAAGAATTATTTAAAAAATTATTTTGTTATCGTCTTAACTCGACGGAACAGATTTATACGAAGTAATAAAAACCGGAATAGAATCATGCTATTTATTTACAAATTACAAATTCCTTAAAATATACACGATTATACAATTTACAATGAAGTGCTACACACTTTATTTTGATAATAAAAACGCACTGTTTACCATTTTCTCTGTTCACTTACGCACTTTTCGAGTCTTGATTTAAGACTGATTGTCATTTCTATACTCGATGTTAACTCTTTATTATATACCTATCGTTATTGTTTTAATTATTATAATTGACTTACTATATCTTTATATTAATCCGAACTAATCTCTAGAAGCTTTTTTATGATTCGATATATACATATCCCTTCGACACATATGTCTATTTCTTTCACATATATGAATTTAGCACATTCGTAATCTATCTATACACTACATCTGTCTATACACTGTATATAAAACTGCATCCAAACCGATTCCGTCGGTTCTCATATTAGCGTGCATAACGAATGTAAACTAAAGATTGACGTATATTTTTGAACCGATTGAAATGAAACAAACCCAAAATGTTACCCCAAACTAATGTAAATCTATCAATGAAAACCGCATCCAAATTGGTTAGCCGTTGCTGAGATTACCGTGAACAACGAAAGTGCGCACAGTCAAAAATTTAGAAAACTGTTGTTTTGGGCTCAGTAGCGTATTCTCAGTACATATCATTTAGTTTTATTTAAACATATTCAATGTAATGTGTTTAAACATTTTATTTTTTTACGATTTTATTATATGTACAGATTTGATACGCCATTTCACCTATAACAACACTAGGCTTGATGAGAAACAAACGAAATATGTAAGTATCCCATCCTGTGAGTATGAGACAGGTACGTGCAGTCGTGGCCACCACTGTGTGAATTCGTACGATAGTAGGTGTTGCGATTTTAATCCTCACGTTCATTTATATAAATAAAATTATTTTTGCTTCTTATTTTGCACGTATGCTTTATTGTCGTAATGCCAGTAAAATTACATGTAGAAATATATAAATAATATAATTATTGAATACATGAAACGATGACACAAGAACTGATAAAATAGCAATTAGCTAGAAGCTACTTGCTGTTTTATCAGTTCTTGTGTTTGGCTTTAGTCATCAGTGACATTAACTTTCTACTGCATTAAATATGTAATAATCTTTACACGTAATGAAACTGAGAGAGTGAATTCTGTGCAGGGAAAATATGATAAAAAGAGTAATATATTTCGGATGTAGAATAATAGTACAAGCCAGAAAATCTATATTTAGAATTTTTGTTCGCCTGACTGTGTATAAATTTGTTCTTCAATCAGGTAAAATCTACTACAATAATTTTAAAGAAATGTGGTATGGTAGTAGTTTATA
This sequence comes from Druceiella hillmani, assembly GCA_039881145.1. Lineage (NCBI taxonomy): Eukaryota > Metazoa > Arthropoda > Insecta > Lepidoptera > Hepialidae > Druceiella > Druceiella hillmani. Next base: position 8,959,729 of record JAYKKI010000039.1, on the reverse strand, counting down.
TCCTCAAGTAACATATAGGATACATTTTACCTAGATATTAAGGATTTAAAAACACTCTGATTTGGTAAATATCACGATATCGGTAGCGTCAACGCCATCTATTGGCGTTTTTACTAAACTATACATGGTTATATTTCGATATGTTAATGCCAAAACCATCTACTAGCGTTTTCAGGAATCTGTATGCTCATAGAGTTCCGAGAGAAAAGAATTAAAGAAGGAAAAAAGAAAAATTTCTAATCCATTTTCGTAAATCGAGTACCTGATATAATTAAATAGAGGAACTTATATATTATTATCAAAACCTCAAAAACTATAATATCTAGAATCATAATCATAGTTTTCCTACAATATTTGCATAGAGTTTCAACAAACCGTTTTTCATAATTTTGGCTTCTGTAGTTTCCGAAATAAGAAATGCGAGTATATTTTTCAGTATATTTCTGAATATATACTATCTAAAATTATAAAAAAAATTATATTTTGGGGTCTACTAATGTAACGAATTATAATATTTTTGAAAACGTTATTTACCATGTAAATATTTTTGAGTGTTAGCTGCAGAGATAGGTGTGAGTTCATGTGCTTAATCCATAAGGATTCCGTTTTTACTTTTAAGGCAAAAACTGAATCCTCTCTTTTTTGAATTATAAATTGTGTAAATAAAAGAATAATCCAAAATATATACGAAAATAGAATATAATCTCCTTGCAACCCCCCCCCCCCTATTTTTGAAACTACTGTGCCAAAACTCATGATAAACAGGCTTGGTGAAATCTGACCAGGAAATTACTTGAACACTACAACAATTATTCTTATAATGTATTAAATATGCACCATATTTTTACGCCTGCAAAAAGTAAGGTATCTATAAGTTGTTTCTTCATTTCTTACCTATTTCTTATTTTTTTTAAATGAAACTCTTTTAGCGACATCTAAGTCATCGTGTCACATTAAAATTGCGTAACTCTTAATAAACATATGCCGAACGCATCCGACCAGCGGGCGGTAGAACTGGCAGAGCGTCAACACCGTGACGGTCTATAATGTGAAAAAGTTTATCCAAACATTTTATCCAACAATATTATCCAACAATATTATTATAAATTCAATAATTTCCAATGAAAATTATTCAACTATGTTATTATTATAAATTATAACAATACAGTCTTAGTCAGAAAAACAAGAAAAAAGGACATACTTAAAGAAATTTCACTTCATCCGTGAGTTTATATGGGTCAAGTTCATATTTTTCTATCATTATTCCGTTTATAGAGCATGCGCTCTTTAACCAATTTACATCATCTTAATCTAAAACTTAATGACACTGACGTAAAACGTATAAAAATGTCTTGCTCCTAACCACATACAAAACAATACAGAGAAGCCAACGCGCATGTATGGAAACCCGTGATGAATATCGCTAATGGTTAAGTTGGAAAGTGTAATTTATATTTAAATATAATGATTTAGTATCAAATATTAGGTAAGAGTAGATAGCTCCAGGGTGCCATTATTAATTTTACATTTTAATTGCCGTCGAAACTAACTTTAGTTTCACAAGCACTCTGAGCTCCGGACGCTGTTAATTCATTTTAGTTAAAGCTACGGTTCATTTATTTTACATTAATTAGTAACTTTGTTTCAAGAGCATTGTTTGATACTTAATATGAAAGAGAAAAGCGTATTGAGGCCAATGTTTTTCATTACCAGAACAAATTGTGTGGCTAGAACAACTTAATGCTTTACGAAGAGATGTTCTTCAAATAACATAAGAAAGATTCCACGGTATTGAAAATTATAGTATATGGTTAGGAAAATCTATAAAAACACATGTGATATAACACTCTTGACAAGTTGAAAAGCATTACGGAAACCTTTAATTTTTTATGTATTTTCCTTTATTGATTCTTTTTTATTTGTAAATTGTAGTAAAAACTTAAGACAAACAAAATATTTATATATAATTAAAAATATCGGAATGTAAAATAATAAAATAATTTAAAACCAATTAATCACATTACGCTTAATTTGTGACTTACTTTTTACTATGTTTTTCACTACGAACTGTTTTCACTGGGTTGTTTCAACTCATAATTCTAAACGCAAAATGTTTTAGTGAATTTACAAAACTAAACCATTCCCGAGATAGTCGCCGTCAAAATACGAATTAAACAAATAGTTTAATTCGTATTTTGACGGCGACTATCTCTGAATGGTTTAGTTTTGTAAATTCACTACAATACAATAGTTCAAATAGATTTTGAATTAATTTTTAATTCGAAATCTATTTGTTACATCAATCCTTCCTACATCCAAAAAAAAAAACTTTAAAATTACTTTTTTTAAATGTTTTCTCTACAATATTCATTACCAGTATGATTTTCCGTGCTATTATGAAGAGAAAAACTAAAAAATGAATTTATATAATAAAGAAAATGTTTTTCAAATTATTTAATTTTTCCTTCTTCTTATTATCCAAGCTAATAGGCCAAATAAATTCTGTAAAAATATATTAAAAGCCTAAACCTGTATCCTACATTTTTTATCATTGGCGATACGTCGTATTTTAAAAACGCATTTGAAACTATGCAATATGTGATGACCAAAATATATTTTTTTGTTCTAAATGCATTTAGATCTTCAATAGTGACTTTTGTCGAGTAGAACGCGAACTGTGACGGTTTCGTACACGCTTAGACATATATAAACATTTGAACTATTTGCATAAATTAACTTTACTTTTCACCAAATAAATATATTGCCTAGTATATCTTCTACAGGCGTAAATTACCATGAATATTTTAAAAACTTATTTAGGATTATAGCTATTTTCGTCATAATTTTCAGTTTAGCAGTTTCGGAGATTGGAGGAAAATTTTTGTTAACATTTTCGAGAACGTTTCTAGAACCCTTACACAAATTTGTAAAAAAAATAGTGTTGCAATTTTTAGAACCAGCCCTTCTAAATAATATTGTACACGATAAAGGAATTAAAAAAAATTGGATATGTTTTAGTGGAATCATTTGCTAAATTCCATGTTTACATAGCAAAGATTTTCTGAGAAAAATTGTTGTGATAAACGGATAGATGAACGCGTGAGTGGCCTTATGAGAATTCCGTTATTTTCTTTTCAAATTTTTTACTTTACCAGAACAATAAAAACAATAAATATATTTAAAGCAACATAAGTATTCTACGATGTTATAATCGCATATACTAAGAAAATTTTGTTGTCTGAAAATTATTTAAATGATTAATTTTTATGCACCATATCGAAACACAAAAAAATATGATATTTCCAAGAAATGTACATTTCAAGATATCAGATAAATACTCTTTCTTGTGACCACAGATTTATTATTAATTGAATCGATTATTTTAATTTGCCTACCTTGACCATTCTGCTACAGCAACTATATACCTGAATTTACTGTGTTTAAAATGTCAAGAAAATATAGGTTAATTTAAATCATTAATAAATAATTTTATGAAATTTATTAAAAAATAGGCGGCTTATGAGTTTTCAAATGTAATAACTAAGTTAGAGTGGGGATTCCTTCCTGACTCATTTGCTGTTAAAGTACAACTGTTTATCTCTCAAGCACGAGTAGAGGGTTACACATTTCGACACTACGAGGGTTGCATATTTAGATACTACGAGGGTTATACATATAGGCACTACGAGTGTTACACATTTAGACACAACGAGTTTTACACACTTAGGGTCTACGAGGGTTACTTATTTAGGCACTTATAAATATCTATTAAATATTTTCAAATATTAATTTTTCACAACTTAAATATGTTGTCTGCTATGTCTTTCAGGAATTGAACATTATGCGTATGTTTATAGTTTTATGATCCTGGAAAATCGCTATAGTTTTCCTACAACCTTTGCGTAGGCTTCCAAAAACCCTTTTTTTTGCTTCTTGAGTTGAGTAGTTTTGGAAATAAGAAGGGTGTACATATCTATGCATATTTTTTAGTATATCACTGAAAACGTACTACCAAAAATGATGGAAAAAATATTTTAAGGTTTTTATTATTAGCCTTTTTGCACTTTTTGCATAAAATTTAAAAAAAAATGGAGGATTTTTTGGCCTCCATAAATCTGTCGTATAATTATTTACAAGTTTAGGCATTGAGATATGTTCAGATTGATAACAATCTTTATTATTATCCTTTTAAAACGACACTGCACGTAATATTCGGGGGCTTTATTTAGCCCCCCTAAATTTCTATTACAATTATTTCCGAATTTAGTTATTGAGATATGTGCAGATTGATAATATACTTTATTTACTATGCCAAATTTCAACGTCATTTCTACGTGACAGGTTTCTAACAAAGACAGCCGTGAGAAATAGCTGAGACACGTAAGTATCTCATAATGGTTCCGTTTTTACTTTTAAGTTAAGAAACCTCAGAAATGACGTCATATCTCAGTATTTTCATTCTTGTATATACGTTAAATATAAACATTTTAACTCGTTCAACTAACTAGAGTTGTCAAATTTATTTCACTGCTCGTAGGAAAGATTAGATGTTTCATATTGTATAAATATATCGTTAATTCCAATCAAAAAGCAGTTTTATTTTCGCACAACTGAATTATACCACAATGAGTATAACTCATAACCTAGAAGCAAATTTACGTCAATAAGTTGAGATAAAAAATATATTAAAATGAAAGATTGTATAATTATTAAACTTAAGATTATCACAAAGTTATACAAATTATATGTAAATATAAACTGCTATTCTACTGCAAAAACATAAACTAACAATTATACTATAACTAAATTACAAGAAATCTTAATGGGAACATCACAAAATTTTACACTTGGTTATAATTTTTAACAAAAAATTCTAACTAAGTTATCTTCCATTGTTCTAGTTATGTAAATCTAAAAGTTTAATAAAGACAACGGCAACATCCGAAACGTTAGGCTGTTAATTCGATTCTGCGAAGGGTGAATCTCTAACAGTAAAACTTTCAAAGAACAACTTCGTTGAGAATACCGCGAGCTTTTTCTGGAAGTGGGCGCAAGCTTTCCGATAAGAGAGTGCGATGCAGTATTCCCGAGAGACTACTTTCTTTCCACTTTTTAAAAGGCTCCATTCAATTCTATTCAATGCGATATTTTTAAATATCCTATGTGAGCAAAAAAATTTATAATATTATATTCAAATATTCAATCACGTATTTAAAGTATTCGATCAAGTTTTAAATTTATAGTCATCTACAATAGGAATTTTTTTAATATAGAATATATAAAAAGTTTCATAATTATTACGATTTATTTTCTTTAACGTTAATATAATAAAAACCAGTTTCAGAAATTTCAAAAGAAAATTTCTCATAGAGATATTTTTTAAATACCTCACTGAAAATATGTCAAGTTAACTAGAATGTCTTCAGAATTTATATATGGACTATATATTTGACCTGAGAAAATATGACCGTGTTTCCGAGTTAAAATTACATCTTAACTGGACGGAAATACGTGACCGACCCTATTTACATATCCCGTGTCTTTTTTTCAACACATGTTCAGTCAAAGCTCATCTGAAAATGATATTTTTATCTTGATTCCTTATCACAACCCTATTTCTTCTTATCCTATTCAGTCCCTTTTTTCTCCATTTTGATACTTAAATTACTTGCTAATTTATTTACTATTATATTAATGTTTATCATATAATTATGTTTTTAATTCTTTTATCGTATCCGATAGCTAATTTATAATGTCCCACTGACAATCTGTTACAATCTTCCACAACCCTAAATTCTCAATTTCTAGTATTTTGAGTGACTGAAAGAGGTTGGTTGTGTAGCAATAAATTTGCCAAATGATTTTAGTTGAAGACAATATTTAAATAAATACCACAGAGCTTTAAACCCAAATTTTTCGCAACTGTACTTTAAATACTTTCTTTAATGAACATCATCCATCATGTCTTCGCTCGTTTCCAGAATCAATTATCATTATAGTTACGTAATGAAAATATTCAATATTTAAATGATTGCATAGTAAATATATCTATAACAAAATAAATTTTGGTTTCTATTTTAAAATAGATTACACAGAAAACTAATTTAACTGTTTTAAAAATACTAACAGTTCGGAAAAGTGAGAGAAGTTATAAAGTTTTCAAATAATAACTGTTGTCGCAAATTTTACCATCGGGACAAGGAAAATTTATATGTTTACCAAGTAGGGAAACGTAAAGCCAAGGGACCTCGTTAATTTAAATTATGCAATACAAATGCTTTAAAAGACTTAAATATATATTAATATAGTTGACATGTCAGGTTATAACTTGCATATACGTTAGATAACAACGCCGATCCAAAAATACGAATAAACACTTGAGATTTGATATGAAGAGATATTGGATTCGGACATTCTATGAGCATTTGTTAAAACGATTATGATAGATTGGCACATGAATACATACGTCCATGAAATTTTGGAAGCGACGCCAGACAAATGTCTCTTTCTGGACCTTTCTTAGCTTTATCCGTCCGACTAGGTACACATGTTTACGAAAACTCGGTAAGACGTAATATCCTCTATGCTTTTATAAGCTTATCGGCTCGCGTTTCACCGGTTAAAGCACCAACGTGATAACAAAACTGCCGACTTTGTAATCTACAATTACGATGTTAAAAAATAACATGGAAATGTTATTTTAATAAAAAATCGTATATTTTGCCCAGGGCTAGCTAGCAATTGTTTCTCTAACCCTATATGTTGCAAAATTATTATACAAAAAATATTTTGCAGCAAATTTTTATAAATACAATATAAAACACATAAAAAAAATTTGCCTGATTATAAAATATCATGAAATTGTCTTATCATTGTAATGTTACGTAATGCAAAATAGGCACTTGAAGCAAGTTTCAATTTTTACAAGACGTTAATTACGAGTAGGTATGCCCTAAAAATACAGTTTGTAAATAACCAGGTCATTCTAACGGTTTTAATATGCGTCTGATGATAATTAACCTTGACTTAACATATGAGTCTAGGCTATTGTATATAGTTGCAAACAAGTAACATTATCGTTGTAAATATTCATCACAGATTTTATAATTTTGATGTAAATATACATGGGAAAAAATTGTAATGGCTGTATAAGGTTATATACAAAGTGAGGGTAGGTGATATGAAATGTTTAGTAAATGTGATTTAATGCCCAAATTATATTAAATATTAACATTTCGATAATAAATGAAGTTATTAAATTTTCATAATAAATAAATATTTTATATAATATAACGATCAGTAATTCTAGGCAGAGCATCACAATTTCATATCATAATTATTAATAAAAATAGAGAGATGTACATATTATTTTTTGTAAATAATTTTATCTCAAATTTGAACTTTCAGGCCTGCGTAAGTATTGGTCCTAAAAGTTCAAATTTGCGATAAAGAAAATCATTAATAATTCATCCGACCAAAATCGGAGAAAGTAGAACATATGATATTTAAACATTTAACGCAGACCTCTCAAAAATTGGCACTACAGTGAGATTGGAGGGAGACTGGAGTGGAACGGCGGACATTTAATTGCACGAACACGCGTCGTGATTTGTGCGATAAGCCGGTGGAAAATCAGCGAAACGATCATATAACTAAAGGAGTCAATATAACGATTAGAACACGAAGTTTTATTTGTCATGCATTTGTTCCCATATACATGTTTTTCCGTTCGTTTTTCTTTGCATTTATTATCTATTAAACATTCTGCTAACATTGAAAAGGTGTAATTTAGGTAAAATAAACACTACAGAAATCAGCAAAATATTCCGTTTATTGTAAGTGTATATGATAGGTTCCACGAATTCATCCCAACAGGATGGCCGTTTCAGACTTACGTTCAGAGATGTAATACAAAGCGGATGATAACTTCTTTGAAGTCAAGCTACTATTAGCTGTAAGCGGCCTCGAGTCTAAACTGTGTAGTATATTTGTCGTTTGCAAGTCGCTATTTAACAGCTTTCCCAATTAAATCTAAAATAATATTGGTTTATTAAAAACTTTAAATGTTATTACTAGAAGAAGACACAATATCTCCTGGTGTTTCAATATAATTAAATGATACATGTTAATGAACTAGAGTGTTAAATAATTTTCTTAAAAAAATGTTGTAGAAATTTACCATTCGGAGCAGTTAACGGATTATTCCAATTGTATCTAATTAATTCAGTTAATTTTAAAGAAACACAAATAAATTTAAACATCATACGCTTTACTTGTTATATTAGAAAATTTACACAGACTTTTATTTGGAAATTTACACAGACTTTTATTTCTTTAATCACCAATCATTTCATGAACCTTATAATTACTGGGCGTACAACATCACTAGCTGTACGCAGGTAAAATCCGACATGCGTGCTATCTTCAAAAAATCGAATATGTCTGTTGCCTATAGGTTGAAGTAGCAAAAACAGTGTGTCCCACAATGCCAAATTATGCAATTAATTGATGCAGAAGTAGGAGTGAGATATCAAATTTAGAAAAAGAAGACGTAATATTTCATACGTGATATATAACATTTATGTTTTATCATTTATTTCAAAACTAACGGTTATAATTTGTTATGATATTTGACAAGACTTATTAAGATATTAGTGAGGGATATAAACTAAGTGCCAATGTTTTATCGATAAAAATTATTGTTGCTATAAACGAAATTTGAAAAAGGAGAAACCATATATCATTATTACTCGTCAGTCTAGTAACGTTTATATACTTAATATAAGTTTGGTCATTGCAGTTGGAAAAGGGACCATTAGAGTAATTTATTTTTAAAATGTAGTTTCAATGGAAAGAAGCTTGGAAAACTATATTAAATGGTAATTATTATTCATTTTATTATTTGCACAGGACCAGAATATTATGTTTTCGATTTATTATTTTATCAATTATATTTTTTGTCTTTCATTTATTCTCCAATTTTATTTGTCATATATTATATTATCGGTTTATTAATGTTATATTTTTAACTCATATTTTTCACATGAACGTAATTAACAATACTACTTTTGATATCACGAAGTATCCCTTGTATATCATTATTGCATAAAAGTATGACTTTTGACTGATGAAAACTTGTGAATTATACCGATATTAAGCCATGACTTAAGCGCCTATATTTTAAAAATGGGTTTTTACATTTACAATTGTAGTATGGCAAATCGATTAGTTACTTACTCCGCAATATAGATAATATTAAGAACTTTTATGTTTTTAATAAATAGGTTCAAGAGTACGTTAACATTTACAGACGCATATCACATTTACATTTACAGATACATAATTTAGAAAAATGTTCCCAAATACCGAGTTACTAAAATGTACTCATAATAGTATTGGGTGCTAATTACACTAAGAAATAATTACAGTTCTTCCATTTTTTCATTATCCACTAAGTAACTTTTTTATATGAATTATACTTATATTTGTGAGACTTAGTTTTGCAATATCGATGAACATTCTCTCGAACATTTATCGATATTGTCACAGCGATATAAAGCATATGTGATTGGCGCATTTTTTCGCCTATTACAATGAAAATATTTCACGGCGCTAGCCAGTCGGAAGCAAGTACGCCCCCCTGTCCCCCCAAATTATGACACTCTTTTTTTCATAGTGAATTTGTTTAATTACTCGTCCAGTGGTTATTAGGTGCATGATTTATATCAATATCATCTTTATATCAATACTTAGTAATTTTCAGTGGTATTTTGAAACAAAAAAAACCTATTGCTGTGTGTAATAGTGCATGTTCGTTTACCCTTTAAGGAGATATCAGACGTGTAGTTAATACTATATATGTATATATATATATATATATATATATATATATATATATATATATATATATATATATATATACACAAATATAGAAATTTGTGTGTATATATGTAGAATACTATCTACTTATATAGGTAACAAAACTATACAAATGGGATCCAAATCATATGGAAAACATGTTTCTTTGATGTTAACTATTTAACCAATTCCAGGAACTCGAATACGAGATAAGGGAGAACCATCTGCTGCAACCCATTATACAATATCAATTAATTCTTAATGATTAACAAATATAATTATAATTAACACACTTGAATACAAAATATTCCCTTTGGAACGACGTGTGTTAGAATCTTAGCGATTTGTATGAATCGACTGTAGCAATACTTAGGCGTATTTGAAATCGTCAGATAAATTGTTGTATAAAGTCCCAAAACCGTTGGCGTAATCTAATTGATTATTAATTTTTATACATATTGAGACTAGTTTTAAAGTTAAAAATAATCGTGTTAATTAATTTTATATTACAGTCAAATACAGTCCCAAGTAAAGAAATTTCAAATTAACATTATATTTTACCTAGGTGTTGTTCATAAACTAGTTTAACCCGCTGCAATTCTGTTATGGAAATTTTGAATTAGGTTATACACGTCACATTCAAAAGAACATAATTTACATTTGGGTTTTTATACCAAATAATTAATTTTTTATATAATAATAATATATTTTTTTGTCAAAAATAAATTATATTTTGACATAAAAATATCTATATTTATTTTCATAACGAGTACATTATGTCAATTCATTTTTGTAAAGATCAATAAAGTATCTACGGCCTGAAAATGAGACAAAAAAGAAATGATTCTCACTTTCTTATTTATTTCATTAAGCATTTAAGATAAAAAGAGTGAGGATGATATTAATTTGGGCACCACTAGCTGATTAAATTATTTATTTAAAGTGTTTTGTAGTTGTTTTGATATCCCATTAACTGAATACCCGAGAATGTTGTTAGTTTTAATCATGGAACTAAATATCTAATTAAACCGTATTTCAAATTTTAAGTTTCTATGCATAATATTTTCCGAGATACATTAATGATGGTGCTACTTTATTAGGGTTTCATACCAAAAAACGAAAACCCTTATTGGATCACTCACCTCTTCTTGTCTTTGTTGGTCAGCCGACAGATAAACGGACCGAAACCACTTGACGCAGAAATTTAAAATTTGAAATAATAATAAAATAAGTATTCCAATCCTTAAATATATGAATGCCTAACATTCTAAAATAGAATGAAGCGAAGATTAAATATGGAATTTTTTTTTTTAATTTGTAAAATTTAAAAAAATCTAGTTGTTAGAGTCTCAAAAATATTCTTATATAATTTTAAGTAGCATATCGTCACAGACGAGCTGAAAAATGTTCAAAAAATACTTTCGACAATCCCCTTATTTTCTAATCTACTAAACCTAAAATTATAAAAAACAAGGTATGAGAAGCCGACGCAAAGGCTGTAGCAAAACTATAACAGTGATTTGAGATATCGTCATAGTCTTTGAGATATTCACGATAATATATATATATATATATATATATATATATATATATATATATATATATATCCTTCTATTTAAACAAAATATTGATTTCCCTAAGAACTCCACATTAGTGACGACATATGATAAATAACGCAATTTCCCTTCAAACGAGGTATGGAACCCTCGATGCGGGAACGAAACCTTAACTTGGCCATTTTAATTTCTTTATATTTGAAATAACGAACATATAAAAGTGCAAAACATATCAAATTCATGTTTGCAACGAGAGAATATCGAGTCAGTTATTTTATCTTCACACATTGTTATGGCAATGAACACATACACTTTATTTTGCATTATCTCTCGGTTTTTGGACTTTTTTGTATTACCAACACAATATCATAATTTGTAGCAGTCTATGATAGACATGATAAACTCTGCACAGGGTCACTTTTGAATGATCCTTAAAAATAAATTATGAGATACCTACAATTGCAATACCTATACTGAAGAAACCTTCTCCTTCTTGCGTCTTGCTCCTCAATGCTGGGATATGTAATTTTTGAACATCACTTTCCCGCGAACTTCTGCGCATCACTTTCACTTCTATCTATTTAATTCTTTCATATACCGAGAGTTTCTCCAGGTCACCGATAGCGGAAGCGATAAACCTTTTCCAGTTTATCGCTTCTCTTTCTGGCAATATAACCAAACAACTCTATGGATTCTGTAGAGGTTGAGTAGACATTTAAAATATTTGTCCAAAGTTCATGGGGTCTGGATCACTTTCTCCACCACCATATTCCAAATACACCAATACATGATCAGTTAGTTTTTTTCAATGACCTATAAAAGTATTAAAAATACTAAGACCGTCACTAACTTGTATTTTGTTTTAATAGAGATTTTACTATTGAGTAATCCCGATTCGTCTTCGCATCACGTGGTTTACAAAATCTTAGCTAGTGAATAAAATGACCAGGTACATGAAATTGCCGAAAGTCCCTAGGGTCAAGGCTCGACACTCGAACTTACTGGTGTTCGAGTGTTCCAGCGCAATCTAATATCATGACTTTAGCTTCTCATCTGTCAATTAGGTGTCCAAATTAATAGCCAGTAAATTCCATGCACTTTAATGGAAATATGATTTTTCCTTCACTGAATGCCAAAAAGTTATTTTAGTCAACATGACCCAGATTAAGATATTTATTCCCATCAATGGTGCAGAATAGATGACCTTTACTTTTTTTATCTTCAATGTTTTAAACAATTTATTTATCCTGTATAGCATTTAAGTCCGCGTTCTACTAATTGCTCATCCAAGATTCTCATTGCTTTTTCGTTATTGTGGTCAGATTAATTTTTAGAAGACGAACAACCTGTTGATGCTTTTAACAATTTTACAATATGAATTCAATCTCTTTATTATAGTTTCTCCTTAAGAAACATATAGCAGTCTCCAATTGGTCATTAATTATATAATTTAATAAATTCTTTGTTATATGATTTTCTCGATTATATATTTTGCAATAAATTCAAACCTAACCTATAGCTTGAAGTACCTGTGAATAGAGCTCGGGTTAAGTAAGCATTAAATGTCAGCAACATAATTAATGCCCTAGGAAATTAACCCAATGTGCATATTAATTGATAAAACCGAGGGAGAAGACGATAATTAATCTCTCACAAGAATCGATATTGGAAATTCACTCGTTATTCAGTTAAGACTATGGGTAAGGGTCGCCGGAAAACAAGTTTTAGGGAAAATCTCAATAATAGTTGATTAGTTTAATTTAGGGGATTTGATGACGATCTTAAAAAATTATTATCGATGTTAAATTGTTTGTTTATGTGATCTAGGGTAAATATTTTAATTTGTTTGTAATCAATAATCAGGAAATTAAGGGACCACTATTGGCTTTAAAAATTTGTAATAATGTTTACATCCTTATAAACGAGGCACAAAGTTCCGAGTTCTGTGTAGAAGGAAATACTTTTATTTAGATTATTATCTGCTTTTATTTTATAATTGATCTGATTTAGATATGTGTTCCTATATATTTCGACTATTTAAACATTACAAAATATGTAAAAAATCCAAAATTTAAAAATAAAAAAAATATAAAAAAGATAACAATAAAGAAGATGTAACATATACTCTAAAAACTACAATCTTTAAAGAACTTGACTGAGATGAAAAGTAAGCATATGCATTTTCGGTACGAAAAAAAATACAAAATGAAAAGAATTGGTAATCTAAAAAATAACAAACCTAGATACGATCGACGTAACGACGATAACGAATATATTGTATCCTGTCAAATGTGTCATATCATTACTGAAAAGATGGCAGAGGAGACCGCCAAAAGTCACATTAGGGGGTCCAGGTATCACAAGCATAAAAGCAACACGCTTATGTAGTGGAAGTAATAAAATAAGCCACTTAAAACTTTTATTTGAATAATTTATCACACAAATGAAGTCAAAAAAATTTTCCAAAGGGTTTACAAATGCTATTTCTATGTAACGCTTTGAACCATTAAGGTAAAGCAATTTTTGGCTTGCTGTAGATCTATGTATAAATGCAACATATTATCGCATGAAACGCGCTGGCCCGACATCTAAAGAGAAATAATATTTAGCAAAAATGCGCTCATTTTGAAAACACAGAACTTATGTCAATGCCAGTTAACAGTTTATTTTTAACGCTTTAGACTCTGGCTACATTTTCCACTCAAAAGGCGATTGTGGTTTAATTTCTAAATGATAATTCCTAATATTTTTATTTATAATATATATGCGTTTATGAAGACAAATATTTTTTGTTTCGTATTAGGATTACCAATTGTATTTTTTTCCTTTCCTGATTTTCAATTGCTGAATAATTTGTTTTCTAAAATCCTATAAAATACCAAGTTTCGTTAAAATTACACTATTGCTCTAATATCAGGTCTTTTTTGGGCTGGTGAATAATACTTCATGTAAATGTCTTAATAAATATGTAGCAAGATTAAAAGTTTTTTAATGTGCCTCACGTAGAGTGGAATTGAAGACATATAATGAAATTGAATCAGGACATAATTTTTTCCTTTTAAAAATCCTGTTAGGGAAATATTAAGCTTGAACGTAAGATACGTCGTGCCTCATCTCCATCCCATTCTAAATTTTCAATACAGTTTGAAAAATTTTAGAAATAAATCTACACGTTTTTATTTGATTAGATCTATTAACAGTAACTACCTTGTGCTTATTCAAACCCACTTGTCCGGTTTTTAATAAAGAGGTGACGTTATGACGTGAAAGCATGCGCCAAATGCCAAGTTTTTAATTATGCAGCGCTCATTAAATTTAACATAAAAATGATGCTGCGGAAACATCTTCCTGAAGTGTCACAACTTTTCAATGATTTGGAACAAATTTATTTTTTTTTATTAAGCCTACCCCGTTATGCCATCTAATGTAAATCCACTGGTAATTATTTCATTCGCATTTACAAATTCGTATCCATAGCAATACGTGTAGAAATAAGTAGTAGATTACATATGCTTACATGTGCAATGAAGCTTAATTTCATGATATTACCTTGTCCCTAAGAACCTGTAAGCACCAGAAATCTAGATATAGAAGTCCGCCCATTACTCACGAATTCCACTCCCGGGTATAATCACGATTTGATAAACAGAACGAAAGACCGCAGGGGCATATCGGATAAGATGCCTCTCTTAACCAAACAAATAGAGATGAAAAGGGTAACAGGGGTAGAGTGGAGTTCATTAGAGCAGCGTACTGAATATAACTTGATCTACTAGAACAGCGAAATTTATAATCGAATATTTTGTTTAACCCATATTAATGTATTTTATAATTAATATAATTAATGTGTTAAGTGTAAATAATTCTGTTAAATTGTTCAATTCTCATGGAGAGTGTAAGTTGTTCTCTAATTTGTGTTTAAAACATTCTGTGAATTCATGTATAACTGTAAATTATTACCTACCATTTAATATACTAGTTGTACCATATCGGTTTAAATATCAATACACGCTTATCTACTGATATTTTAGTTTCTCCCTACCTTTGCTTGTACATAATTATACGTTTTTTTATGAATCCACGATAAATCTATGAACATGGAAAATGTAGTTTAAACATTTACTTAGTTGTCATCTATATATCCATATTAAATAGACCCCACATTACTCTTCATATTTTGCATATCAAATAAAATATTTAATTTCTTTTAAGTTTTGATCTGAAAATTCAAAATTATTAAAAGAAATAGCCTGTTATAGTATCGATCCATTAGAGAAGGAGGAATGATCAAAAAAATATTATTTCTGATTTTATTGCGAAAGTTGCCACTAAAATTCTCAAAAAATAGTAAACTTACGAACTGACTTACCGACTCACTGACATATTGAGATGATCAAAAATTGTATTCTGCCAATTGAACGAGAAACTTTAAATTCGATATGTAGTTTCTATTTTTCTATAAATATAAAGGAAACGCTCAGAAAATGGTTTAAGCATAAACCGGCTAAGTTAATGACCTTGTTTTATAGTCTCCTTTTTTTATCGCACCTTTAAAATATTAGGTTTAATTGTTTGCTACGGATAAAAAAACCTAATTATAAATACGTTAGCGTTTGTAATTTGTAATCACATTTATAAAAATATTCATCTTAATATGAAATGCCATTTGAAAAAAGTGTGGAAACAGAACAATTTTGCCAAGTTTAAACCTGTAAGTTCTATCACCACGGTATGGTCGTTAAACATTGTAATTATTATTATTATATATGAAATGCTACACATAATGGTGTCATCTTTACAAATTAGTTATTACCCATGTGTGAATATTCGAAGCGCCACATGCATCGAAAATTCTGTATATTTACTGCAATTAGCCACTGTTATTTTTGTCAGTATAAATAAAAATTTTACTGGATTTTAAAATGTTTTTCTACTTTGTAAATTAAAATCGTATATGCAGATTTTTTAGCTGATAAAATTGTGTAATTCAATTTCAAACACAAGTGAGTGGTTTGGTAAGGAAACAATTCCCACTACAGTTAAATTTAGAAATAAAATTTATTACGTTATGTTATATTTTCTTCAAGGCTTTGGAAAAAAGATTTTGTTCTTGAAGTTTTAATAATATTAAAAATTGAAGATTTCCAAATATCCACGTACTTTAAAACTGTCTCACTCATCAAAACTACTAAGTGTACTTCCCCTTGACTAAGAATCTTTCGTTCTCCCATCGTCTAATTTTGGTGCGAAGGAAGGTATCATAACATAAGGTAAGTACCAAAATTCTAAATAATTAATTTACAATTCTCTGTGGAATTATTATGTGATAAACAAAATTTGTTTGCTTTCCAATTTTTTTTCTTTTATATGTATTAAACTTCTGCTTACGAAGGTTGACGATAACATAATGTAATGGTAGGGAATCCTCATGGCGCGTATTCCAGTCACACTCGACCCAAAGACTGATAACAGGATTCTAATGGAGTTTCACAGTTTACATGTCATCTTGATATGGGTTCAATAAGTTTTGATGTCTATTTTCAATTTGTCGATGTTTTATCACTTACTTAAATATGGAAATAAAATAATATTTTTGTTGTCCTATTACATTAAGTTCACTTAATTTTACATAATTGAGATATATTTGAATTTATATATATGATTACAATATTATAAAAGAGAATATTGAAAAATAAAACAACATACTGACTGCAGTTCAATAATAAACTTTTGACCACTATTTCTAGTGACCGGGCAAACAAAGTTCATGCTAGCTAAGCCAACCTATAAAGCTAGAAATATTATTTCTTTAGAAAAACTGTTAAAACTACTTTGGTAATTTTTTTAAAATACGTTTACAAATATGTTTATTACTTGTTAACCGTTTCCTTTCTTGAAGATAATTGTAATTCTTGTTTCAGGAGCAGTAGTAGTTTTCATATGTATATGTACTTGCTTCAACAACAAAACTCAAAAAAAATTGGAAAAACAACATAATTTGATCTTTAATTAGAATTTAGATGTTAAAAACAACGGTCAGATGGTTTCTGTATCTTAGTTTCAATCAAATCTAATAATCACTTTTTCACTTTTGACAAATATTTTCTTGACGGATAGCTCCTGATATATACATTAACCATAACCAAGCTTTTCTGTCACTTTTGAAAATTTTTTTCTTGACGGATAACCTCGGACTTACGGGTTTACATAGAATTGGCTTTACATAGATCGCAATAATGGCAAGGCTGTGAAGGATCGACATCTGTACAAACTTCATGCGCCCTTTCTTTATATTTGTGACATTGTATCCAGTCTTCTAAGATTTCACCGCAAATGTATTACCTCTTTAATGGTTGCTTGTCAAATTTCGAATGTTCTACTTTGTTTTTTCATGCTGTTGCTATATTCTTATTGCTCGAAATCTTTTTCTCTACCGATGTATTTTCAAAGGATGAAAATAAAAGAATTTCGCTTTTTTTGTGTTTTTCGTGATCGCGTCAGAAATAATTCTTGGATGCGTCAGGAAGAAGGGACAACTGTTTTAACAATTAATCTGTAGTGACGCATTCACGGTCACTAGTTGATTATTGGGAAGTTGCAGCAGCGGATGGCTGAGAACCAGATTTTTTGCCAATTTTTGGATGCAAAATGAGGCTAGAAGATGAGAACTGGACTCCGCTAATTGATGGCTGGGATATTGCATCAGTGATAGTAGTGTTGTGTGACGATGGTGGATTTTCAGTCAGGACTGGCTCCTCTTTAATATTGATAATAACAGATGGCAAGATATCTAATTCCCTGGAAATATTCCGATTAAAGGAAAACATTCTTGACCATTTTATAGCATTATTTCATCACATATGACCATTTTATAGTAAAAGCCAAATTGACTTTAGCAGTGAAGTCATAATCAGTTATTCTGGTACCTGGATTTCGTTACATCCACACTGCGCTTTCTGAAGCAAATATAGTCTTAAATTGCTTAAAAAATACCCTGCCGGGTGCTTGTAGCTTATGTTTAGCGTGTGATGATGTACTGAGCCTATGAATATTATGGAGTATACTCAATTGTTGCTAATCCTTTGTGCCTTCCGAGACCATCAAAAATCAAAAGGACAGAGTTGTTCTTGAAAGTCGGGACATTCTGTTTGAAATATTGCAACTGCATTAAAAGTAACTCCTCATTCATTAAGCTCCTTTCATGTTGAACTGCAATGCTTCCGGGTGGAACTTCAATCAATAATCGATCATTTTTGTCCGTCCATTATCTAAGATAAATGAAAAGGGAGAGTATAAAATAACCAGTTACACTCATGGTAAACATTTAGGATTCACTCATCAGTCAATTAGTATAAATTTAGGTTTGAGTCGCCAGAAGGAAGGTGTTAAGGAAAGTCTGGGTGGTTCAGGATAGGGTTGAATATTACAAAAAAAAGAGCGCCACGCTTATGGAGGGAAATTGATAAAACAAGCCGCTTAAAATTTTTTTAATTTAATTTCTGAGAAAAATGAGAAGTCGCATTACTTTTATGAAAATTCATAATAGTTTATAAATACTATTTCTGCGCAACTCTGAACCATTACGATAAAACTAATTGCAATTTATGTCTCGCTGTATCAACTATACACAGATGTACTATACTAATTGATGAACATGCGGGTCCGAAGAGCCTGTATCATTCAAGAAAAGATATAACTTTTATAAAGAGCGAAAAAGGCTTCATTTTGACAACACAGAAATAACGTCAACACAGAAATAATGGCATAGGCTTTTATTACTTCATAAGGTCCATAGTAACTGAGAAATGTCCCACTAGAAACGGTGCTAAATGGTGAATTATACAGTATTTCGTTTCAGTTGACATTTCGATTCTCGTGAGTATGTTTATCCCGTAAACAGTCAAAAAAATGCCTGATTGTAAAAATATGTTTAAATTATAGTTCGACTATTTTTAAAAAGGTTGATGCATATTATCTTCGGTTAATAACCGTAGATAATATGCATCAACATCAACATATTTTTTTGTTACTTTTTTAAAAAATAGTTGCATTTTCAGTAACTGTATGAATTCCAACGCTGTAACATTGTAAGGACGTGTTTTCATACATTATAATTTTTAAATGTTCATTTTTATTTGCTTTCAGTTTTGGAAATCTACTGACGGTTCGGTTCCAAGACAGGCAACAGGAAACCTTAGAAGCAAAATGAATTAGAATTTATTCATCCGCCATTTCAATGACTCGATTTTAATAATCTACAACAAATTATATAATGATCTCATATTGAGATCATTATATAATTTGTTGTAGATTATTAAAATCGTTTTCCAGTTCGTTAAGTTTAAGTAGTACAAAAATGATTTGGCAGACTAAAAAAAACAGCAGTATCTTGTCGGTTGAAAATTTTAAACATGCTGTTGTATGTATTTGTATTTATATATATATATATATATATATATATATATATATATATACACACACACACACACACACATATATATATATATATATATATATACTATATAACTAATTTTTAAAACTACTGCTTTTTGTGAGAAAATAGAATCCTCAAATCTCCTAAATAATTAACCTTCTAAATAATATTTATCTACACACAAAATAATATTGTAGCAGACTGAATTGTGTGAAAGAAAAATATTTTAAAAAGGGTGTTGACATTATCTCTTGAGAAAGAGTAACTCGACTTTGTCTTAACGCTCCTAAAACCAACTTAAATTGATTGCGTTAAATATTTCATTACTTTTTAACGTAGGGAAGAGTAATTAAAAACGGAATTTTTTTGTAAAGGTAAATAAAGCAGGAAAGCATAACGTAATTGAAGCTGATTTAATAATATTCGGTATAAGCTTAGGACAGAGTTGTCGAAAAGTCGCGTTTTCTTATGTCGTCAGATAGAATGAATGAGTTTTTATCTTTCTATATATCTGGCACGTTACCAATTTTGCACTAAAGTAACAAATATTTTTAACTAAAATAATATAAAATACGAGGACAGGATAAATTATTATCGAAAACACTATAATTTCTTTGAGATAAATTTTATTTTTTTTTATTATAACATTTTCATCGCTGATGAAGTATATATCGGTTCTTGCATAATCGTCTCAAAAACGCTGACAACTTTAAGTACGCAATCTCTCGATACAGAGAATAAATTAAAACTGATTGGCACAGCATAAATTTGAGATAATTTAGCCACCTTAATTTTGAATCATTCCTCACATATCTAAATAGTATATTACAATTATATCGACCTATTATAATTGGTTTTTGTTATATAAAAATGATTTTTTTCATTACTTTACATAAATTTCAAGCTATTTATGCCTTGTCATATTAATATACATTCGCACGAATTGAAAATATTTTTTTTTTAATTTAGTTAAAAAATAATAAAATAAGATAACGTCACGACAACATTACGTCTGCGGTCGCATACAGTCAGCTATATGACCGACGAAGTTGTTTCGTTTAATTGCAATAGATGGAGCACAGTAATTGGTCTATTTGTTACGCCAAAGAAATTGAGATGAAACGGGGTGGTAGTAGTACTGTGGAGTTTATTAGTGGGGCACATAGAATATGACAATCATTATGACATTGAATATATTTGGCGTTAATTTTGTAGAAATTTATTATTCACAATTAAATGAAACTACGTGATGTAGTATTATTTCTACTTTTTTTTACCACGATCTAGGTTTCGTTGTATTACAACATCTTCATGTGGGCTATTAGCAAAGATTGAATGAACCAGTCTTGAATCTTTGCTAATATCCCACCTGAAGATGTTGTAATACAACGAAACCTAGGTCGTGGTAAAGAAATTAAAGAAAGTAGAAATAATACTACATCACGTAGTTTCATTTAATTGTGAATCATTATGACGCTCGCTTTTATAATTGTCAAAATTATATTCGAATATTTCGCTTAACAAAGAAAAATAATATATGTATATTTATATATATATATATATATATATATATATGTGTGTATATATATATATATATATATGTGTATGTGTATATATATATATATATATATATTACAATTATGCAAGCCAATTTCCTTTATTTTAGGGTTCTGTAGCCAAATGGCAAAAACAGAACCTGTTTGTCTGTCCGTCTGTCTGTCGTCTGTATGTTCGTAAGTTACATCCATTTTACTCGGAGACTATTGGCACTATTTACGTGGAATTTGGATAATAGGTATATTCTATGATCCGCTATACAATGAAAGATGAAATAAAGAAAAAAGTAATATTAGAGGTGGAACTACATACGTGTATCTAAGGGATGAAAAAAATTCAGTTCACATAGCGGTGTGGAAAAATTGCTTTTTTATTTAAATGAATAGTTAGTGCGATATGTGTTTCTAAAGTCTTAAAAATTATGTCCCGCCCTGTAACTTTTCAATCGACGTGTGTAAAATTCTGAAAAAATAAGTGTATTAGAACTTCAAATAAACTTTCAATGAAAATTACATCGAATAATACGAGAATGAAAAGTTTTGAGCCTAAGTATCTTTAAGTATTATTAATGTCTCGCGTAGCACATAATTAATTACAAGTATTCTAAGAAATATAAATGCCAAGTTTCATGCCATTAGCTTCATTACGCTTTCAGAAACGGAACCATAAACGTCACCATGTCCGAGTCATCCGCATTTAGCACGAAATTGGAGTACAGAGCTGTCATAAAATTCCTTACAAAGAAGAAAAAAAAGCCGACAAAAGTATTTGAAAAGATGTCAGCAGTTTATGGAACTGATAGTTCAAACACGGCAGGGAGTCGTTCGAAGATAATCCCAGGTCGGGATGTCCAAACACCGCCGTTACCAAAAAAAACATTGGAAAAATAAAAAAAACTTGTTCTTGAAGATTGGCGAATCAAGTTGTGGCAGATAGCTGAAGCCATGGGCATTAGCAAGGAATGAATCGGCGATATTCTGCATAATCATTTGCACATGAAAAAGGTTTGCGCGCGATGGGTGCCGAAAACGCTCATGCCGCTGGACAAGCAGCATCGAGTCAAAACTTCGCAGGAGTTTTTGGACATCTATGGCGATAATCCTGACGATGTTTTTCTCATCTTGTCAGTTCCGATTAAACATGGATTTGACAGTACGACCCGGAGTCAAAACGGAAGTCAATCCAGTGGATAGAAAAGGGAGAAAAGCCGTCACGGAAGTTCAAAGTGGAGAGATCAGCATTCAAGGTCATGGCCACTGTTTTTTGAGATTGTGAAGAACTTTTGTTCAACAACTACCTTCCTAAAAGTACTATAATGAACGGAGACGATTATGCCGTGTCATTGTCAAAAGTGTGTCAAGTGGTTGTTCAGAAAAGAAGAGGCAAACTGACGAAAGGAGTCCTGTTTTTGCAAGACAATGCGCGAGCTGCAAGGCTTGCCCTCGCTGAGACAGGATTTGAAGAAATCAACCACCCGTCCTACAGACCAGACCTGGACCAGGTCGATTATTTTCTCTTTTCAAATTTGAAAAAAGATTTGATAGGATGGAGATTTTCTAGTGACGAAGAAATGAAGACGGCCTAAAATAAACATTTCGAAGACAAAAACGGCGAATATTTTTTGACCGGGTTAAAAGCCCTTTTTAATAAATGTAAGAAGTGTATTGAAATAGAGGGAGATTACATTGGAAAATACATTTTTTATACATTTCTATCACCATTTTGAATACCTTAGGCTGAACATTTTTTAGCCGCTCTCAGTATTTGTCGTTTAGTTTTTGAGATACGGGATATTTTCGGTAGTGACTGCGGCAGAAACTTTGTTCTTCACAGCGTCTTTGAGAAATACAAACTTATAAGTTTAATATTAATTGGTGCTAGAGAACTATTCATGCGTGAGTTCGACTCGTACTTGACCGGCCTTTATTTATTGTTTTTTCTAATTTAATTATTACACTTTTTAGCAAAAGCCAAACAAAATTTCCATCTTTAATATTATGTATTACAGAATGAACAGATATTAGACATGATAGACGTATTGTTTGATCAATCTTTCTATATTGGTATACTACGTACGGAGTAATCCTTTTTACAACTTACACTTATCCCGTTCCTTCCTCTAACATGTTGTTTTGTTTCTACTTTACTTAACCTTGTATTGATTCTACACATTTCATATTACCCTGTTAATTTATTTTTTAAATATTAGTGAATATTACTTTTAGAAATAATTTTCAATCTATTACATTACTTACCTTTCTCACTGAGCCAATCACATTGTGACTGACTGTAACAGATTACTCTTGCAGTAATAAATCTGCCACTCTAAATCTAAATCTTCTTTACGAAGCCTGCAATAAGTATGACAAATAAATAAATAAAATAAGACGATTAAAACAAAAATAGACTTCTTTGTTCTGATTCCGTTCTCGACTCGATTATTTATACATGATTAAATATCAAATACTATCGTAGACAGAGAATCATGTCTTATCATCAAAGCGATTCGACGCTACGTGACGATACAAATAATGTGAAGAAGTGCGAGTATTGTTACACAGAAAAAAACACCGATCCTTTTGTTAATTTAGTGCTTTTTAGTTTGGAAATGAAAATATTATGATGCGCCTCGGAATGAAAAAATGTCTGAAGAAATAAAGTGGCCAGAGCGACCGCTACCACACGTTTAGTGATCTGGTATCTCTCTCTTACTTAACTAGTTAATATTTAACTTGTACATCATTCACAATACCTGTGCAGGTTAAACCTTGCAAGTCAATTAAATAACTACTGCCAATCATTCGATGGCGACGCAAATTTGCATGAAGATATAATTTTGTTGGCAATAAAATAGTATGAATTATGAAGATATTCTGATGATTGAGTCGGAAGATGAAAAAATGACTATAAGGACTTTGTTTTTGGAACATATAAATCCACGGTTTCACTTGAGGTTCATAATGTGTGAAGAGCAATTTCATATTTGGGCACGTTTAGTTTATCATGTCGACATCTTTATTCTTGCATGATATACAAGCTTTGACTATTGGTGATTATGCTGGAAGTTAAAGGTGAGTAGCAAACTAAATGCATTTGGATATGTTGAGTTTGTTTTTGCAACCAAAAAGTGTTTAGAGACGATCCTAAAAGGTTTAAATCCATACTGATGACCAGAAGACTTATCGGGTTTGGCTTTGTTTAAATTGTCTCGGTAATATTTGGTCTTGTATGATGTCGCAGGATCTGGTTAGGAGAATAATTTTAATAATAAAATATCCAGGGCAGCATCCATGATAAGTAAGACCCCATGCCAAACCATGAATGGAATTTCTGTAAGCCGTGTTTTATAAGAGGCATCATGTAACTGCCAGAGATTATTTTAAACGCTTAAGATTAAATCGAAAGGAGACTTCACTGCTAACATGCATGACATTATACATATACTTTTTGCAGGTACTATTTATTCAGATAAAGCTTTTAAGTGTAATTATAGTTGGGGAAATATTGAAAACATGGTTTTATAGGAAAATAAATATTATTTTCCAAAAAGAAGCAAAAAAACTACAAGTCATTTTTACCTTATTTTTTTTTTAAGAAATCCAAAAGAAATCTCTCTGGTACCAGAGGTAGATGTTTTTAACAAATTTCTTGGTTTACATATTTTTCGTATAGGGAAGTGCCATAATATCTTGTGATTATGAGTTTAAAAACATTTTTTTTGCAAATACATGTAATTTTATTAAAAAATTCAAATAAATTTTTCACATTAAGCTGGTAGTTACACAAATTATTTTTCCCAAAGGCTGTCTTCAAAGGAAATAAAAATATTTTTATACATATCAAGTTAATAGTTAATAAATCTGCTACTTTTTTCAGCTATTATTGGAAAGTTATAGAAATTTCTGAAACTTTTTTGGTCGTTTGTATCCATTCAAAAACACAAATTAAAAAATGGAATTATATTTTTATCTTTAGATTATAATTTTAGCTAGAAAAAGAACTGGATTCTCATCTAGATTTTTTTTTCAGCATATATGATAATTGAGAGAAAACCTACCGCATTTTGACATTTACGTTTTTGATTGCATTTCAAAGCATTTTACTTAAAATTTATAAATTTCGAACGTTATCCTAATTAATACCCAACACAGTTATTTCTAGTGTATAGAGACACTTTCCAAAATTCAAAATGCTGGGAATATTAAATATTACTTTTTGTGATAAAAACTTAACAAAATTATTGCGATTGTTTTTCATATGCGCACTTATTTACAAATATCGTAACTTCACATATTGGCATGCGATTACGTACTTAAGCTTCACATAACTTTTTAAAAAAATTGTTGCCGCGATGTAAAATGTATGATAATTTTAAGGTTAAAATAATTCTACTCGGACAAAACCGCGGCACGCAACTAGTCTGATATAATATACACTTAATTTTTTCCTGGCAGTAGTACAAATCATCATAAGTATTTAATCTCTTTCCACCTCCAGGGAAGGAAAATTTGGCGTGAAAAATTAAGTGCTGAAAATAAAGGTAAGGTAACCATATTGTCTTATATGTAAGTGTTTTGAACATAATTTTGATCTCCTTAAGCCAAAAGACATTATTTGTGTTTGCGATGATTCTGCACAGTGCATTATAAGTACGTCTTAGTGCGAACTAAGGTATATTCCCAGAATAAATCCAAGAGTACGAAAGGGTGTACGGAACAAAGGCTATCTTAACAAGTAAGTATTGTTTAAGCTTGTCAAAAAATTAAAAAAAAATTATTTTAAAATCATTTTTAAATTAAAACACCACTAATTAATACAATTAAGCAATATTAATTAAAATGTTAACAATAAGTAATAAATTTCCAATTACTCCACTAGAATTGTCCACGAATTCATTTTCCCATTTACACATATCATAATAGTTTATATATTAAACAATCGTAAATATCTCCTAACTTCAATAAATAATAAAAAGTACATAATCACATCTAATAAAAACAAGCCACATATACATTTCTTTTAGATTAAATGCAAACAATGATTAAAATGAGAACAGTAACAACTTTCTGATATGATCTTATCTCTAAATGGCTAAACTTGGTAAATTTATTATCAGTTGGTAAATTCATTTCCCGACTGCAACATTCGAAGAACCGTTCAAACTTTTCCCGCCTCCCTTCCTCCGAGTAGATTACTTGTCTTATTTATTCATGAGTTCTAAATTAAATCATTTATTACCCGATTACATTTGGGGACTGTTAATATTGAGAAGAAAGGAAAATAAATTGTGTTTAACTGTACAATTATAAACAGCTAGTAAAGTCGTAATGTATTGACAGAATATTTGTTATATACATTGGTCTTTTAAAATAATTTACAAATAAAACTTACTACAAACAAATTAATAGTAAAAAAAGCTAAGAATGGGTTAGATTTGAATGCATGTATAATTTTGTATATTTCATCCAATAATTTTCTTTAATTTTTTCTTAAGCGTGAATTCATAGGCGAATATGTTAAAGTTTGTGAAATGTTTTGAATTTTGTTATTTGCTATAAATTTCCTGAAATAAAACTCTTTAGTGATGATCATGAATAAAATATATACTACTTTTGCATACATTGTAAAAATATTACACAAGCTGTGAGTATTTTGCATATGTTATTAAATTTGATCGTCAAATTTAAGTTTAATTATTGTCGAATTCTATAATAAAACAAGGTAAATTTTGAAAAGTGTCCAAATTTAATAAAAACATGACTATATCAAATTAATTGCAATTAATCTTTAAAAATGCTTATTTAATATCAGAGAAATTATTTTAATGGCATATCTAATTATAATAATTAAATGAAACTACGTGATGTAGTATTATTTCTACTATCTTTAATTTCTTTACCACGACCTAAGTTTCGTTGTATTACAACATCTTCAGGTGGGATATTAGCAAAGATTCTAGAAGATAATCTTTGCTAATATCCCACCTGAAGATGTTGTAATACAACGAAACCTAGGTCGTGGTAAAGAAATTAAAGATAGTAGAAATAATACTACATCACGTAGATTCATTTAATTGTGAATAATGAATTTCTACAAAATTAACGCCAAATATATTCAATATCTAATTATCATGTTAAATCATATATATTAATGGCATATCTAATTATCATGTTAAATCCTGTGTTGAATTTCAGGTATTGATTTTGAAATATATTTTTTTATAAAGTGCACCACAAAAATATACAATCAGTTGCAAAATTTTGCTGTATTGTTGTGATTTATTAGAACAGATAATGCCCAAAATAATACGAAAAATTCAATAATAATACACTTTCGCAAACTCTGAATCTCAATAATGATGTAATTTACATTGTTGCATCTAAATGACGTAATTTACATCATTCCATATGCACTTAAGATGGAGTGCAACAAGAAAATACAAAAGTGGACATATTCCGCTTGCAAATAATGCAATTACGTTCAATGACCTTACATTTGCAGCTAGCTTCAAAGAAATTATCCATTAAGATGCAGTTAAGTCAACAAATATGGAACTCTTTTTATTGTGAGCCATTATTAGCACATTATTTAAACAAAATAGCAAAATATTAATTTAAATTCATGTTTCTAAATATGACTATATTTCCGAGCTAAGGTTACGTGACCAGCACCAATCATATATTCTGCTATTTTCTTAAATTCATTGAAAAATTCTGATAGTCCGTCTTATTTCAATTCTAGTTTCAAACCCATAGGAACTCATGGTCTTGGATTACATTCTGAATTCCTCTTCACTTTCTTCACTCCTAAAGATAACACTACTTGACACGGGTAAACTTTTTCTTTACTGTACATGCCGCCAAGCTCTGTAATAAACTTGATCCTAACATTCAAAGTGCATCGTCGATTTATATTTCCAAATATTGCCTGAAAAATATATTCAAATTAATTAGTTTTTACAACATTAATTTAAAAATATGTGTTGTAAAGTGTAGTTAATTTTACAATGTTTCCCTGGCAGTCTATTGCAATCTTCCACAGAACTATATTCTCAACTTCTGACGATTTTTGGATGACGGAGAGCTATTATTCTTTTAACAATCAATTTGTCAAACATATAAATAATTTTCATCTCAACTTATAAATATAAATAAATAATAAAATAAAATAAATTTGCTCATTAATTTCTTAATAATGCAATTATAAAGAAGCCATTACAGTTTAATAACAGATAGAGGATAATTAGAAGAACGCTCAGTAGTTCACATCCTTCTCCATTTTCTAAGATATAGGCATAAATATAAGAAACAATAAATTATTTTTATCTTATTATAACTAATAATTAAATCCCTCCAGGGTATATGCAAGGCTATACACTCACACACACACGCACACACACACACACACACACACACACACACATATATATATATATATATATATATATATATATATATGTTGTATATATATGTATATTTATATGTATGCATATATAAATGTATATGTGTGTGTGTGTGTGTGTATGTGTGTATATATTTTCGCCATTCCCTTTAAGTCTTGTACAGAACAGGAAATAAATAAAATAACAGAAAAGACCCGGAAGTAACACTAGACTTAAAAATAAATATTCAAGGGACAAGATTAATTATGTCTATCTGATAAGGAAAACGATTTTAAAAATTCTAATAAAACTAAAAGTACACGGAAAAAGGAATTGAGTGAAGCTTTATGAGTGTGAAATTGATAGACTCTATGCAAAATACCATTATTAAAGGAAGAACAAAAGCAAAATAATGTAATGTAATAAGTATTTCGTATAAAGTGGAAATGGTCAGATCATATTGAAAAAATTACAATGAAAGTTGATCAAGGATAGTTATATACTGGGTCACTATAGATAGAAACCATAGGATAGGAAAACCACTCGAAAGGTGAAGTGACATCTTAATAAATAATGCAGAGAAGTTATAGTCTAGGAAGGAAAATGACATTAGAGAACTGAAGTTTTTTCCTAGAGGCTTCTACCACCTAAGCTTGTCACTACCATAACACGAATCCTTATACTAGCACAATATTTAGCTAATATATTAATATCACGAGGAGTGATCATCGTGAGGAATAAAAAAGGAATTATTATCATTAATAGATATACTATTGTGAATTCGTGTTTGCCTTTCTGTTTAATATTAGAGACATTAAGAGATGCAGACATACAGACGTCGTGCAGGTTTATTTTTACATTTAGAAAAGACACACAATTATTCTCATTTTCAAATGTCATATCTTTATAAGTATTTATTGCGATTGCTTCAATTATAAAACATATAATATCGACACGATTATTCCAGACCTTATCAAACTTTTCAAGTATCTTAAATTACGTGATTATTAAAATTCAATGAGTTTTAATTCTCTAAAAAGACAAAATACTCAAAATATATTTACAGACTCTCTTCAATATTTATATAATTTACAATGTGAAAAACTAAATAATTAACGGGGAACAGGTGTACGGGTCTACGAACAAAAATTTTATAAGAAATTAATAGCATGATCCGGTGTCGTAGGCGTTTAGGTATCTTTCGAAAAACGGTGCAAATTTTACCTAATTTTTTTCTTTCGTAGCAAAGGAAAATATGTAAATCAGTATTACTTGTCAGATATAAACACGGAAAATATATGTTTAATCCTTGCATATGTGTTAGTATGGACCACTGTGCCACCTCCATTTTTGACTATAGGAGTAATTATAATTCAGGTATTCTGCAAGTAATCAATTATTAATATAAGATTTGAAAGAAGACGCTTTCTATAATAAATGACAACCTCTTTTATTTTTTTTACAATATATATTTGTTACAATCTTAATTTGCTTTTTAAAAACGACGAGCGTCTTTATTCGTTGATCTGCACGTATGAACATAGGGGGCTACGCTATTAACAAATTTTAGTGATTCTATTTTCTATCGATTGATTAATAACGGAATAGAATCTTATTGATTACCTTAACAATTTGTCAATAATTATAATTTCTACAATAACTACCTTTTTTCGTGCTCGGTCACTATTCTCGGTATGGTTTTGTCATTTCCTCTTATATGTTATCTCTGATACGTGATATTTTCAAGTTTTTCTTATGACACTTTAATTAATAATCAATAAAAACCCGGATGTGCACTTTAAGTTTTACCAACGACTTTTTTATAAGCAACAAAATAATTTTGTTCTTTTCAAGTAACATTTCATTATTTATAAATTAAATTTTGCAATAACAATATTATTGATAAGTTGTAGTTTTCAAGCATAATGATGTATCATATGCAAAATAATAAAATTTAAAACTAAACATTTGTGAAATGTTGAAAAACTGTTTCATAATTACGGACCCTTATAATTAATTGAAATTATTTAATTGTGTCTTTAGTTATTACTCATTAGTTACTGCAAGAAATCCAGAAAATTTAAAACATTTTCATGTAATGATTACAAATAACTTGCAATAAGTCAAAATCAAATTTGGAGTTGTAACATGTTTTTAAGTAAAACATGAGATTTATCTGTTCCAAAGATGTTGTGCCACACAAAATATAAATTGATTTATTAACCATTTTATTTAAAAAGTACGCATCTATCGATTGGCTATGCGTCGACAGATATTTATCCAAATTCTTTATAACTGTATAACGCTTGAAAAAACCAATGTCGAACGCATCCGATTGGCAGCGAAACCAACCGAGCGCTAGTATCATGGTGGTCGAGAATGGAAAAAAGTTTATTCAAACATAAGCTTGTCATGAATCGATAGGTTTTTTTGGATCTTTAATCCAGAGTTTAGGGTATAATCCAATAATTGTAAGTATGATATTATCATTTACTCAATGGCCTCGAAATTTATTACATACATTACTACAAATTAGTGAAAATATAGTTTTAATTAGAATAAAAAAAAGTGAACGTACTTCTAGATAATTAACTATTACCATAAATTATTAACTGATCGTTAAAGAAGTTTTACTTCATCAGTCCGCCTATATAGATGAGGCTCATAATTTGTTTGCACCCTTTTAAAAATTAATTTACACAAAACCATTACCAATATTAATACAAGGAAAAAAGGAATATTTTAGTCTGCACTATCTTCCTCCCAATAACGTGACAAAGTGTTTAATCTCCAAAATGTTTATGTGAAAAAAGTTTGCTCTGTATCAATTTTTAATTCAATAACTTTATCGGGACTTTAAATTATTTATATTATTTAGTGAAAACCTGTATTTTTTTCGGAATTTATTTTTTTCGTAAACAAATACAAATCTAAGAATCCGATTAGCGACTCATTTCTTATATATTTTCAATGAGTACAAACAATTATTTACAAACAATTTTAATGATATACTTGTAAGTTATGAAGATTGACGGGCCGCCTAATAACTTTTTTCTACTCAGAATTTCTATAATTTTTCACTAGCATTCATCAGTAAGTAAAAAACCAAATTTATTTATGTGCTATCGTATTCCTTAAGACTATTATAATATTTAAAAAATTAAAATTCACAGTCTTACAAAATAATATTTATGTTTTCTGCCCTAATTTTTAAAATTTAACCCCATAAACAACGTTTTGATATGTTTAAACACACCGAAGTAATTGTTCTAAATGGGATAACGATTTTTTGTGACATTGTAAATACTGTTCCCAAAACATAGTACAAACATTCCCCTTGCTCACGGAACTCTTGGATTTGTATGATTCTCGATCATAGCAGGCGTCTTAGAATTTTCTAAAGCACAGCAGTTAGAACAAGTGAATCGATATTGACCTCTATTCAGTGCAGTAGAAAAGCGCATACACCAATTTGAAGAGATAGCACTGCCTATTTTCAAAATCGCTTTTAAAATCACATAGAAAAGATTAACCAATAAATAGATAGCAACTTAAAATAAACACGGACGGCTCGGTATATTCAATCAAAAAGTTCTTCCAACAAGTAAATCGTGGGTAAATTTTTTCGTAGGGCCTTCTAAAATCGACAAAACTCCATTTGATAATTATAGATTTTCATGAATAATTTCATAAAGTGTCCTGAACTTTTGTTTATCCTTGCTTGGACCATCCGTCTATATCCGACGAAAATATTGTTTTTCGAATATTTATATAATGAGCTTACTTCGCAAAATGTTTTAATTTTTTTCTAAGTTTTCCTGATTTGGACCTTATTATAATTGATTTCATCTTACTGATACTTTCATCTTAATTATGCTTATGTGTTTGTTTAGCACTAATGCATATATATACCCACCAAAAAGCAAATCTGAGAAAGGGAAGAAAAACAAAGAAAAATGCTGAAAATTGCAATGAAAGAAATAATTTACGACAATGCTTTCAAACTTACAGCCTTTTATAGATAACCATCTAAAAATATTAGTTAGAAAATAATGAACTTAAATTTAAGAAATCAATAGAATTTAAAACATGTTTCTTTAAAGATTAAATTAGTTTCTTATTATTCTCATCCAGGCTAACCCAGGTGATATATAAATATTTACACATTTTATATAAAAGTGCAAACTAGGAGTTATAAGAAACTAAATCTCTACATAACAAAAAATACAAATAATAGTTATAAACAATTCATGAAGGAAGAATTATTCATTCAAAAATAGTATGATAAATCAATTCTAAATTTGGGGACAATTTATAAAAATCATTGAAAACTACTTAGTAACGAAAAGGCAACAGTACAGCGCAAAGATATTGAAAACGTTTTGGTAATCTAATCACAAAGGCCCCGTAAGTATTTACTTAACTTTTTTCATAAACAGCTCTTTGTATAAAAAATGCCAAAAGAAATAATATTCACTTCGTATAAAACCCACTTATAACCGACTATTCATTGGGAAAATATTACACGAATAAACTTGAAAAAGATTTCCTTGGTATCACTGGTATCGATTTGATTTCAAATGAATGCGCTGTTTCGCCGTAAAATCATTGTTTAAAACATACTGCGGAAGGGAACTACGTGGCGATTGCTACCGGTTATGTGTGCATTGCATTTTAGGGGATTGCGAACTCTTCCGTAACATGGAGTATTGCTATATTTTTGTATCCAAATATCATTCTAAATTAGTTTGACGTGTACAACATTTCGGGTACAGCTAATTTACCGAACTGTTAAAATAATCAAATCTTTAATAAATATTTCTTCATATTGGTACTAATTTACATTATAACATACAAATTTGCATTTAAAAGTTCCTGTAAAGTTCTGTCTACGGAACGTGTGTGTAAGCATGTTTGTCTTTCATGTATAAGCCGTGTCAAGAAGTATAAACATGGTCTAAATCTAATCACTGAATGACTTAAACGTATGTATGTTTTATACGTTTATATTTATACTTTTATTCATTTAGTAGTATTTGAGTTTGTAAAGTGGTAGATAGATGGACAAATGCAATTTTGTTTTGCTTCGCAGCTTTTGTGTTTTCCTGGCACCTTATTCATCAGTAGATTTTCATAAACCAAAGAAAAGAAAAATGGATTTAAAAAAAAATAGTTTGTTAAAACAGGTCTTCATAAAGCCATAATTTTGGAATTCATATAGTTATTTAAAATGAAACTATTTATCCAATAAATCGCACAAAAAGTCTGAAATATAATTTTTAATAAATGGTAAGACTTTTTACTTTTTTTATATTACTCGAACTGTTATTTAAACATATTTTTACTACACAATTTGGTATTCTTAGACAACTCGATTTTCAAGATAAATGTACTGGTAATAATCAAGGTGTCAACTGAAACAAGACGGTGCTAAATTCACCATTTAGCACCGTTTTAGATACATTTTTCAGTTACTCTGGGCCTGTCTCTGCTCTGACTCTGCCTGGCCGAAGTAATATAAGTCTATGCATAAAGTTAGAATCATTATTAGAAAGTTTGTAAATACAGGATCTTGTTTTGAACTTTGTTGAATTTTCCTAAATATTTAGAAAATATCTCAATATTTTTATTCGGTGAAGAGTCTGTAAACACTGCTAAAATTACTAACAGGTTTAGCACCAAAGAGCGTACACATAAACAGCGCACACAGTTAAAAGTGGCTGCTATTGTTGTTGTGTCATTATTTATTAGTTCAGATAGTAGTTCTATTTTTGGTTGTGTAATTTTTTTCCAAAACGTTGTTGTTAATAAATTCATTGAATTAATATTGAAGTGGTGAAACCATGTGGATAATTGATGAGATATTTCTTGATATTTCTTGATGATGAATATGAACGAATAATGCAACTCTTCATATCACCGACGTAAAAGAGAATAACTATGGTGACATGGTTAGGGCTTTTATACATCTTTACAGACTATAAAAATTATACATGGGGGGGGGGCAATAATACCATAGACAAAATATTTCAACAAAATGGTTGACGTTCAAAAATTAGTTATTTATTAAATTAATTTTATTAAGATACTGTCATTATTTAAAAAAAAGCACCACAAAGCTAGGTAGTCGGAAGTTTTATAGAACAGGATGTTGTCATCAAAAATACCTTTCGGTCTTATTACAAAACTATATTAACGTTTCACTTATTACCTTGCATTTCAATTTAATCAGAACTTTCAAGTAAAATTGTTTAGATTAATTATTACTAATAATTTTAAAAGATTACCTTGATTTGTAAGTATTTTGATACACATTTGATCACTTTTAAGTTTTAAGTAATCCTCAGATCATCTTATGAAATTAAAGCTTTTCATGCAGGAAATCGATTTTTACCCAAAGCTATATCGGATGAAGTCACCACTTTACCTAGCCTACGAACAACAAACCGAATCTTTGGAAAAACTGCAGTAGTACAATTAATATAAGCTTTACAAATGTTTAGCCATTACAAAAGTTAATCAATTGTACATAAATTTTTGGCTTGATATAAAAGTTTCAATAAAAAATTGGGTCCGTCATTCATATAAGTGATTCTATGCATCAAACTGAGTAGAAATTGTAAAAGTATTATATGAAAATATTGAG
This sequence comes from Druceiella hillmani, assembly GCA_039881145.1. Classification (NCBI taxonomy): domain Eukaryota; kingdom Metazoa; phylum Arthropoda; class Insecta; order Lepidoptera; family Hepialidae; genus Druceiella; species Druceiella hillmani. Next base: position 8,924,297 of record JAYKKI010000039.1, on the reverse strand, counting down.
AAGATTCTGTGTTATGACATTTCCTAAACAATTTTGTACATCGATTAATTCTCAAAAAATCACTGTCAAAGTGTTCCAACTTCGAAAGACAACTAAACATTTTTTTTTCTGAAATATTCTTCAAATATACTCACTTTGATGTACATAATCACCTATATGAATAATAGATACCTTCACGGTTGTAGGCTGTATATACGAAGTTTTATATTTTCACATTTCAAAGTTTCCTCAAACTTAATAAGGAAATTTTAATTTTTGTTTATTTATATAAAATTGAATTAAAAAAAATACATGTGTACTTAAGTATTTATGTACTTAAATATATTTCCCTCGTTCCATTCAGTAATTTTGCGCACAAAGTTTTCTTAGCAGCCTTAAATTTTAGTTATACGTAATTTTTTTGGTGTAAAATGTCAATGTAGGAACCGAAAACATACTGAGCTATATATATTTTTATCAAAGGAAAATTTTACCTTCTGACTTTACTTACACAAACATACGACTTAATTTATTATAATTCTGCACATTTCTTATTTGTATGCAATTTTTCAACTCGCTATAATTAACTGTATATATAGCTTAAAAATGGAACTGGGAATATGTGGCATATCTGAGTTCCGGTTTCATTAAATTAATGGACAATTTTGAAATATTTAAACATCGTCGTATATTTTTTTTCTAATTTTCTTTCTGCAATAGCCTGTGCACATTGTTGAAGGAAAGTTAGAAAAAAACAGACAATATAGAAATGTATGAATATTGTTAATTTATTAACCATTAACCAAAAACTTTACCGTTTCTGAGAGCCAGTTTCAAAGATCTTAAAAGTAATTGTTTTAAATGAAATTGTAATGGAATTACCTAAGAGATATGCACGGAAATGTGCAAGAAATTACATCGTAATCCAGGGTGGATCTTCAGTATTTACTGAATCATTAATAACGAAAAAAACAGTGCTGATAGGAACCGACCAGAATATTACAGGGAATCTACAGGGATGATTCTAGAATTCGTTTTCTTTTTTAAATATTCACTCCATTTTTCAGGCTGGTTAAACCTACACTAATTAATATATTACATGAAGAAATATTAAAACTTAGTACTTTTAAATAACGATAAAAAACTGTAGGTGTCTAAGTGTGAACGCTATCCGCGTAGTACCAGTTCTACTGATACTACAAAAGTTTTTTTTATCATAAATTTTCATATGTAAGTTCAGAATAATTTTAACTTAGATATTAATAATACTAAAATATAGATAGCTATGATACCAATTTTTCTTTATTTTTTTAAAAACGAAATCTACTCCTCTCCAGAAAATCTACTTATGCTCAGGTTTTGTTCTAATATTCACTTATCTATATGACAAACGTAAAAAATCCCATTAGGTAATAGTAGAAGTCGCAATTCGAGGGTACCGTACAAACTTAGCCGCGTGTCACAGAAACCTTCAAAGGTAAACTATTTATAAATTTTAATATCACACATAAATTTTTCACACTTAATTTTTTTTTACAAAGGCTTCCAACACCAACTGACCGTGATATATTTGACCTTAAAAAATACGATCATATTTTTAGTTTAGATCAAGGCTCAAATATGTTCACGGTTTAAATGTGTGCAATTCATGAAGGGCGCAATTTTCATATAAATTTTTCAAATCATAATATTTTAAACAATCCACACGGACCTTTTTCCCCTTTGCCAGTTTTAGGAAGTTACCACTCATGGCCTTGCTTTTAGGTCTGAAAACCTAAACGTGCTTCTCAATCCTTAACGTTGTTGGTTCGATTATGAAAATTCCTTTGCTTTTTGCGCCACTAATTTATAAAATTCATTGGATCCTAACATCAGAAATATACCATTCGTACACGCTTTTGAAAGTCGATGGATAAAATTACATCTCTACTTAACCCACGCCATTTTCGTTTTATTCACATCCTGTTTTCCTTCCTATTTCATACTCTTCATTTTTTCTATGTGTTTGTCAAACTTACGCCTTTTATTTTAATCATAATTAATTGTCTTATTTTTCATTTTATTTAAAAAAATGTTGGCCAAATTTATAACAATACAACAGGTTGCAGTCCATCTTGGAACTAATTAATTGTGGTCCTTGGTTGTGGCTGAATGAAAAATATTGCTTTTATTACAATAAGTCCACCGCATATGCAAGTGTAGTATTAAAACTTAATAATTAAATAAATAAATACAAGTATATAGCCTAGCGAAAGAAGGCAGATAAATATGAATATAATATATCACAGGCACATACATATCGCTGAATTTTCTTTAATTTTTTAAAATTTAGTTTTTGAAACGAAGTTTCTTTGAAGAATCAGTGTAAAAAAACAGACGGATACGAGATGGAAGCGACGTCACACTAGCGTAGGAGTATCGATGCGGCCACGTATACCTATTCTCTCTTAGGTTGCGTATATAAATGTGTTGATACGACGAGCATGCGTCGTTATCAACAGTACCCTATCCGTTTTCCCTGTCTGCTGCTTAGCCGAACGACGCGCTATCTTATAAGAACTATAAATCTTCGTTCTTATTGCATTCGTATGGCGTAAAAGTAATACGTGTTTAAACGTAACATTTTTGAGGATTATATTATAAATCATATAGTAACCATTATGGATCAAATGATGCATTTAGTACAAATCTGTTTTACCTGTTTTAGTTATAAATTTTAAACAAATATTAGCTTAATATTTAGTTTCATTTATAGGAGGAAAATGAGAGAAAAACAGAGAGATGGAAAGAAAGACAGAGGGAGAGGGATTCTTCCATTAAACGTTTGTATAGAAAAGCGTAAGATGTTTCCTTTCTGTTTTATATCCGGCATAAAGAGTACAAGTTAAAGTATTAAAATTAATCGGCCCCTGGTCCATTCACGCGTGCTAAAAAGAACATAAATAATATAAACATTAGAATATAAGTGCTAACTACCTTGATACTTTACTTTCTTGTTCCAACAGGATACTACAGTGACCATCACCAAATCAATATCTTCAGGTAAGCAGACGTGAGAATTATCCGATAAAACTGAACATCCTTAAGTTAATTGCGTATTACCCTAGTCCTCATCAGATTCTCAGATTATTAAGTGTAATTACTGTTACATAAAATCGAACATTTGAACGTAAACGCAGCCTCTAACCGTTGTAATTCTTTAAATACAGATGGTATTGTCCTGCTCATCATAAAGTTCCTCAGATCCATGGAGTATTCTTTTTATTGTCATTCTATTTTTAGTTTTGAGACCGCCCGATAAAATTGAATTTATAACTGCAATAGTGGTTGAGATCCCTTCACAAACTAGAGATGAATACCATGATTTTCACCATATATACTTATAAACCTAACTTGAGTACAGACATCTCGAAGCATGCGTTGCGAATGCCTTGCCATACATGCCTCGAACCGAGGTAAATTAAAAAAAAACGCGACTTGCACAGGCTACATGCTCAAACTGAGCTGGCGAATCATTGTATACAAAAATGCTCGCGTCGCACACTTTCTTATCTTTAATTAAAGACCTCCCGGCATGATTCTATGTGCAGATCGCACCAACTTAACAAAAAAAACATTCCGTCCACACGGAGCGCTCGGCTCGCACTGAGCAAAGGCATCTGTCGCCTCACCGCAAGCTTACGCTGTGAATGCTCACAGGGAACATCCGCATCCACACGGCACGAGGCATGTGTGGAGAAGCATTCGCGACGCATGCCTCGCGATGTCTCTACAATTTCAGTTTTTTATAAAAGAAGCGAATTTATATTAAGTCAATATTGGTTCAGCTGTTTTCAAGAAAAATGGTAAAAAAATGAAAAAGTGATTATATGATAAAATTCCTACCTTTATGAAGTTACAAGTAACGATAAAGTAAATAAATCAAACTAAATTTCTCTAAAATTAATGATAACCGTTGTGGTCTATATTTCCGAAATTATTTTTTTTTTAAATTTGTAATTTAATATTGTAATTAGTCGTGTTTTAGTATCGGAGTGTTTTAATTAACGATTTAATTTTGTAACATTTTTGTCAAACGAAAGAGAAACATGCAGATTCAGATTATTTTACTCAGCTGTCGTTAAACCGAGTAAAATAATCAGTATCTGAATTCTTTTTTCCCTTCGATAAAAATGTAACAATATTAAATCTCGAACCCCGACCGAGTTTTCATCATGAAACTCCCCTCCTTTATATGAGTCTACCTAAAAAATGTTTTAATCTTAATATATAGAATTTAGTAAATGTGATAAACAAATATAAATACAACAGAAAACTTGTAATATGATTAAATTTTAAGTAAATTTTAAATTTAAATTCTAACTACACCATCGTAAATTTATTGCTGTTCCACTCTTGTGTGCGCAGAGTTAAAAAATATCTTTTCTATGGGAATAAACATCACCAGTCTTTAATTTAAGTTTATAAGCTTCCCCAAATGTACTTCTATATTAAAACCAGAATTTATTCACTCTTTATAAAATAACTTATTTGTCAGTCGCCGTATTTACATTATGTCCAAAATCCTTGACCAAAGAAGTAAACAGGAACACATTTAATAGAAAAAAATATAGTCAGTTTATCTTAATTTGTTCAAATTACCGCTTACAATATAAAGACCTAAATGGAAAGACACTCCCGGAGCCAAATGAAATAATAAATAATAAAGTAATCTTAAGAAGAAACTTAATAAAAGCTCACTAAAATCGCACAAGCCACCCAAGTAATGAATCAAAATTACTAGCCCTGCAATTTACAAAGGATGTCGGATACCCTTTACAATGTCCATTAATGTCTTAAATGCGAGCATTAAGAAAATATAGTGCCTTCGAGGCTCTAGCCCTTAGACCACAAGTGTACTTGATTACACTCGGGAAATTACTCGGCGCCCGCTTCAAGTTGTAATAAAATAATTCACTGTGCGTTCTAATTCATTGCGTAATTTGCTATTAGTGCTAGTTATAAAAATGTAATAGGCAATATATTTTTGTAGCAAAAAATTAAAATGTTTAATAGTTTAATTAGACATACTACGTACCATTAAACGTTTACGAGTGCCTAAATGTGTACGAAATCTTCGCAGTGCGAATTTTTATGATGTGTTTTTTGCAGTACGTTTAATTTTCTTCATTTTTATGCAGGTTACCATTTACAAGTTACACTGTGTTAAAATAATAAAATCAAATCTATTATTGATAGTTTAATTAATATTTCAAATAAAATAATTTATTCATAACAGTAGGTTCTTCAAAAAATGGCGATTGGTTAGAAAAGAAAATTTAGAAAATGTATTGCTCAACAGAAAATATTGTGATAATAAAATATTAAAATTTGCCCTATCTTTTGAAACTGCTCCAACTACGTAAATTATTCTGAAACTGACAGTTAACAGTATGGTAAAAAAATTGTCTTACTCTAACTATCCAAAAATACAATTTACTGAAATGTCTCGTTTAATAAAATAATTTAATAAGTTAGCACACATCCGAGAATTCTTTAAATTAGATATGAATACACAAAGATATATGATTATATGAACACAACATCTGATCGCAATCCACAGGAGTTCGATTCATCAAACACGCTTAACAGCGTTTACGAGTATACGATTTCTTCTTATCATACAGTTCGATAGATGCTGTCTAATTTGGAGTCACAGAGCGTTTTGCGGTAAGCCTTAAGACCACCCTGGACCGTTCACGCTCAGGATGTCCCAGTATAGGGAATTTCCGCCGCCGAACACAATATCTGCCATTACGTTTAATGAACTTTCCGAGCTTAGTTAATACTATATAAGCCGAGGGCGGGAGGCGCCGCGCGTAAACAAAGTTTTGCTTTGCCTTGTTTGTAGATTCGTGTGAAAGTTGATTTGGATCGAAAATTGATTTCATCACTGCGACGATGTCAAGCAGTTGGTTTCTACTTCATATAATATACGCAAAACAGTTAATTGATTCAGAAGCAGCGAAATATTTGTTCAACTAAATTTACAATGAATAATGATCACTTTATGTCACTTAACCACGTGCAGAATTCATTAATGGACATTGATGAATCATATTAATTGCAAATATTTTAACGAGACTTGCTTATTCTTTAAATATTACAGCAACTGCTAAACAGATTGAAGAAAAATAGAGTAGTTAACTATTTCTAAATTTGATATTTTTAGTAAAATGGCATGAAAACATAGGCTAACACAGGACAAATATTAAACAATAAATTTTTTTTTAATAATAGCAAGACGAAAAACGTATACTCCTGTTTGTAGAACAAGTTAAAAATTGTAAAAAAAAGTAAGAAACGATAGGAAGCAGAGAAATGCATGAAGACGCGCACCAAATGGTGTTTTTATAAAAAAAAAGTTTTTAGAAATGAAACTATTAATCATTACAAAAAATGATATGTTTCTATTCTAACAGTATATATTTCTATTCCAATAGGTAGATAAAAAAGTAAAAAATTGTGACCAGTAGAGTACCTTCATTCATACGTCCGTACATATACAGGCTACATATAGAGACTCATGTCCGTACATATAGAGAAGCATGTCATTATTCAGAGGTATATTTGGTTTAAAATAATTTTTTTAAAGATTAAAAAATAGCTTATTTTTTTAAAAAGCATCTCCTTTTTCTAAAAATTTGTATTTGAAATAAACTTATTAACAGGTATACAGTATTTCTCTATTTGAATGGCGTAAAACGGAACGTTCTTAATCCGTCATGTCTATTTATCAGAGCATTATAACTTCCTTAGTTCCTATCTGATCACATATGAAGTTTTAAAGGAACGCGTAGATACGTCAAAGAAAAAGAAACTACAGTCTCCTTATAAACTTATATTAAAACTTTGAAACCAAAATTTTTCACCTTCAAATGTATTGTCATAAAAAACTTCTTTTAAAATTTAATCGAAAAAGTTGTACGCATTTTTTTATTACGGCGCCTTCTTCGGGAGGTTACTAGTCTCCAAAATAATAAATAGTGTGTATATGTGTGCGTGTCCGTGTTCTTTTAATATTTTAAGTATAAGCATCCAAGTTATTTTCCTATGTTGTTATCTTACTAGGAAATATATTTATTCATTAGAGAAAAATAATATGAAAATTCTCGAAAGCATGTTGTTAGTGTTCGGCCGGTTTCACCACCGGTCGAATGTATTTGGCATTCGTTTTCTGAAGTACTACACAATTTTCACGTAACATAACTACTCAAACGTCCCTGAAGAAGTTTCACTTCAAAAACTCTTTCACTTTAAACATTGAAAAAGAACCTAAAACTTCTTTATTTTGAATAGCAATATAGCTTCAATCCCTGGCTCTTTTATTTCAATATGCACTAGCGATGATTCCGCTTTCATTGCACGGAATTTCGCGTGACTTCCTTATAAACAACTTTAATTTACCGGACATTTTACATTAAAGATGAGTGTTTGCTCCTAGGGGAAATACAGCAGCCGTCTCCTTCTCTATCGGTGGTACTTGTTTTACTTTTCATTTGTTTCCGTTGATTGCGAGTCGTTAATCGTGAGCGTATTGCTTTGTAGTATAGTAGGTAACGTAATCATTTTATCTATCAATATTACGTTACACTAAAAAATTCAGCAGTGTCTCTAATATTAATTTATATTCGGTATACCTAGTCTACAAAAGAAAAAATACTTTTATTTAGATATCACATCTCAGAACATATATTAGTATTTTTTTACCTTGATAAAATTTTTTTAAAGTTATTCATAAAACTGTCCCTTCCCTGCATACATAAGTCATGGAAACATTAAGATTACTAATAATTTTACCAAAATGTAGTGCGTTTGTATTAATTTTCCTAGTTCTTTTTGTTACATTTGTAACAAAAAGATAAAAGCATAAAGTCACTTCTAGTAGTGAAAAAAAACTATTTTTCCATAGTTTGACAAGTGTTATAAAGTTTATTTTAAAGCTGCCATGAAAAATCAATACAAATCGTTGGTGTCCTGAGAGTGCTATTTCAAATATTACAAATATTGGACGGGGTGGCATAATTGTACTATAAAAGGGATGCCTTTTTATGTGCCAATGCAGTGGTGTGAACCCAAGAATCACATAGACGACTGTCTCTTCTGTTAGATAAAATTGGAAGGTTTTTCAAAAAAATATAAAAAAGTTCAGTAAAGTATGCTATTGTACCATCAGTATCAATACTGTTATCTCATTCTGTAGAAATTCCGGTACCGTAACGATCTTCAAGTTCGTCCCTTCTAGTAAAGAAATGTTTTAAAATTCTATTAAATAACCACATGTAATTAGTCAATCAGAGCTAAATTAGGCTGTCAGAGACTTAAGTTTGACCAAATTAAAATCCAAAATATTAGAACCGAGATAAAACATGCTTTAGTCAAGAATTTTGTTGAAACATTTAGTAAGAATGGACTTTCTTTTGCTAAGTGATGCCAAAATTAAGGAAGGAATTTTTGCAGGGCCTGACATAAAACAACTATTCGATTAACCCTATTTTTTATCCAGCCTCAACTGCACAGAAAGAGCAGCACGATGTGCCATTGTCGATGTCTAAAAAAAAATCTTAGGCAACCAAAAGTCACCAATTTCTATGAAAAATATCATAAACTTAGATGCAATATATTGTTGACTTTCGTTTTCTACATTTCTATTTAAGCTCTTTTCGGAAAATATGGGTTATGGTAGCAATAAACATGGCGAAGGCTTTCACCAGGAAATAGGAGAATTTAAGAAGCGTTATAAGGGTATATGGGAGACAGTCATGCTTGCAGAGTTCTGTTGGTGCCTTCATAGAGATACCACGAGGTCTGAATACAAGAGGAAAGCCAATCGTTCAAAAAAAATTGTTTTTTAACAAAAAAGAAAAGTTTTGTTTCGATAATTTTGTATAAATGAAAAAAAATCAACAAAGGTGACTATTTTATTTGCAAACCTTAATTGAGTTTGAGTTTTTTTTACATACGGTAAACCTAGTGACGTTTTTTAATTTGCATACACATGAACAAAGTACTTTATCGAAAGCAGTACTGCACTTCGTGTACCTTGTTAAAACTTACCTTATTTTGTTCTATTTAATCAATCTATTAAAATACAAAAAAATCATCGCTTAAATTTTGATCAATGGATAGTTTCATATATTTATCCCTTTAAAATCCAAAGTTAAAAAGTAAAGCAAAGAACCAACAAAAAAGTAAGAATTGATCGCGGTCACGTTTAACATTGTTGTTTTTAATGTCATCCGGATCACAGTGAACGCTTTTCTCCAAATTGACTGCACTGGTTCATGCAAATTACAATACTCGCTAACGTGACTCGACAAAAAAATTGGCGATTCATATCAAATGTGTAAGGGTTAAATATTTTTCACAGCTATAAATGCACTTACTAATCCATAATAAGTTATTTGGAGCATAAAGCAAGTAAATATTTCTACATTAACATAGTTTTGACCACTTTTGATGATGTAAACTTGAAACTCTTTTCAACCATCTACTACATGCTGTACAATGTTTGATCAAAGCCCAGAAGTGAATTCAGTACTCCCGTTTACAAAATGAGATAAAGCGTGGAATAGAGATAAGCCACCACCTAACGTGCCAATTACCCTATGGGTATCTAGTGGCTCATCTTTATTTCAAGCTATATAGAGTAAGCATTACCAAAGCCTAAAAACGCGGTTTCTTCTTGGATTGAAGCTATATAGCTGATATGGACTTCTTGTTATACTCGCCTGCTATTATAGTATAAAAATATATCAATAGCTTTCTTAAAGATAAATTAGAGTTAAACAAAATCAAAATAGTTTTCAAACCAAAATATATAATAACATAAATTTTTCAGTTACTTCACAAGTCTAGTCTTTAACTTCAGTGTTTAATTTTCAAATAAAATCGCTATCGTATACCTAAAATGCCACGTGAAACAAGACGATTGATGCGCGTAAAGAAATCGTCAACATGTAGTCATATAATATAAATAAAATCATGGCGATTTGAATAAGTAAATAAAGCTATCTATTGTCAAATAACTGTACTTAGCAGATATATAAATGACTAGGTAAATACATTTAACACCACAGTAAAATACCATAGAAACCATGTAAATACTGAGAACGAAACTTCATAGGTAGGCTAACATCAACTTTATCCTTTTTTATAACCAACAATTTTCAGATTGCTTCCTTTACTAGCATCTTAAATACTACAAGTGTCCTAAATTTTTAGTTTCTAGCCCTTCAAGAAGTGAAAACTAAGCATGAATTATCTGCCAATGAGTGAGTGAGTAAACTATGAAATTGACGGAAACCACTACAGCATGAACTTTAAACTTCGGCTTAATTACCAGCTATCCATCTCCCAATAAGCTGATAATTAGACTTTAACCATTTGCTGGAGTTGAGTAATGTTGATTTCAAAATAATTGTGAAATATTTCGGGTAAAAAGTATAATGTCCGGTAGTACAGCTTGGAACTTGGTTGTTTACTATCGTGCACACAGTTATTTACATTTATTTATTTCACAATGTTCAACTGTTATAGCTGATTTGTTTCAACTCAAACTAATTATCAATAAATTAGTGTGTCACTGATATTAACGGTAAGTAAATTAAAGTTTGGAATGAGATACAATTTCTATAAATTGTGATAGAATATTACAAACATTAAAGAGGCCTTATGGACTCATTTGATAACAGAAGAAACATTTTTGGCCCAAATTGTATTAAGAAGTGCCAGTTTTTGCTTGCGGTAGGTGGATCCTCGTTTACGTGGATCCTCACTTAAAGGGTGAATTTGCTCACTAACCCAATAATATTATGGCAACCTTTATCCCTGTGTTAAGACGTGGGATTATTCAGTAATTCTTTAATAATATAGTAATCTCGTTTTTATATAATAATATTTTATTATTTAACAAAAACATCGAGTTACATCTGACTTGGATGTTACTTGTTAGATGAAATGGGATTGACACATTAGATTGAATCATGAACTATGTCCGTATTATGTTTTAGGAAGATCTGTCTTACCATTTAGGCGGTTTGGAGTATCAAATATTCAAACATAATTTATATCGTAATAATATTCCACGTGTGCGAATTTGCAAACTATTTATGACTTACGTATTATTTTATACTACAAGAAATGTATACATACTAAATTTGACAACGATTCTTTTCTTAGTTGCAGAGTTATTAGGAAAAAACGTCCAAAATGTTTGCAATTGCAGTATTAATGGTATGCGATGCAAGGATACTTCTAGACACAAAGTTTCACCAGGGGTACCTCTAGATATAAAGTTTCACCAGGGGTACCTCTAGGTATAAAGTTTCACCAGGGGTAACTCTAGATACAAAGTTTCACAAGGTGTACCTCTAGATATAAAGTTTCACCAGGGGTACCTCTAGATGTAAAACTAAACCAGAATATTTTCTCCTTATCAAATAAATTAAACAAAGTTACTTTATTAAGTATATCTCTTTAGGAGTATATTTTTTGTGACCGAAACCGAGAAATATATATTTTTTTTCACTTCGTCCTTTATACTAATCTACAAAATTTGTTTCAATGTTTTACAGTTTGTTTTCTTTTCGACGGGGATAAATTACTGTTATAAATTTAAGGAAAATTACGGTTAAAAATGTAATTATTCTAATTAATTTGCATAATTTTTATATAAAATATATCGCTAGTGTTTGTTTTTATATTTCGTAATCTAACTTAGCCTAACAAATACATTAAACGATGACCTAATTAATTTTAAAATATCCCTGTTATTAGTGATTCACTTCAATTTAATTTGATCATTATTATGTTATAAATTTTATCCAAAACAATATTAATTACGTCATATAGCTCTTATCAATTTAATGTGAAATATGCAATTTTATTAAAATAACTTTTCACAAGTTGCTGTGTTTTAATAAACTATAAAAGACATATCAAAAAAAAAAAAAATCTCACAGACAAAAGCAAAATAAAAAGTTTTAAAATAAATCTTTCAAACACGAGTAAAACTCGTAACTCGAGAGTTCCGTACACATATAGTATTTCTCTTCGACTATTTGCAAATCTTGATTTTACTTTTCGCCATTTTATTATATTGGTTAGTACATCTTTTACAGGTGCAAATTATCATGAATATCCGGAAAATAATGAAATTTAGAATCATCGCTTTGTCTCTTAAGCTTGTAGAAACGCGTTTTTTTTGTAATTTTGATTTCAGCAATTTTCGATTTAGGAGAAGGTACATATTTTTGTTGAAATTTTCAGCAATGTGTCTAGGACTATTTTATATAAAATTGTAAAAAAATAGTTTAAGTATGCTTATAAATTCCTCTAGAATTTTTCAATTCATATACAAGATACGTGAATTGAAAAAAATAAATCGAATATTTTATTCATCATATATATATAAATATACATATATATATATATATATATATATATATATATATATATATATATATATATATATATATATATATATATATATATGTATTACTAGTGATATAAATGCTTGTTATGTACATTATCACCATGCCAAATTTCTCCTATCTTAAAAAGTACCAATTTAGAGAAAATCTTGAACAATCGGTAAAATTTTTTATCTATTTGTCTATTCTCTTTGTTTCTTCATGTACGCATTGTGTCCTCAAATTGTTAATCTACCAGCATATTTGTTCAGTCGTTTCTTGAATGTTAAAAACTACGGTGCAAATAGAAAACATATTTTTAACCTTATAATCCTTAAAATCCAGAAATGATACTTATTTTCAAGGGATCCTTAACTTTAAAAGATTTACAAAGGTTTTTATTGTTATTGATTTTATAAAAAAAGTTGTTCAAAAGCATTTATTTTTTATTTAATATTTTGTTTATGATAGTTATCTTTTCACTTTTACATAAGTTATGAGAATTTTCAGACAAAAAAATGTTTAAAGTCTAAATTTGATCTTACTATATCCCATTACGACAGTTGAACCCTTGTTTATAAAAAAATGTGGTAAACGACAACCTATAGAACTTTAATTTTTTAAAAGTTTAAAAGTTATTTTATGTTTTGTGTTATTTTGACGTGTTTATAATTTACTTAATGTTTAAATTAAATACAGTGACTTGTTATAAAAGTGCAATGAACAAAAGAAAGAAAAAATTTAGGAAAGTCAGATATTTACGTAGAATCAGATGTTCATTAAGAATTTAAAAAAAATTGTTGATTCGCAATGAAAAGTGTTCCAGGCAATCGTTGTAGCTGATGGTCACGAGTTTATAAACCTTGACGTCTAAATCTTCGACCGCACAAAAAGATCAAATGAGTTAAACGAGAGGGTGTGACGGTTCAGTTCAATTAAATTCGAGTAATGTATTCAGTTCTTCAGTTCGATACGGTCTAACTTTATAAATAATATAAAAGTAACTTGAAAAACAATAAAAAAATTATAAGTTCGCTATTATACTTTGTAGAAAACGAATTCGATTATAATAAGATAAGGTAATACTGCGAATAAATATATATGTGCAAGTCCGCGCGAAACAACTTTCACGACGCAAACAGCGAGCGAACTCCAGAAAATCTACTTCTAGCCTGTGCGAACATACCGTCGGCTCGCGGTAATCGCTTGAAATTAAAATTTTCCAAATTAATTTATGTAAAGTTTCACCCGTGCCGAGAAGATCACGGGAAGTGTGCTTATTGCCAACTAATTAATGCTCGACTGCTTCGAGGAATTGTAATTGGGTATTTATTTTAATTTACAACTCCGCTGCATGCCTTAGAGGAGAGTTTACATCTTCAATCAACACAGTAAGACAATTTAATTGGTAAAAGTATAATTTAACTGAGCCTCACTGAAAAAACCTAAATTAATTTAGTCATTCCAAATTTAATATTTGTAAAGTGCCATGTTTTTGTTTCCATTTGTAAATGTCGTTCGCAATTGAAACAAATAAAGACTCGAAACAAGCTTAATTTTTATTTTATGATTTTTTATTTAAAACTGTCAAAAATATCGTATTTCTGAACTTCTCCAACGCAAAACAGAAAAACAGTCTCCTTACTAAACTAAACACTTGATTTTCCATCCAACCGGGCAACGTACACTGTGCTCCCGTCGCCACTGCGTTTGAAAATCGTATAAAATATAAAAAAATTAAAAATAAAATGTTATAAAACGATTCAAAATAAAATTAAATAGATTGAACAATATGTTTCAAACCTTTCTACATTGAAAACAATGTGTAGATTCAACAATAAGCAATAACTCGTGTCTCCCTAAAAATATTGATTAGAAATACTTAGTATAATATTGACGTACGCGTCTGTCCACTGTGGAAGGAACTCATCCAGAGTACACGGTTTTGTAGTGATTTATGCTTCATAAGCCCAAACATGCGAACAGTTTATAATCCCAACTATATAATCAATTTGTATTATATGCAATTTGAATATATACAACGTAGCTGAACTATTAATTAAAAAAGGATATTAACACGAGTTAAATAATATATTCGTGTGTACGCTAGCTTTGTCATAATATTTACTAATGCGCAAATAAGAAAACCCACTTTAACTGTACTTATTGATTAGTTTATTATGCAATGAAACTCTGATGGTTGATTAGTTTCTTGAACAATGCTCTAAATCACCCACCGGAACCTGAGTCAATTGGCATTAGATAAAATGTACTCATGCCTGTCATTTTTATCAAGGAATCTATCCGAGAATTATTATCAAAGGGATCAACTTGGCAGTTAACTTGCCCTGCATATCGACTTAAATTAATTCATTTTACGATTTGGCTAATTGAAGTATCTGATACGACTGAATATGTTTTTTAATACAGTACTTGTATTACTAACGATTACCTCGCTTAAAATTGACGCCAGATAATTGCCATTTACTTCTTTCAAACCTTAAGATTGATCCTATTTAGATAAATAAATTATTTATGAATAAAATAATTTGAACAATTCTATGATGCAAAACGGGGCATTCATCGCTCATTATGCAGTTCGATGTGCCTACCTAAATATTTATATAACAAATTAACGTCAGCACAAATATAAGTGACCAAGTCGTCTTATGATACGTGTACTGTTTGCCAGGCGACGTAAATATATATTCCAGTATAATCAAAGAAGAAAGCATTAAAAGAAGGAATTGCTAAGTATGAGAACGATTCTTGCCACAATAATCATATAGACAATTTAGCACGCATGAACGTTTAATTGTATATTACTATAAAAAACTTTCAATTAAACCATATACATAAATAAATCTTACAAATGTAAATGCCTCACATGCGTAAAAATGTCTCAAAAATCGTGAATGTCTCAAAAACGACGATATTCAGAAAAATCGCTATAGTTTTACAGTACACTTCGGATAAATCTCTTGTAACGCTATTTCTTTCATAATTTTAACTTTAGCCGTTTCGGAGATTTCCAGAAAAAATAATGTAGACTTTTTCACATAAATTTCTAAATAAAAATTAATTTCGAAATCATTTTAACTTATTCTTTCAATTAAAACTTCACATTTTACATTCAAGTAATTGTGTGCCCCTTCCAAAAAATTATATGATGGGATTTTTTTTGAGTATATAATTATAAAATGAGAAAAAAAGAAAATATAAATCATGGTAATGGCCATGGTAATTGTTTATTGAAAGATAATTTCATGATATAAGTATTTAATTACGTTTTCAGGCATATGGGCGCGGCGACTGGTCCGAATAAAGCACAATCTGGAAATATAATTTTCAACCACTTTTTCGAGTAATAATTGGTTCGGTGATGGGACTCATTTATTGTTAATGGATACATCGTTAAAGAGAACTGCCAGATTTAGAATGACGATAATCCACGCGCCATTATTAAGATGCCTTTATATTCACTATCCACAGCCGTGGTGACCTTATGCACGAAATCGTATTTAAACGCAAATAGCATTTACAATTACCTTCTCATTAAAGCCATTCTCATATACCACGGCCATTATTAGGATTTTTATCTGTTTTTTTTCATTTTAAAGTTACCTCTAAAAACATCCACTTCAAGTATTTTTGGGCTGTATATAATAAAAAATATACCAATGTGCTTTATGTATGCTATATATATATATATATACACACACACACACACACACATATATATATATATATATATATATATATAAAAAAAATATATATATATATATATATATATATATATATATATATATGTATATGTATGTATATATTCATACATATTTGTTTTTATATTTGTTTTTTATGATATGCTCCATATTCTAAATTTCAAGTTTTGCATTAGTTTCTGTGAAAAACTGTTGTAATAGATGAACATAGGGACGGACAAATTAGTGGTGTTATAAGGATTCCATTTTTTTCTTTTCAAGATACGGAACTCCAAAAATTATACGTGGACAATACCAAAGTAACTGGAGGAAAAAATATTTGATTTGTTTTGAAAAATTAAATTGTTACTTTTAATCAACAGACGTCAAGAGACCAAAAATAAGAAAGATCAATAAAACCAAGGAAAGAGAGGAAAAGGTCCTGGTTTTGATCCACGATTTTTATATTTTTGTGAAATATTTCATGATTCATCTTTAAAGAAATTGGATACTTCAAAATTATTTTATCTAAAATAAATAGATTACGCAAAATGAATGGCAACGGAAGGGCCAACATAATGACCCAAATCTTTAAAAAAGAATATATAATAAAATTTACAAAATTTTATGTATTCAGACGAGTGGATTATTTATAACTATTAAAATATTGACGTCGTTTGATTCTCTTAGCAGGTTGATAGGCAGACCTAGAGAAATATCAAAATTATCTAAACAAATACTTTGAAAACATTCAAGTAAACAATTAATATATAAAAATACATAGCTGGAATAAACAGCAGAGAGCCAAGACAAGTAAAAACTGTCGATGATATTCATGATAATCTAAATGTACATAACAAAAGTCTGTTGCATAAACATGGATAAATATTAAATATGGTTTACAAACATTTGAAATTCATGTTTTGACTGAAATTTTAACTTTTGAAACGTAAATAAGTTCCGAGAGGTGGAGTATTTTAAAAAAAAATATTACTTTTCCCTGTCTATTTTAAACATAATATAGGCAGGTAGTACACCACGGTGTTAATACTCTAAAATTCAAATGTATAAAGAAAAAGTATTTTATGTCGCAAAGCATAACTTAAACTACACGAACACAGACATATAAGTATCACAAATTTTGGAATCTAACAAACGTTACTGCTGTTGTAAACTACTTGCTGAAGATTATAGCTAACCATAAGCTTTCCGAAACTTAATTTAGGCAAGACCTAATGTGACTCCTTATCGCGAGCTAATTAAACCGCAACCGTTTCAACTCACAACAAGTTATAAAACTCTCCCACGATATTTAATATTTACTCCCGTTCGTTATACCAAATCAAGTTAATAATTAACACGATTTGTTTAAATAAAATTAACACGATTTGTTTAATACAGTTTTGTTTTATTAATTTGCGAAAACTACTTATTAACTACATCTTAACCCTTAGATACTATATGGGTCCACCCAGACCTGTGAAAAAACAAGTTTATATATTTTTCAAAAATAAATAAGCCATCAACCGTGGTCCTTCCAAGCTTATTTGTGCTACCTCAATCGTTACACAGAACGCACGTTTAATATTTGCATTTCAGAAATTTACAAAAAGTCGGTCCGTTCGAGTGCAACAGGTATATTATTAGTGGAGTAAAAAGTAACAAAAGTAAGCTGTTTTTTTTGTTTACATTATATCTTATAAATTCGTGGAATATTGGAATTATATTTGTTGCGAATGAACTCGTGGTTACGTATTATTTATTTCTTGTAATGACGTACTTTTTTCTCGAGTAATTAATGATTTTTGCTGGAGCTTCAATGTTATTTTCTTTCGTTTGCTTGTAGAAAAAAACAAAAACCGAATAGAATAAATATTTCACTACTTATTTATTTGTCTTCAGTGCCCAAATACTTCATGTGGACTTATTGCTACAGGGGCTATATTTTCTAGTCAACTAAAGCGCCAAGTAAACATTTGTTACTTGTTGTGGAAAACTGCAATAGATTGTGAATACAATTGCAAAAAAAAACAAACAGTGAGAAACAAAACCACAAGCTAACAAAATAATAGGGAAAAACAAGTAATTAGCAAAAATGTTAAAAGATGACGGAGGACAAATTAGAAAGAAGACGATGGAGAGTTACGAATGGGTGTTACGAAAGTGTAAGGATTTTTTCCCTGGCGAATTGGCGGCGCATTCTTCGTACCAGGATATAATAATATACGCCACTGACTAATAAATAATGGATAATGTTTACATTTTGGTGGAATCCATTTAGAAAAAGAAAACAAGATCTAATCTGTTTGAATAAACTAGATTACAGACCTAGTTGATGGCTGAGGCATAGTGTTACTGTTGTACTCTCAAAAATGTTTGTACCGATATCTATCATTCTAATTTCACAAAATGTATGTAATAATAAATTCGGGGATTCTCATCTCTTCTATTCGTTTTATAGAAACGTTTTACTCTCCTTCTCTTTAACTGAATTAAGAAAAAGAAACTGATTAAAAATGTTAGGTACCTTTATATTTTACGAAAATTTAATCGCTTCTCCCAAACTTAACTCATTTAGCAAAATCAATTTACCGAAGAAAAACGAAATAAACTGAATGCTAGATAAGTAAGTTTGCGTCTTAGGGTTCCGAGTTAATTCGCGATCTATTGATTTATGGCTGGTCTCTTAAGATTAGCACAATAGTTGCAATGAAACGTTAACTATAAGAAGTATTGTTGTAAAATAACAATGAGAAATATAATAATTTTAATACAATTCAGCTGATATGTTTTACTAAAATAAATCAGGGAGATACATTTGGCAAATTTTAATTCACTCTAATTTATTTATTCCTAATAGGAATATCGCCAATTAATCTACTCAATTTTATGAAAAAGTTTTTAATATCAATTAAAATCGAAGTTTTTCTGACTTTATTTGCTAAACAAAAATTATATGTCTATGTTGTTATTTTCTTATGTGAACTAGTTTTAACAAAAGTAATGATACATATGATAATTATAAAAAATGCAGCAGCACGTTGCTAAAGCTGTATATATTTTGAAGTGTTAGGAAGAAAAATATGATAATAACTTGCTTATTTCATCGGCTATAAATATCTGATATATAAATGATTATAGTTGGTTTTATTTTTAAGTAGCTGTAAAATCTTGTCTGTAGAGTGAAGAACAGTACAATATGTAATTAAGTTGTTACTTTGAAATTATAGTTATCAGGATAAAACGAAACTGCAGGTCAATATAATACAAAATTTTGAAAATAAATAAACTCAGTTGTAAAATAAGTAATAAAATCACTTAAACACTCAATTAAAATACAAATTACATATATTTTGATTACGTGTGTTTCATTCGTATATATTATAAATCTCCTTTAGAATATTATTTATTTAATCAACTATAAGAAATTCGTTAGCTAGATTTTACAGTATTTGCTAAGGACAACAATAACTATTTTAAATATAGAAGTGAAATTAAAATTTATGATACAGAACAAAAAAGAAAAACAAAATCATATTGGTCTAAAATCGCGGTAACAAACAGTGCCGTAAACGAATAATGGCATATTATTGAAATTTCGTATTTAAATCTCAACATTATTTTCTTAAAAATAAAAATAAACTATCTTAAGTCAACGCACATTTTAAAAAATGTTGCATTTATTCAGTTTTTATCAAAGTCTTCATATCAATTTTAAAATTCATTTTATTCACTTTTCATCAAAGTCTTCATTTCAATTTTATTTACACCCTGAAAATGAAATCAGTTCAAAAATATTTTGGTGAAAGAATGAAAAATTTACCGTGTTAATTAATTTATTTACTGATAATATATGAATTTTGATTCACAGTTTTTGTAATCGTTAAAGAAGCCCATACCCACAGATCTGCTATAATGCACGTATTAAATACACTAGTTTATAAATTATTCCCAATAAATAGTGCTAACTGAACTGTTTACTGAAGACCATATCAAACATTAGCAAAAATTGCTTAGCAGCGAATGGACGGAGAAATTTCC
The DNA here is from genome assembly GCA_039881145.1 of Druceiella hillmani. Taxonomy (NCBI): domain Eukaryota; kingdom Metazoa; phylum Arthropoda; class Insecta; order Lepidoptera; family Hepialidae; genus Druceiella; species Druceiella hillmani. The sequence goes on along the minus strand of JAYKKI010000039.1, from coordinate 8,904,124 downwards.
CCGAGATATCTTTCGGAAGATTTCGGTATTTAAAAATAATTTAATTTAATAAATTAAAGAACCGCAATGAATTTATTATTATACGAATACATAAAAATAAAGTAATACAGAGTTTTATATTCCTTCGTGTTCGCGTAGTAATTGCTAAGGTATCCATAGTTCCTAGGGGTTATGTGATTTGGTGCTGGTTCGTCATTTCCGTTTGGGTATCGTCTTGCTACGGCGGTGTATTGTTACAATATGCAGTGGATATTGTCCTCTCCTTGATGGAAAATATCGGTCTTCCGGGATTTTTCTGGACCTGTAATGGATCTCCATTTTTGGTTTTACTAGTAGTTTTCTTACTTCTTAATTCAATACAGAGGTAACTTCCAATAATAATCGGTGTAAGTATATAGAATATCAAGCTTCAAATGCTTGGGGTTAATTTCAGGGGTTCTTTATAATTTTCTATCATCTGGTTCCTTAGTTTGTCGATTTGTGTCTTTGTAGAATCTATAGCATCTGAATTAACATTTTTAAGATTAATGTGTATTCTTATGTATTTTAATACTCTTAATGTCAGGATTGTAGTTTCGTTTGGTAAAATACAGAGCCATTCATAGAAGGATAAACGTTGTATCTTGGTTTCTTTCATGTGCACTTCATGAACTACACGTACAGTGTGTTTACTCAATTGCGCTGCGCAATTATCAATATCTTTAATTTGTTTTTTTTTGTTTCTCCATGATGGCAAAGGTAATTTATCTCAGTGAGTAATTTATCTAGGCACTCATTCTTTTTCTTGGTTTGAAGTGATGAACGAGGATATATTTGGATTTAGTTATAATTGTATGGAAAAGGTTATCGGATATAGGTATGGGTAAGGCGTATAAATGGTAATATTCATAATATTCTAGTTCTACTAATAGTACCATTATTAGATCTAGGATAAAAATAACACAATCTTCCTTAATGTAACCCTCAATGATAATAGCTTCTTCTAAGTTTATTATATTTCCTACGCTTAATTCGTATGGGAATCTTAAATATTTGAGTAGTGTTACCTTCTGCAACGCGTTCGCAAGTTCTATTGTATTAACAATCGAGGAGTGCATCTGGCCCATTTTAGTAAAAGTTATGGCATTCTCAAACTCAAAAAGTATTTGATAGTTTTAAAAACTGTTGTTAATTGAACAAAAGTATTGGTGAACTGGACAGCCCGTCTGTCTTTAAGGCTGCCATAAACTATTTTACAAAGAAAACACAGATGATTATGCTAGATATTTATAAAACACAGTAAGGACTTTTCCTTACTGTGTTTTCTATTTGCATAATTCGTGACGCCAGTACCATTTAGTTCATGTTGAGTGCTTTAATTACGTTCTGAAACTTATCTACGGCATTTGTTATTAGGGTAATTTATTTTTTTACAATTTGTTTATCATATTTTTGATTAGATTTAAGTTGGTCAATTGTTTTATCATAATGATCTGGATTTAATGCATCTAGATTGCCCGTCACGGACTTAATCACTAACTCAATCGCACTTGTTAAGCCTCGTTTCGTTCGCTTAGTAGGTGATATTTGGTTAAATTTATCTTCAATCTTAATTATTAGGTAATCTATCTGGTGGTAGTAATTAGAAATTTCATCGTAGTACTGTGTTTGATTTTTTAGAATATGACATAATTTCATGTTAATATCTATATTATTTCCTAATTCTAACTTAATATAAATTAAAACTTTTTACGCTTATTACAATTATTTATAAATATTTTTATAGTTTCCTACATACTGGGCTAGTAATAGTTTCTTCTAAGTTCCTTAACCGTCTTCCCTATATACATGTGACTATTTTTTTCACTTACGATAATTGTTTATTATATTTATTTGTTCCTCCTTGTCAGTAACATTTATCACACGTTTAGTACATTTTATAATTGTGGAACATTTTGATTTGACGTAAGATATTATCAAAAGCCTTTTAAACGTGGCCGGCGCGTCCTTCAATCCAAACGGTATTCGTTTAAATTCGTAATGGCAGCGTTCTGTTGAAAAAACAGTTTTTTTCTGAGTCTCCAAGGTCCATTTCTACTTATTGGTACCCTAAAATCAAGTCTAAGATTGTGGAGTATTGATTCTGCCTAATTTATCTAGGATATCATTAAAAGATACTTGTCTTCAATAGTCTTATCATTTAATTTTCTATAGTCTATTACCCTTCTGTGTTTTTAGTTTCTCGACGCGTCAATTGTTCTGGTACAATATGAACGGGAAAACTCCAGGATGAGGACAATGGCTTTATTATATCACTTTTAACAAGTTTTCTACTTGTTTTCTTATTTCTTCAATTTTAAATGGGGTTTGTTTGTATGCCTTTATATAGACAGGGTCATTATTATTTAATCTGAATTGAAGCTTAATCTGATTAGTAAATATCCGTGGTAATTCTCCACCCTGAAAAATATCTATATTCAAGGCATATATTATTTATAGCTTTTTGATTTTCCTTATTTAAAGGATCTATTTTAATTTTATTTAGATTTTTTAAAATTTTTCCTGCTATTCATTATAGTAGTAAAAACTTTATAATTTTCAATTGACACTTACGTGGTAGACATTGTTAATCCTTGTACGAACGTGGTCGAATTAGTAATAGCTTTTCCTTTTTCATAATTTACGGGAACTTGTATCCTTCGCTTCATGCGTGATAATATTTTTTAATTAAAAGAAAATATTGGTTGTTCGTGCTGTATAGGTATTTCTGTATGTGTTGTTTTAACGATTTATTTTTTATGCTAATTTCTGCGTCAATCTGTTTAAGTAAATCTATCTCAATGAGACCGTCATATTTTTCGTTAAAATCAAAACACATGAAATTTATGTCCGATGGGTGTCTTAAATGTTCGAGGTAATGGAATTTCAATAACGTTTTTATGGTTCCTTATATGGTGGGCCGATTGAATCTGAAAAAGGTTGAAATTTCAGAAATTTATGAAAATATTTATCCAGTTTCCCGAGGCTTATAAAAGATTTGGCCGATCCCGTGTCTTTCATAAATTTGGTTTTTATTCAGGTAAAATTTTATTTGGTAATTTTGAACAACCTTCGTTATAAAACTAAATTATTTATTTTCGTTTTGTCCGGTATTTTCCTGAAAATCCTCGTGATATTGGCCCTCGGTATTGTACTCCAAAGTATTATAATATACTTATCGTGGTAACTACAGCGGGTGTTTCATCCTGACAAAGTAACTCTTCTGTAGTAATTTGTGGTCTATTTTTTACGACTGAGTGCATCCTTTGGTCCGATTCTGATATGTTCACAAAGGGCGAGCGCCGTGCAAAAGGTCAAACTTATGTTGCCAATTATTGTTATTTTATCAACCTGAATTATTACTACTGAAAGGCTTAGTATTTGTAGTGGTATTTAATCGGAGTGAATTATGGAAATTAAACCTTCTTATGTCAAGTTATTATTCAAAATTGATCTATTAAATTATTGACTATAAAGATATGGAAATAAGTTAAAAGTATTATTACAAGTAATTTGAATTCTTCTAACGTCCTTGACTCTTTCTGAAAATTGTATTAACGTCTCGAATTTGCGTAATTTTAAACAGTTTAATTCTTGTACTAGACAATTTTCCTTGCGGTTTACACCAAAATGATCAATTAACCTTTGTTTTACTTCCGACCATGTTGACCAATGCTCTGCCCTCAAATTTACTAATTATAAGCCTAATTAGAAATCCATTAATCGGATTCGATGGCTCCAGTAAATCGGCAAATAACTGAATCATGTATTTACAGGCATTTATAAATACGGATAGGATCATGTTATTGGATTCACCGTTAAAACTCGGGATGATATTTATAACGTTTATTTCACGTGGATGATATTTATAACATATTTACATGGTTTTTTATCTCCATTTTGATATAATTTATTCGCACAAAGTAATTATTTCACTATATAAATGCAACTCAACCAAAGCCTAATAATTGTTATTCACTTAATTTAGTTATTATGTAAGAACAAGAATAGTGAAAGTGTCCCTGGTTCGCAGGTGTTATGTGATTTGGTACTGGTCCATCGTTTCTATTTGGGTGTCGTCTAGCTGTGGTGATGTATTGTTACGATATCCAAAGAATGCTGATATCGTAACTCGCGGAGGGAGCTTTTTATATTTCTTAATATTAGAATTTGTTGAAATTAATTTGTTGAAATGAATGAGATGACTGTGAAGAACAAATGAATATAGCTACATCTTTTATGAGCATTTTAGCGATGATTTATTATTTTCAATAGCTATGATGGAGTTCGTGAAATATTTTAAAAATACACAATTTACAACATGAACTTCACTTAATATTTTTAAGCAAATATCTCTTTTTATATGGGATATGCTATGTGTTTATTACATTTTACCGATCAAATAGGATTTTTCGTAGCATAAATTTATTAGCGTAAGGGTAAAATTTATTTTTTAATTATATAATTTATCTGCTGATCATTCATGCCACATTGGTTATTAAAACAATTAAAATATGTTGTTTATACAATTTTCGAGTTTTTACTTTAAACGATATTCAATGTAATTCACCATAACGATATTCAATAAAATATGTTGTTTATACAATTTTCGAGTTTTCACTTTATACGATATTCAATGTATTTCACCATAAACGATATTCAATGTAATTTTAAAACTATTTTAGTTTCTTTAGTTTATTTTTCTTGCTTTTAACTTAAAGGGAGATAACAATCTTTGAGTTTTAAACTTTTTTAATTTATATCTTTTTTTCTTTGGAGATTGCTACTCAATTATTTTGTTAATAACGTAGTATCATATAATTTATTATTTTAAGTACTCTAATTTAAAGGAAAAATAGCTTGAACTAAAATCGATAAAAGAACTTAACTGTTTTTCGAAATGTTCTCGTAATAGTATTTGACTATTTTTTTTTGTTTCATAAGTAAAAGTACAATCAAATGACGGAGTTTTCGACAAATCTTAAAAATGGCTGTAATGTGTTGCAAGGATGGCTACACTGAGTTGTGGTGTGTGTCAATGAGAAGGGGAGATGTTCCTCTCTTATTCGCTCTCATCCTTCAATTTAGAAGCTCGTAACTCCTTACTGCACGACTCGCAGTATGTGCTTCGATGCGCTAGCCTTGAGTTTTCAAGATAGAAGTAGCTAAAACTCGGCAAATTAAACTAGTAATAAACTTTTAATAGCTTATTACGCACGATTTTAAAGTTTTCCCCTGAAAATAACATGTGTCTCCTTCCGTTGGCCTGTATTTTTGTACATACGTATATACGAATGAGATCACGCTATAGCTTTTCTGTCGATTGGTTAACTATCAGAATATAAATCTACTAATTTTAATGATGATTTGTCAAATAGTTTCATTTATACAAACCATTTTTTTTTACAAAAACTCCGTTTTGTGCGTAACTTCTTGCTTTTTCTCTTGGCTTCCTGTAGTTTTTAAAATTTTTTTATTAATAAGGATTTAACAATTAAAAAAACCTGAACTGTTTGATATTATCGAAGTAGCCAATTCAATTTTTGATTGTGTAACTCACATGAATCTACGTACAGGGCGAAGCTAAGATTTACGCATATGTGGCGTCGTCCGTCCTCAGCTTATCTCGTGTTAATTAAGTGCGGGACGTTCATTAAACGAAATGGCGGATATTGTGTTCGCCGATGGAAGTTCCCCTGTGTTAGAGTATCCTCAGCGGGGATGGTCCAGGATCGTCTTAATGTTTACCGCAATATGCTCCGTGACTCTAAATTAGATACAGTCTGCTCGACTGCAAGATAAGATACTCGTATACAAGATGTTAGCGTGTTTGGTGAATCGTGCTCCTGTGGGATGGATTGCGCCTGGATGATGGTGTAGATGATATTATCATATGTCTTTGTACATTTATGTTTAATTTAAAGTATTTTCTGAGATGTGCTAAGTTATGCTAGTTTACTTAAAGGAAAAAGTTCAGTTAATTATATTTTTGCATAGTTAGGGTGAGACAATTTTTTTGACCATACTGCGAACAATCACGTTGCGAGTTATTTCTGTAGTTGATGCGGTTTGGGAAGTTATGTTAAATTTGCTCCTTTTAGGATAATTTTAAAGGTACAAAATCTTGCCTACCCTTAATTCTGTATTAAATAAGACAGAATATTTAACATTATTTCGTTAAAGATCGCTTACGAAATAATAAGTATTTTGTAAGTTAATTAAGTTTCGTGATTTTAACATTTTTAACCCACTATGACTTATAAATGCTTACGAGTTTGCTCAAAAATGAAATTAATTGCAGAAAATTTAATGCACTCTATAAAAACGGGCAAAGTGAGAGTAGAAATCGCATTACGAGAGTTTTGTACACTTTTAGACAATTATAAATGTTTACAGGTACGCTATTTCTAATTAAACTATTTACAATTATCAATTTTTACAACTAAAATATATTGTCTACTCTGTCTTTCATAGGCATAAAAACAAACTAATTATAAAAATGTATAATTCCACATAGAATTAGAAATAACCGATTTTTGGATTTTTTTCCCTTTACTTGTACTATAAGAACTCTCATTACGGCAACTTCCATGATTGTAGGTCGACCGGAAGTACTTTATATGTTTTAAAGAATAGTAAGGCTATTTTATGAACAAAAAAAATACGCTTTAAAAAAGATCTTTTTGTTGCGTGAACCTAAAAACTTAAAATATGTTTGCAGCAATATATAACTATAGGTCTTACTGCACTATGTCAATTTTAACTTGATATCACAAGCCACAATACATTCGCCCTTTAGTTATGAATCCTTGTAATTATTCAATGCTTGGTCTATCGTCAGAAAATTATACCAGAACTATCTATTTTCTCATGGTATCTAACTGTTCCACTTAAACACGGGCGCACAAGTGTTTATGACGAGTGAAAAAATGTTTCTGGAAATGTGTCGTGGCTATATTTCATAGGTGTTATATAATGATGTGTTAAGTTTTTCTTTTTTCTATTAGGTCCAATTAATCGTTGCTGTTTTATACAATGACTAAATTTCAATGTTGTTGGGTAATTATTTCTTTACAATTACGAATTCGTTAGCTATTTCCGAAATATATATGATGTATAAATAAATAATACTAAAAACACATTCAAACTTTTCTTACTCCTGGGAAAGATCTACTAGGCAATATATTCAAAAAATGAAAAATAATTTAACATTTGGAAATCGTTTAATAAAATAATACATGGTCTATATGGCAAGTATGCAGAAAATACTCCTAGCACGAGTTTTACTTGTACTTAATACATTATTTTTTATTTAATATATTCATATTTGCGAAATGAAAAATATGTTAATTTTTCGAATAGTTTAATAGATATACTATGTAAATTTTGATATCTGAACTTTGTGTACATGTATATGGGTACGAAATTCTCTCAGAACGAGTTCCATTCATATTTAATAGATTTTTTTTTATTTTGAAGCTTCATAAAACATTAAATATAAAGTGATTCGTAATAAATTATCGCTCCGTCAAATTTCTGTACCGAAGAAAAATCTCGAAATAAGAACAAAGTGCATATGTTTATAAAAATTATTTTAGGGATATTAATATTATTTGTTTTTTGAAATAACTCTTTTACACATTTAAAACTCACTTTACTGTTTATTTCAGACAGATTGGAGCAATGTATAAGCGTACGCACTGAATTAAGAAAGAAAAAAGGTCACCATGCTCTGAATTGACATCAAAAACTGGAAAAAATGAGATAAGAGTGTGTCAGAATAGACATAAATTATGGTTTCGTAGTTATATATATTTTGTTAATGCGAGTAGTTCTAATTAAAGTTGATATGAACAAAATTCTAATTAAATGTTAATACCTAGAATTTTTCAAGATTTCTTAAATCCATGGTTTTAAAATAGACAGGCATAGCGTGTAAGTTTCAAAAACTTGATATTTCTTAAACGATGTGTGAAATAAAAAGAACTATTAATGATACTAGGATTCAGTTTTGAAAAAGCAAGTATAATGACACTTCACCTGAAAATTCCGATTATAGCTCAATGGATGTTCAAATATCTGGTGTCTAGATACCTACAACCCGACATTTATTAAAATATAAACTATATTGAGATTCAATAAATTTGATTGTCTATTTTCTAATTGATAATTACTGTCAAATAAAATATGAATATTATTGATTTTTTTTTACTACCGGCCAAATTCGATGGCAGATTAAGGAATGAATCATAGCGCGGAGTGAATGATTTTATTAATACTTGAAACGAGCGCCCAGTAATTTCCCGACTGTAATCAAGTACACTTGTGGTCTAAGGGCTAAAGCCACGAAGGTACTATATTTTCTTAATGCTCGCATTTTAGACCTTAATGAACATTGTACAGAGTATTCGACATACTTTCTAAATTGCAGGGCTAGTAAATTTGATTCATTACTTGGTTGGCTTGTACGCTTTTAGTGAGCTTTTATTAAGTTTACTTTTAAGGTTATTATATTATTTTACTTAGTTTTGAAGCTATTTCCGTTTAGGTCTTTATATTGTAAGCGGTAATTTGTACAAATTAAGTTAAATGGAATGCAATTTTTCTGTTGTATCCTGTTTACTTATATTTAGTATATGATTTTACATGCAACAAAAATAGGTCGACTTACAACAAAATTTATTTTATAAAGACTTCAAAAATTAAGATGCCATGTGAAAGCATGTTATTGGGGAAGTTTATAAATTTGTTTGAACAGCGGGCATACAAGTGTGGAACAGCGAAACATGTAAAATTATTTAGTTCAAAGGATTTTTCACCAAGTTACACGTGAATAAAATAATCAGTATTTGCATGTTTCCGTTTAAATTGCTTAACTATTTAACAAAATTAAGTCAATAATTAAAACACCTTCATCACAAAAACATGAGTAATTAAAGTGTTAAGTTACAAATAAAAAAAATTGCGTGCAACTCAGTACGCCTAACAGAAGTGAAACTTGTTTGGAGATATAAACATCGATTTGCATGTATATAGTAAGGAGTAGAATGGCAGAGCGAGAGAGAGAGAGAGAGAGGGAGAGGAAGAGCAAAATAGCTTCTATAGTAAGTTATATTTGCGACATATGTGCGGTTTCATTGCGGATTTATATTTAAAATAAGTACATAACTTGTTAGCCTTGTACCGGATAAAGTACAAGTAACATTAATAATAAATCGATCCACAATTAAATGAAACTACGTGATGTAGTATTATTTCTACTTTCTTTAAGTTCTTTACCACGACCTAGGTTTCGTTGTATTACAACATCTTCAGGTGGGCTTCTAATAGCCCACAGCTATAGAAGTAATATATATTGCTAACAGCTATAAATAAATTCAGATATAAATTCAGTTTTGTTGGGCATTCCCAAGCCTACTAAAGCACAAACTAGTACTCCGTGAATCTAAGAAATTACAAAGGGTAGAGACTTCGTGTTTGAGTTAATATTTTCAGTTGTATCGAGTACTTCTTACATATCTTTTGAACTTTTATGCTCTTACCCATCCCATGACCACATAAACTATAAAAGCTAAAGACTTCAAATTTACTTCAAATCTCCAGTTTTATCGAGTAGTCGTCATACTTGCAAACGTGTCGACATTACGAGGATCAGTGTTGTACTGAATGGATCTAAGGAACTGCGCCAGATAGAGGCTTTGGGTTTACGTCCAAACGTTCATTTTTATTAAGCAGGTCTCTTACATGAAAATTTTAGTTTGTGAAGGAAGTAAAGTGGCTACTACTGCCTAAATCTATGGAATTACAAAAGGTAGAGACTTTGTGTTTGCGTTCAAGTGTTAAGTTTTATCGAGCAGTTCTTACACCTGTAAACCTCAGAATTTGAAGACGATCGCGATGATATCCAATGGATTTGACGAAATGTAGGAGCTAGAGACTTTGCTAACTTACGGAACAAATACCCAATAGATCCATTTATACTGTAGCAAAAAATTTCACGTTTACATTCAAATGTTCAGTTTTATCGGGCAATTTTCATACCTGCAGTTCCAAGGATTTAATGATAGGTCACAGTGCTAACCTAATGGACGTAAGGGAGCAAAGTGCCTAAGATAATTTGCATTCATGTTCAAACCTTCATATTATTTATGTTCCGTAAGTTAGCTTTTAATACGCGTGAATGGACCAGAGGCTAATAGTGAGTGCTAATAGATATTTAATGCTTTAATCTGTTCTACATGTTTACTCCACTTATAGTTTATTAATATTTTATAGCACTTCCGCCTCATTCACGAGTAGAAAAAAGCAAATCTGGAGAATAAAATAGGATAGATAAGTATGGAAAATTCACATATATATGAATTAAAAATAAACTAATTAAAATAAAATTAATTTTTGAACCAATCAAGTGCCCAGTTATTTTTATAGTTTTTGTTTTTCTGTAAATTTTAAAATTTGGAAAGAAATTATGAACTTAAAATTATATATAAAGAGTTAGATATACAGTCGATGAAAATATAACATAAGTTATGTCAGATGATGGGATTTGAATATTGTTTTTGTCAATGAATGCCAATTTACATTTATATTTATAAAATTAAATTAAAGCTGAAATCGTGTACATAAATATATATATATATATATATATATATATATATATATATATATATATATATAGATTACTGGGTGTCCTATTTTGAAAATTATGGGTCCAGGAAACTATATCAGGTATTCTAGAATGTCCACCGGACACGTGCACAGCATCTGCTGTACTATAAGTTTTTAATGGCAATTTAGTTATTTGCCAGTTAAAAGACGGTTAAAAATTATGAAGATAAAATAATAATGAAATCTTATTTCATCTGCGCTAAATATTGGATTTTAAACTTGTCATCTTATTTCAGATTCCTGAGCGCTTCTCCGTTATTTTCCTCTAGATGCTCTAAGCAAGTATTAACTTGCTACTATAACTTGGCGATCTGACAGAGAATAGTAAAGATATATTTGTGAAGTGATGCACGAAAAACAGAACAGCGAAATGTGGAGTAAGAGTGTGCCCTTAAATTTTATTAAACTTACTAAATCCGCTAATTTCACTTGCGAAACTTTACGACAATGGAGACCATTCCTTATCAAGAGCATAAATTTATCGATAGTATAAATTTTTGGATGCTCTTAAAGCAGTGGAAAATAAAGTTTGGTCACAAATGCCTGCAACATAGAAAAGTCATAATAATTGTGATTATGATATTTTGTCGGAAAAAACGAATTCCTGTCGTTCCCCAGTGCGGCTATTGACTTAATCTCAACCCGTGTCATTTTTTTCTAATTGCCCAAGATAGAATACCACTTAAAGAAACGTTATCTTTGTAGCGTTGGTAACACCCAAACATCATAATCAAGAGTCTGAAGGCGGTTGCGATTGAAGCCTTCTAGAATTGCTACGAAGACTGGAAACTGTGCCGCCATTGCCCGAGAATAGTTTGAAGGAGATAACTTTAAAGATTATTCACATTCAGAGGTTACATTTTTAACATAGTTTTAGTATTATATTACTATATTAATTCTATGTTAACAGATGTAACCTCGCAGTCAAAATTAACTGATAGAAATCGAGGTGACAAGAGAGCCACGTTGTAAAGGAAATTAAAAACATTTGAAAGATCAAGTGTCGGAATGCGGTAAGGAGCGACCAAATTCGCTGAGTATATATAAAATATGGATACTGGTGTAGCGTATGCGTATAAATAGCAGAAACACCACTTCGGATAAATTAGTCTTACCAAAAAATATTTAACTAATCTGAAAAAATATTTGCCTATATTAAAACTTGTTACAATTGCCGACTTGTAATCAGCGTTTACATTAACATGTATCAAAGCGTTATATTATTGGTTTGTCCTTGGAATTACAGTGACAATATAGGTGCAAATTTATTAACATTCACTGGCCAGAAGATTTCTGCACGAGGTTGATCTTTGCACTCCTACAAACTCCTTACAGATGAGAGTCTGCAATTTCCAAGTCCTAGTTTAAAAACAAGCTGGTATTTGCATTCATTAGGGTAACTCTTCCAATTTTATTCCAGCTCCTAAATGAAGCATTTCTCTACAGGAGTAAGTTTTTGACTTGCCAGTAATATGCAATCACCATTATTTCAGAATATTTATCTTCGTATTTTGATGAACAAAATTTAAGGAAATATAATGCTTAAATTGTATAAAGAACTTAATGGTGTAAAGCATAATGCAAAATAAAACGCTTAATTTTTTACTTTTTGCACTATTAAATTTTTTATCTACCTACGTTGGAAAACACACAAATTTTTTTTCTAATTTCGATTTAAAATGTTATATCAAACATGTTTGACACTTTGTAATCTCATTATAGATAGCAAAATAATTGTGTGTACAAAGGAATGTAACTTATTTTTATTGGGAACTGACAAATATTTTAAGTTAACTGAATTTAGACATTAACGAAAAAAAGATAAAAGAATTGAATCCGGGCCGGACTCAATGTTTTCTTACTAAGAAGAATAGCAGAATTTATCTGATTTTTTCCCATATTACTAGATGTATTCTTGAATTTATATAGATAATATAATGATAAATGCGTAAGTAAAAATAACATAATTTTTTTTAAGCATTCTCATATAGTTTATTACCCATAGTTTATACATCATTTTATAGCATTCACCATATCAAATGTTTAATAACGTCAAAAAACTTCGTCCTTTGTCGGGTTTTAAGTTATCTCGATATCAAATTTTGTTAAAATATATTCGGTAATTTAACCATGAACACTTTTTCAAGCTTACTTTTGCATCTTTAGTAATATAAATGGCTGATAATGATGAGTTGTCAGTAGGCAGAAGCTTTTTGAATTTTCTTTTTTAATTTTATGGTAATTTCAAAAACGGTTAATACCTCAGTAGCTTCAGTCACTTATCAAACGGCGACGGCCACATCATGGTAAAACACGTGATTATTTCGATGAAGACAATTAAATAACAGAACTCGAGACAATTTCAAATAATATTAAAACTCAGGACGGTTTCTGTTGAGACAATCAAATAATAGAACTTGAGGGTGAAATCGACACGTGATAAAAGAATGGCTATCCCTAAGCTGCACAACCCATCGATTGACCATGATCCTGGAGCGGCGGAGGCATGACACGCCATTATCTAGTTTGACGTGCCGAGAGCTCCAACACCTACGACGGCCGACAAGTAAAAGCATCGAGTAGGGTGGGAATATTTCATACAAATATTTCGGTTGTAACACGAAAGCCCTATCTCTTTCTCACACTTAATATATAGCTATCTATATAACATAATTATAAAACATTTAAAATATTGTTTTTGGAATATAGAGCGTATAAATACACTACGATACGAAATTTAAATCTTTACGTAATTTTAATTGACTTGTCAAACTGCAAATTTATAACTTGAACATTTTTTATAGCACAAAATACATTTGATTAAAATATTTGGTTATCTGTAATATTTTCACTTTGTTACCTTTAAAAATTTTGTTTTCTTTGTTACGTTTGTTCGTAATAATAGAAAATTATTTTTAAGATTATTCTTGTATTCTTAGGTCGTAGTCAAACTTTTCAAGGTAAGTTGAAACTTATTTTTAATAATTCGAAAAGAGCATTACATTACTTATACATTTTAATGTTAATATTGTTAAAAGTCATCATCAACACTACATACGAGTTTTAATAAACAACAACAAAGAAGTCTTCAATAATTTAATTTTAATTTTTGACAAGCGGATTGAAGAAGTTACGGTATGTGGAAAATATCAGCCCTAGTCCCGGGCACACTCAAACAAATATTTCCACCATACGGACCAACCCTTAATAAAAACCAATGTTAACAAAGATAACATTTAGTGAGATAATCGATAAATTAACTTTATTACAATCTAACTTAGATTACACTATTATTATAAGAGTTTATAGATAAACCACTGATAAAGAAAACAACTTTCTAAACCTTATGTTATTATGAAGGATTACAAACCTATAAAAGAGTTTATTTATAAATTTACAATACCAGATATATACCAGCCCATATTGTGAGCTTATGAATGAATGGGATGGAGCATAAGAGAAACAAAATGCAACAGGTAGCACGTAACCGTGGGCCTGGGAGAGAGGCCTTCGCTGTTTTCCAATATCTGTGTATATATATATATATATATATATATATATATATATATATATATATATAATTATGTGAAAATGTGTGTGCTTTGTACTACACGAAAGCGCACGTGGTAAGGAAAAGAAAAAGAAATCATTCCCTCACATGGACATTTGTTATACTAACCTGTTTATTCATTTTTGTTTTTTTTATTAAGCATTATTATTTTGAGTTGGATATATTGAAAATTATTAGTAAAAATGTCTATATACTGTATCATAATTATATTATATTAAAAAATAAATAAGAATTTTATTTTACATGCAATGCATGAGAAACTTTGCTTCCGCCGGGTGTCCCATGACGCCTAACATTAGTTTTACTTTACTTTATTTTTTTCACTAAATATTTAATACATAAATAAAAACACAAATTAAATTATTGGACCAAACAATTGTAAAAAATTAAAAATTGAGTGTAAATATTTGGACAGTTGTTTTTCATTTGCAGATTTTTCTTACCAATAATCGTGAGTAGCCGTATAAGCCAATACGGATGGAGAAAAATGGACAGGATAGGAGAAGAAGGAACAAGATAGCGATAGGGAGTCAAGATCGACTTTTAAAAACCCAAATCGATTATGTGTTTCGAATGTTAGGTTAAGGTCTGTTCCAGAGTTTGGCAGCAAGTACAGTAAAGGGGTTCTTGCATAAGGCAGCGATATATTTGGGAATAAGAAGTTTGATCCGGAACTCAAAAAGTAATCCGAGGCTATGAACTCCAAGGGTTGTGAATCTCGAATTAAGGTAAAAAAACTACAAAGATTGTTCAATGTATTGAATGAATATGGTCACATTTTTCCGTCCAGTTGAGACGTGACGTATATCCAAAAATATGGTCATGAAATTATTTACATTAGCTGTGGTAAATTTTTATATCAGGATAAAACTACACAGTTCTCTGTTATCACTGAAAAACATAATTGAGGTACGTATAATGAAAGATATAAATATTTTGTTTATTTAGCTTCTCTTCGTATATATCAGTTCTAAACGTTATACCTAGATAACAATTCATATAAAAAATTATATTTAAATTAGTTAACAACTTTGTATAATATTTCATATTGCTGCATTAAATGTGTTCCAATAAATGTCCTTCAAACTAGTTCCACGCAAAGTTGCATGAGAAAATGTACGTAACAACAGGTCGGTAACTAACTAACTACTAAGAGTATAAAACTTTTCGTTTTCATTCGAGTTTTTTATTTGAAAATTTCAAAGAAAACATAAAAGTTCATGACAGTCCTTAAAACATTCTGTAGCATTTAAAGTAAAAAAGCCTCATCAAAGTTGTGGTTTTGACGAAAAACTTTAAAAAAAAAACGATTAAATGATACTCACTTTTGTTGTATAGAATCACTTGTATGAATAATAGACACGTTCGTTGTGATATAAAAATTACATACGTATGAAGTAAACAGTTGCACATTTTCCTCTCAACGAAAAACGTCCTGTTTTAAAGAAACTCAGTTTTGTTGTACAGAATCACTTGTATGAATAATAGATATGGTCGTTGTTACATAAGAATTACATACGTGTGAAGTAAACAGTTTCACATATTCTTCAAAGTCACTAAGGAAATTTTAAACTTTATTTATTTGTATAAAGTTTGAATGAACTAGATAGCTAAATATGTAATTAAATATGCTTCTCTCGTTCGAATCTGTAATTTTTCGAACGGAGTTTGCTTAAATAATTTAAAAAAATTATCGTGTCCATTAATTTAAGAACCTTAAATTCTGATTGTCTGTAATTTTTTCCTATGTATTACCGATGTATGAATAGTATAAATAGGACCCGAAACCTACTCAGCGATATATTTTTTTCTCATAAACAAATTTCTTGTACAAGCTCAATTTATGCAAATATATGGCTTAATTTATTATGGTACTGCTTAGTAATTGCTTGTGGGATGTTCTTAAACTCATTATAATGAACTATAAACGAATATATTTGGTGTTAATTTTGTATAATTTCACTATTCACAACTAAATGGCACCGTCTTCAGGTTGGCAATTAGCAAAGATCTTTGCTAATTACCCACCTCAAGATGTTTTCATACAATGAAACCTAGGCCGTGAAAAGAATTTTAAATAAAGTAGAAATAATACTACATCACAAAGTTTCATTTAGTTTTGTAAAAAAAATATATAAGGGAAAGTTGAAATGTACGAAAATGAATAATTTATTAAGGAGTATTTTTTATAATTAATAATAAGAAGTCATACTGTTTAAAAGAGAAATAAGAAGAACTCAAAAATATTTTTCCCATTTTCATTCAATCATAATGACGTGTCCTCAGAGATGTGCATCGAAATGTTTAAAAAGCGCAATTTAATCCACACCACAAACACCCCTCCATTTTCCGAAATGGCTGAACAAAATATATCGAAAAAAAAGGTTTGATACAATTTGACACACAAAAAGGCTTGTGCAGTTATGCTATAAGCATCACCGACATGGCCGGTTTACAGCTAGTACCTGTGACACACACACACATATACGCATATATATATATATATATATATATATATATATATATATAGACATATAACTACATATACATTATTACCGATAGTGGAATCATAGCGCAAAGAAAATAAATAAATATAATTTAAACCAAATAATTTCGAAATGTCAATATCCTCCGTTTATTCCGTTTGCATTTGATGGGTCAAAAGCCACTTACCGATTAACCTTTAAAAGTATTCAGTGTAAATGAATCCATCCGTCTTCAGGGGCGGAGGGCGGTCATTTCCAATTTTAGTTGCAGCAAACTTGAAACTACACTGATAACCGGTTGTGCGATGTTCCGGGACTAAGAGAAGTTGGTCTTTGGCGCGCGTCATGTGGCGATGAGCACTGCCGGACCAGTTTAATATATCGTAAATTAATTAAAGTATCCGAGTTTTAGTTATTCTGGTCGCTTCAGTCACGAGTTGTTTGATACCAAACATCTCCAGCCCGTTAATGGTCTTGGAGGTGTTTGAATGAATCGGCCTGTTTCAGTAAATCTACATAGAGGCCGCCTCGCTCATGCAATCGGGCGCTATATCTAGTTGGCGGTCGGTATGTCCACAATCACGCTGATGCGACCCATTTTCAAGCGTATTAAAAGTTATTCAAGCTTTCAAGCGAATTAAAAGTGTCCGAGATTATTACCTCGCATGCCTTGGCGTACATAGAAAGCTACACTTCCTCCGCGGCCGACGATGCGATCACGGTGCGCAAGCGAGTAGCCGGGCACGGCGAGGGTACAGGTGTTCGAATCGCGTGCTGTTCACGCTTCATTTATAGCCAGTATATCTAGATCATGCTCTTTTATCACTGCGAATAATTCATCACGGCCCGTCCACAAAAACCTAGCATTTAAATGATTCAGGGTAAGACAACTTTTTCTAAAAGAGACTACTGTAGCCATATTCTAAAATGTGTAGGCATAATTAATAACACGACAGGAGATATTTCATTTAATATAAAATAAATGGAGAATTTGTCATAATTGATAGGATATATTTCTCTAAAATGTTCCGATTTGGAAAGCAACATTATAGAAAGAAAAAAAAAGAAATATATATATATATATATATATATATATATATATATATATATATATATATATATATATATATATATATATATAACCCAACCCCAATATGTAAAACCCAACCCAATATGTAAAACCCAACTAAGCTTAAAGGTTGAAATAAATATATGCATGTGTACATACATATACATACACAATAAAAGATACATAAAGCTATAACAGAATAAATAGGTATACAGATAAAAAATTGGCATGAATGGAAATAATTGAGAACATTAAGTATTAAACAATAAGATCTAGTTCGGCGATCGCCATTATTTGTATATACGGCTCTTCATGTTCTTTTCACACACAGACGTACGAGTTTTGTCGGGTTTTCTCCTTGTACACTACTTCATATTCTTATATGAAATAATAAAAATATTAAGAAATACTTATTGAACATCTGAATATTTTGACAATTGACATTTTGACTCATTTAAAGTTTTCAAATACGACCCGTCACGGTAAATTAGTTTTACTTAAATGGTTGTTCATATACATGTACAGTGGACCAAAAAATATTAAAGATATTTCTTAAAAGAATGAATTTTATGGTTCAATTAACTGTTCATAGAATAAAAAATGCAGACTGCATATGATTTATACATTATATCAACTAAAAGGAAAACAAAGCGGATGCGCTATTAAGATATTTTCCTTAATCTAAGAAAAAAAAACCCTGTTCCGACAGATTCTGCAATCCACTAAAGTGCAATAAACAGGTCGTTTTAAGTAAAGCTTTTCCAGCGAGCCAGCGCATTCAATTTAAAGCAAAACGGAACACCACTATTATTTTTATTACTCTCGCTAGCATTTCTGACTCAGAAGCGATCCTAGGAAAATCTTTTTGATATTTATTCTTGTAATATTTTCGCAATGAACCGTTGGTGGTAAGGGATGTTTTTTCCTTATATAAAAAGCTTTAAAAAATTGGAAAGTGAATACTAATGGGGCTCTTATAATTATGTTACTGAAATGTTTTTAATTTCTGTGTGCTGCACTCTCGTGTTTTCATTATTAGGCAGTTTCCAATGAAATTTATATATTATCGCCAATTGCGGTATTGGTTTATAATACCATTGATTGGTTCGTTTTACTATTTGAATGAGTAATTTCTTTTTCATAAGCTGATGATATTATCTACTCTCCAAAAAAAAATTGATAAGTTCTACTTTTCACTGTCATATGATCTATGGAAGTATTAAAGTTTACAAGCCTAAGAATGTGAAATAAGAAAATCATTTTATCGGTTGAGAAATATGTTTAAAATTCTATTGATTATTTAAATTTAGGTTTATTATTTACCAATTTATATTTTTCATACGTTCGGCTAAGTTCAAATGAGATATCGTAAATTAATTTTAGGGTGGAATTGTTGAAATTTTTTACTTCATTTTATTAGTGGATTTGGTGAGTGAGTTTTAGGTACGTCTCAAAAATGTTATGTTTGCAAAATGCTTAATAAATACATAGACACATCTAAAATTAAGTGTCAATAATCTGACTAATGAAAGGTAATAAGACGTAAATAAAAATTAAAACAATATGTGGGTAATATTTTGTAAGAAATGTTCAACAGATAAATATGCGGAAAACAATCTTTTTCACAATGTATTGAGAGTTGGTCTCAATAAGAAAATACAAAAATGTTGGTTATTTCATCAAGTTAGTTATGAAAATCAGTGATTGTTAATTGAAGTTTTATCAGATTTGGAAAGCCATATAAAGAATTATCAGTGATTTTGTTGTTGGAAAACATATATGTGTTACAAACCATACCACTTTTTATTTTAAGTTACTGATTATTTAGTTGTTCATATTTTCAATGAGGTTTTCCAACCGATTTTAATAATAATGGGCTTAGTAGATCTTAGAATTCGTCTACACGATTTTCTTCTGCACTAAATTGACGGGACGATCGATTGACTTGTGCTAAGCGCTGTGCTTTAAATACTTCTAAGGCGCCTGCTACTATCAAGAATTATGAAAATCTAGGGGTTCTTTGAGCAAGAGAACTATAAATTCAAAATGTTAGTAACAATATCACAACATCACAAAAAATTAATAACAATATCACAATATCACAAAAAATGTTGAACGATTTCGAACAATGACCTAGGTGTATTTGAAAATCTCAGAACCTAGTTTTTTGGGGGTAAATTTAAAATTAAGTCAGAGGACATAAATATTATTTCGCAAGACCATTATAATAATTTTTTTTTATAATATTAAAACAATTTTAGGTCACATGCTAGCAACAATATTCCGAACACAAATAACCTTGATTTTTTTCCTTTCCAATACAAATGATTAGCAATGAGAATTATGAGGAGAAAAAAAGTACTGAGTGGCCCTTTAGTTGTTCTGACTTAGAAATTAGTAAATATAATTTTTGTAAATAATTATGTTTACTCATTGAAAATATATAAAAACATGAATAGAGAATCAGATTTTTCAGATTTGCATTTCTTCGAAAGAATAAATTCTGAAAAGTGTACTGGGTTTCCCTATAGAATACAAATAAACTAAAGTAACAGTCAATTAAAAAAATTACTTACATCAAATTTTTTCTCGTACACCTTTTGACGGTTAGCTTATATTCGTAAATATTTTGTGTAAATTAATATATTTAAAGGGGTACAAAAATGTATGACCCGCAACCATATAAACTCATGGATGAGGTGAAATTCTTTAAGGAGTCATATTAATTAATAATTTAAAATAATCATTAATTATCTAGCAATGTGCTCTTTTTCCTGGTATTCTGATTAACACTAAAGTAATATTCTTAATAGATTTTTACTTGAAGCTATTGAATAAATTATAATGCGATAATTGGTTACGACCTGCCAATTTATTGACAGGTTGGCGTTTGAATAAACTTTTTCATTTGCTCGGCCGCCTCATTGTTTGTGTTCAATTGGTTCCACTGCCGGTCGGATGTGTTTTCTGCATTAGTTTTCTCAAGCGTTACAAATTTTAATGTGACAAATTGACTCAAATGTCCATAAAATGTTTCTATTTAAAAAGATGCAATTTTTCATCCTTTTCATGCCTAATTTGAAAAACAAAAAAGACATACTTCTGAAAAGATACAATATATAACATTAATTAGCAATGTTGGAATATTGAGATTTAAGATGAACATATTATTTAAAGATTTATTAGCATATAAATAAATTTCTTTCAAAATTTTGATCAACATGCTATTACATCTTGAATAACAATTGTATTAATTCAGTCTATATTTTTGTACAGTAAAAATAGTACGAGATACATCTCACGTTTATTGAAAAATTGACGCATTGAAAAGTAACATTTTGGTGCATACTCATAATAAATAATCATCATATAAAATATCTAAAATTTTGATAGCAATTTCATGAATTTGAATTATTTCAGTCGAGTAACTTTATTATTTAGCGTATGTTTTATCATTAACAATTTTGTGCTCGAGAGCTGTATTGTTGAAATAATGTTGATATTATGTCAAGGCAATTTTTAAATAATGGAACATTATTTGACAAGGAAGACTTTTATTTTGTTAATGACAAAAAAAAAATTGGTAAAACCGAAAGTGACATTTTGGACTTTTTATTGCTTATTAAATATACAATTCTAAGAAGAAAGTCCAAGATTTTAAAATAGGAAGAATTAGAGAGAACGGACAAGAAGACCCGCACAAAGTGGAGCTCGAGAACAGTCGCCGAGCACGGAAAAGCGTTTTTTGTAGAAAATTGTTAATAAAATTTAAACTATTTTATATATTGTAATAAAAATCAACAGCTTTCCATTTCAATAGCTGAAAATCGATAGAAAAAATACTTATAATGTACGTAAGTACACACGTACTAACAAATGGACTGAGAAGCTTGTCTAAAACTGAAAAATGGCGTCGTTTTTAGAGGAAGTACCTTTCTTCTCCAAGAGTTATATTAAAAGTTGATTGCTTGTAAAATTGGTCAAGTTATAATTACTCCTAAAATCAAAATTCCAGGCTGGTGCGCTAGTCGATAAAAACATGTTTGTTAGGTGTGCGATAAATACTATCCCTTACTATATCTCACGTATATATACCGGTTTACATATTTTTATTGATTACGAGGGTAATAAATAATCTTAAATTTTCACCGTAACTGGAGAGATACCCAAAAGCTTACGGGAGCGGATCAGATACTTATCCCATTATGAATGTTTTTCTCACAACAGACGCTTCAAAGCATCCGTAGACAGCTTGCAATATCCTTGAGAGTCGTTTATTAAGAAATTTTATTTCAAATTAAAGACTTGTCCTTCCTTTTAACTTTTCCACGAAGTTCTATTATTTAGTTTTTAATTTAATAATTCATCGAAAGCTTGACAAAGGGTTTATAAATGGGTTCTGAATATATAAGTAAGTCTTGGTTCCTTTTTGGGGAAATTAAATTGATTGAGATGTAATTACATTGTAGTTAAAATTAATTTAAGAAACATTATGAATCATGAATTAGAACAAACCTTTGGAATACAAAATTACATAAATATGGTTTTGACTTTATATTTATCATACATGTATGAATATCGTAGTATTTATGAAGGTAGAGAGCTAGATAAAGAGAACAGAAATAATAATAAAACATTTCATAGCATTGTTTGACGTACAACATTTTTTAATTCTAATAGTTTTTCATCGACTGAGACAGGAGCAGAATTATAAAAGTTTAGGGATAAATGTTTTAATTACCCTATCAATTATAGGAATTTTAATACATTCACCTAAGATTTTAGTGGATAGTTCCAGATATTTCTTGATTATATTAGGTAATGAGAGTATTAATACTACGTGTTTTATAATTGATGCGCTTGTTATAAATGCTTATATAAATATGATATTCGGAAGTAAGGCTAATTGTGCTTGTCTTCTCAAAATGCCTCTCTGTATTTTAAACTTATCTATTTTGGATATCCCGTTATTGTATATTTTATTATTAGTGTCAGCCTTGAGTTTTGATATTAGAAGTAATTTAACTCTGGTAATTTTACAAGCAATCAACTTTTATGTCGCTTTTTGAAAAGTAGAGATGTTATCTAAAAAAATGAAAAGTGTTTTTAGTATTATATAATATTTATTATAACTTAAACTTTTCTTTTAACAATGACCTGGGCCTCCATTTGTTGGACTGTCTGTGCGAGTATATATGCTCGTATGTGAATATACGGATATTCTAAAGGTCGTAATTATTAACCTATTTTTATTCTATTTTCTATTGGTTGGCTTACCATCAGAATAGAAAATTATCGTTATTCACAATGATTTTTCAAAAAATTTAATTTTCATAAATATTTTTCTGCAGAAACTCCAATTTTTCCTACTCAGCAGCTGTTTTCTGCCTTAGTTTTATGTACACTTTCTTTCTGTTTCTATCTGCAGTACAGTGTGCAGATTTTCTAGGCCCTGCTCTCTGGTATTTGAACAGTATTTTTTTTCAATGATTTGTTTTATAAACAATAAGTAAAACCATTTTAAATTCATGCCTATTACAGGACGGTAAAGCAATCAAGTCTGTTTTTTAAACATGTTGGAGAAAATCAGCAGTGCGTTAAAAAATTGTACTACTATTTTATTGAATAGTTTTTATGTACACTAAAAAAAAGCGATTTATTCCAGGTGTGTTGATTTAACCGTATCTACACAGATACTTCTTTTACAGCTGGTCGAAAATGTAGCGGCGATGAATTCGATTGCGTTATTTACCAGCAGTATATTACAGCTTTATACATCAACGCTGTTTTTCGTTTCCCATGCAAGTATAGTGGTATAATTTACGTACTTGGAACTGGAGATTGAGAGTGTGCAGACATTTGATATTGTTAAAAATTTGGGATAGGTTAATAACTTTAAGCACGGTTTGGAAAATATTAGCACATTATTTCAATTTGTTATTTAATTTCTTATTAAATATCATCACCGTGATCTCTTTTATTACAACCATAATGAAGCAAGAATCGTAATACGTTTTAACAATTTGGATAGTTTCGTGATATACTTCATCAAGATATATGAAATGTGTTTTTTTTTAATAAGACGTTTATTAAAATTTATATATTAAATGCGACACAGTAATTAAAAATAATGTTAAGATGTGCAATTAATAATTATTTTGGCCAAAATTAAAAAAAAAAGAAATTATAATTATTTTTCTTTACATACTAAACGTTTGAAATTGTTATTTCTGACTAATGAAAACGTATATTGTTATTACTGATTATTACAAAAATTATTTTAGTGGTATTAAATGAAAATACTTTTAGAAATTATTTTTTCAGTGATTAAATTTAAGATTTACATGATCTCGTCAAATTCTTTTTGATTGATCGCGTAATTGGGTGTTTATCAATATTTTTTACGTTTTCTACATTTCGGAAAATGGCAACTAAAGTAAAAATTTAAAGTAAAAATGAGTAATTTATTTTTATTATTTATAATTTCGTAAAATGTTTGTCAACATAATAATAGTACATATTTTATTCGCTATCATAATAAAGTAGCAAGAAATTTAAATTAAGGCACAAAACCTTCTAAACAACTAACATTTATTACATTCATTTTATAAGTATGTGAGCTTCACTAGTTGCATAAAATCCTGTTTTTGATAGTACATATTAGCTGAGAGGTGGACGGTAAAAGGTATGGAAAGTATTGGCAATTAACTGTAAAATACTACAACGAAAATAATTCACAATATAAAAAAAGGAAAAAAAATACAAATAAGTCATATGTTCACAGAATTAAAAAAGTTACCAGAAATATTATTGAATCATAAATTAATAACAAAACATAATTATAATTATATGGAAATATATAATATATAGAAGCATTTTAGTTCATATCAATATTTTGCTTCAAAATAATAAAGTAGCTGTATCTGTGTATATTATACTATCATTCCGATTATTATATTACAGAGAAAATTATTCTGGCAAGAACAGTATATTAACGTACTGATGCGCTCTCTGCGTCATCCGCTTCCAGGTAACGAGTCAAATCGATCCGTCGAACCTTTACGCCATCTCATATTCTCAGCTCTCGCTAACCAGTACTATGGACCTCACAACAATACGGCCGAAATGACAAGCCATCCATCATGAATTGCGGCGGGGAGCGTAGGCATGAAGCTCCGTGTCTATCGTCTACAGCAATCGACAGCTGAAAGTGCGAATTAAATATATACATTCAGTCTGATACGTCTGTTTAGTTTGTCTGACAAAATGTTAAAATTAAAATTTTTATTTGAATAAAAAAATTAACTAGATAAAAAAGGCGTCTTTTCTCGAGGGAAAAATGGAAAATAATTTTTCAGATTTAGTTACATTTATTGGAAAACAAAATTCTTTAAATGCTAACTTCTAAGCGTTATTTTTTTCTATTTGTTATACAACAAATACATTTTTTTGTTTTTACCAGAACAGCATTTGCATTTTTTTATTTCATTTCATTATTTGGATTTAGGAAAAAGCTAAAGTAAGGTTTATTTTAAAATATTTGTCAAAACTATAATATGAAGATCCCGAAAATATTCTCGAGAGACATTATATTCTATAAAAAATATTGGGAAAATATTTTATTAATGTTAAATCCTCATTATTAAAGATAAATAAGAAACAGATTTTATCTGATAAGTGACATATTAGACCGGATATTTAAGTCATTAACATCTTTAATATTTTAACATTTTTTAATGAACTAAATAATGTGTCATCCATAACTACGATATAAATAATTTGTTTTGTGAAGACCATTTCCAAATGGAATGGAATTTTAATAGTAATCCATATAATAAAAAAATATTTATAAAAACAATTAAATTTAATGATGAATAAAGATGAGTGGTCCACTATATTATAAAAAAAAGAAATTATAATTATTATACTTATTTTTCTGCTGTCTTTCCATTGTTCTTGTATTATACGAAATAAATATGACTTTTAACGCGCGTATATTAGTACACATGAATTTTTTCTCTTCTAACAATAAACAAATGTCCATATACAATTTTAAAGTATTTTTATGTATGATTTTAATACGTAAAGTACGTTTAGCTAGATGTGTCTATAAATCGGCTCATGCTATTCAAATACCGACATAACAAATATATATATATATATATATATATATATATATATATATATATATATATATATATATATATATATATATATATATATATATATATATATATATATATATATATATATATATATATTTATATATATATATATATATATATATATATATATATATATATATATATATATTAATATATTATTTCTTTACAATGTTTGTCACATATTTTAATATACATTATTATATATATTAAGTGTCGTATTCTCAAGCACTCTTTGCATATTACAAAAACGTTTACATAAGATATATTTTAGGTTAAACATCTTTCAGGGGTTAGAAATTTATTAAAACGCAATGATAATTTAATATTAATAAAATATTTGTAAAGTTTAACATTTTTGTCATATATATTTAAAGATTTATTCGCATATATATTAACATTTTTGTACGTTCAATTACCATATTACAATACGCTTAGATAAGACCAATTTTAGATAAAACATCTTTCAGAGCTTAGTAATTTATTAAAACTCAATATCAGTTTAATATTAATATGAATATTAGTAAAAGTATCTAAGACATTTTCCAGGCACGATCATTGATATTCTTTTAATACGGTAAGGTGTCATTGTCTTTCATAGATCAAGAAATTAAAAACGATGGTTTCTTATTTTTATGTCTATAATCTGAGTTTTTCTTAATTATAACTAAGAATAACCCACGGAAAAAGTATAGCCCTTATCCATATATACTATATAACTAATATAAAACTATAAAAACATTGACATATTACATTGGTGTCTGCATTATTTATTTGTGCACATTACATTAGTTATAAATGCGTCGCGACGAAATTCTTTTATTTTGAAATGCGACAAAAGTATAAGCCCGCCGCCGCGCGCTGTCCGCTGTCATTCAGTTCAAGACCGTAGATGTGTCAGGACGCACCCAACCATTTTATTTTACTGTGTTTATTGATTGTAATTGCGTGTTTTCATAGGTTTTTTTCATTGATATTCACTTATTTTGAATATAAAATGCCTCGAGGAAGACCTTTGAAGGAAAGTTAAATTGATTTAATCAATAAATTACGTTCGGAAAATTAGTCAAGGGCTAAAATTGCAAAATATATTAATAGAAGTCATCGTGTCGTGCGCAACTGTTTAAAAGAACTTAAAAATTTTGGGAAAAATAAAATAACAGGTCGTCCACGAGCCATAACTCGATGAAAAAAGAGCTATTCTTAGGGTTGCCTCTAATTTTTCTCTTACTGCGAGATAAGTCGAAACCGAAGCCGGTGTAAATACTAATTTGAGAAATATTCTACGGCTCCTAGATTATTGTCAACATTTAAATCATAAGAAGTTACGAAAGAAACTGCCATTGTTTGATAAATATAAACATAATAGATTGAAATTTGCAAAAGATCATGTTCAATCGATAAAAAGATGGAGAAAAGTCATTTTTACTAATGAAAAGAAATTTAATTTTTATGTTCCTAATGGATATAAATATTATTTTGGAGTTTATTCCTTAAGAATCGATTTTTATATCTAGGGCCCGGTGTGAAGTTTTATGAGGAGTAAAATCTAAACTTCAGAGCGTACGAAGCCTAGAACGTTAAAAACTTCAGTCGCCAGTCGGAGTTGACAGGCATGATTTTTTGTTTATGATTTTAGAAAGAAAAAAGAATTTTAACTAGGGGGTGGTAGTGTTATATGGTCTGGAATAGGATATTTAGGAAAAATGGATATTAAGTTCTAATTGGGAAAATGATAATAAACGGTACATGGACCTAATTAACGAACGGATTGCTTCTCAAGCAACAAGGATTGCTGGTTCTGACTTTATATTTTAGCACGGTAATGCTGCAATTTATCGAGCACAAGTAGTCAAAGACTATTAAGATAGAAAAAATATTCAAGTAGCCAGCCATTCTCCATACTTGAACATATTTAAAAATTGTTGGGGAAATTTATCACGAGCAATTTACTGAGGATCAATGCAATTTTTGATAGTTGAAGAGCTGAAAAATATTATATTTGATGAATGGACAAAAATTAAACTAAGTACAATCAAAAACTTACTTGACAGTTGACCAGATTGAATGATGCAATTAATAAATAAAAGCGGAGAATCCATTAAAATTAAATAAAACCAATTTCACCAGCTTGTTTTGTTTTAAATTAAGTTTAATTATGTATATTTAGTAAACTGGGTCATGCTTTTTCACGCTATAAAACTTAATTGTTTTTTGTATTTCATTAATCAAAGATTTAAAAAATAATGTTTTAATTTTAAAATTATACTGTATAATTTCTACATTTATCGCACAAGAAAATATTGATTTATGGAATTCGCTAGAGTTTTGTATCCAAGAAACGGTTCTATGTAATGTTTAGAAAATAGTAATTCATCAGAAGATCCGTGCACTGCTGAAGTAAAACCATTTTTTATCGTGATTCCTCATCAATATTGATTACCTAGCCCAATAATATAATTAAGTATATATATATATATATATATATATATATATATATATATATATATACACACACACACACACACATATATATATATATATATATATATAAATATTAAAAAAATCAGTATGCGCTATATTTTGTCATAGAGGTGTAATTTTGTGGTTGTGTTCTTATCGTCGACTTTTTATAGCCTTAAGCTTAATATTATTTGTTTGTTAACAACTAAGCATTATTTTTCTTGCGATTAGAATTAAGAAAAAGTTTATGGATTGATGGTAGTGATAATTTTAAGATTAAATCATGAGAAATGCATGTGAGTACCACTAAACGAGGTATGAAATGTTATGCTTTTTTACGCTATAAAACTTATTTTTTTTTGTATTTCATTAATCAAAGATTTTAAAAAGTAATGTTTTAGTTTTAAATTATACTGTATAATTTCTACATTCATCGCACGAGAAAAAATATTGATTTATGGAATTCGCTAGAGTTTTGTATCCAAGAAACGGTTCTATGTAATGTTTAGAAAATAGTTATTAATCAGAAGATCCGTGCACTGCTGAAGTAAAACCATTTTTTATCGTGATTCCTCATTAATATTGATTACCTAGCCCAATAATATAATTAAGTATATATAAATATATATATTTATATATATATATATATATATCAGAATAATCAGTATGGGCTATATTTTGTCATAGAGGTGTAATTTTGTGATTGTGTTCTTATCGTCGACTTTTTATAGCCTTAAGCTTAATATTATTTGTTTGTTAACAACAAAGCATTATTTTTCTTGCGATTAGAATTAAGAAAAAGTTTATGGATTGATGGTAGTGATAATTTTAAGATTAAATCATGAGAAATGCATGTGAATGCGGTATGAGGTATGAAATGTAGGAAATATAGTAAAAATTAATATAATGGGCGGAGAGATCCATCACTGACAGAATAGATAAGAATTCAGTAACTGCCACAATCTATATAATTCTTAGTATATTATTTTGATTATTTATTGTCTTATATTTGAAATACGATATTTTAAACATAACAGAAATTATTAATTACAACGCAAAAATATAAAGAGTGCTACTATTTCGTAGCATTGATCACGATAACCTTAAAATAAATAAATTTTCATTAAAGAAATACAAATTTACAGATTATAGAAATAAAAATTTAGAGATATTTAGGAAAGTCAATAAACGAAAATTTATTAATGGCACAAATATTTTGAAACTAAGATAATTCTTACAAATAGGTTTAGCGCATTCGTCTTGATCTAAAGTTAGTATCAAATATATACTGGAGGTCCTTAGTGATTTTTTTATTGTAGCAATGCTTGAAATTATTACTGAAGTTATAGACTAGAAGCTTGACCTCGATTGTGCAGCAATCCTTGTCCGGACACGAAAGTTTTCATTTACCTCCACAACTACTTTGGGCTCCAAAAGATATTTGTAAGTTAACTTCTATTATCGAAATTTATCGCAGAACAAAATCAGATTATAATTAAAGAGAATAATACCTGTATTTTCTCGTAAGTTTGGGATTGCTGCCAGCACTGAAAAAATCATTTATTTCACCCAAGTAACACACAAGTAGCATTTTACTACACAGATAACCAGTGTAGCTCCCTATCTGCATGAAAGCATTTTAAAAAGATAATAAAAAAAATCTTCACGAAAGTTATTGTATACCTCAGAAAAGTAAAATATGGTGGTAAAGCAAATTAAAATCTCACGGAGCAAGCGTAATATTGTGAAGGGGCGGATAATGTAATAATTTTCTCGTAATTCCACATAAATTCGCAGCTGGTATACTTTTGTAAGGCTGCGGTTAATGTTTATAGATGGGTTATAGTAAAGTTTGATGTTGGAGGATGAATTGGGTAAAAATATTCCTTCTAATACTAAGAGATAATATTGAAACACATGTCATTTCTATTTTTTTGTCCTGAAAGCAGAAGTCAAACGTTTAAAAAAATATTTTCATTAAGTTTTTGAAATGTGATAGTTATGTTACGATATTTTGGTGTTTTACAAATACCATCGTTCTAATAGACTACTATTACTTTAGAAAATATTCTATGCTATTTGCTTCAGAATAGGTTAATACAAATTTGGCAACTAATATCCCCGCCATCTGAATTCATCCGGGTTAGCTCATGCGATAGCCAACAGAATACTTCAATTTCTTCCTCCAAATATAGAATTGTTTTCTATTTCTCTAAGAGAGAATTAGGGTACCTCTGCTAGATAACGCGAACTTAACATGGGGCCCGAATAAAAAAGGTTTTTAATTTTTAAAAATTTAATGTGCGAAGTCACTGGATAAAGGTTATTAGAGAGATTAATTTTTCTTTCCTTGAATAATTGCAATTAATATTTGCTATTGCATGTTGCTTCTCTCGCTTTTCACCTTAGATCTAATTTTTGATACAGAATGCTCCAAGTTTTATCTGTGAAATTGTCATGATTCGTTTATTCTTTACTCAACGAAATTCAGTTGCTGACCGAAAGAAATATTCACCCATTTTTTTCTCATCATTCATTTATTAAAGGAGTCTGTGCAATATTCCAGAATTTTGTAGGCAAATTAAGCGCATTTGTTAGTTGTTAGCGTTATAAAACTGAAATTTAACATAGTTTCTTTTGAAATCCGGAAACATTAAATTTTGAGTAAATATCAGTTTCGTTCTTAATTACCTTTAATGTTAAAAAAACATTTATTTCAAATTCCAATACTAGGGGTACGAAAAGGGAGTAAATTTGTATTATATAGGGGTACGAACTATGACATAATTTTTATAAACCTACTCTCCGAAAATTAGGATTCCTTTTTTTATGGTTTTAATAATTTTGTTCAACATCGATCATGATCGAAAAACTCGTAATTTGAAGAATGTTTTCTTTTTATGGTATTTTATTACGTAGACACATTAAGGGTGTCTTTCAAAAGGGTAAAAATAGGACGTCTCTTATGTGCCTTAATATTTTGTCAAAGATTATAAAAGTCATATACAACAGACTAAATTTAAGATTATAGAGGAAACATTTTCAACAATTACTGTTTTTGGTAACATGTAATTTATTAACAATATTATTAATGCATTTGTGATGCATTACGATTTTTGATTGAAGTCTTTAAAACTGCACAATGGAAGTTTGTTCTGTAAACAAAATGTGATAGTAATGGTATCTCTCCTATATAATATAAAATTTGAAAATTACTTTTTGTTTAATTTTTGGTCTTTGTTTTATGTTTAAATAGGTAAGGAGAATTCAATGAATAATATGTATCTCGATAAAACGATAGATTATACACACACACACACACACACACACACACACATATATATATATATATATATATATTTTTTTTTTTTTTTTTTATATAATTATGCTATGGTACAGATCAATGGACATAAACGCTAAAAATAGATACGTCCACGCGCGAAAAGTCAATACGTTTATTATATTTTTTAAACTATGTTCCATTATGATATCAAATTGATTGGGTTATTTATTATATGGCTTTTAAGTGTAGACTACTAATGCTTAACTCACGCAGCATGCCGCAATACACTGTAACAAATTTTACAACTCAGGTCTGGAAAATGTGCTCCAAACATCCTTACTCCGTAACTGTATAATTGGCTTGATTGAATCTATGCTTATTTCTTTGAAAGAAAAGTGTTTTATCTTTTTCTAATACCACGCGGGCAAGCTGCTGGAAAAATTCTATAAATATCCTAAGAAATGTAAAATATACGAACGATCAGCAATGCAACATCACCCAGACCAGTACGAATTATAGAAAGTGTTACCGATACTTTTTAAATATTGTGATGTATATATGATTCATTAAATCAACAATTAATGTGATGGATGAAAAAAATGGCTATTAAAAAAATACGCAAACTAGAATTATTCAATGCATGTAAAATTTACGAAAAATGGCTATGGTAAAATTTTCTTTAAGAATTCGGATAAAATCTACATTCATTATATTTTACATTTTTGGAAATCATAATATCTTGGGAACATCTTTCTCTTCAACATTTTCGTAAATTACAATATCTTGTGAACATCTTTCTGTTACTTTTTCATAAATTACAATATACTGAGAACGTTTTGACGAAAATTTATGGCGAATAATAATCATTAATTGCTGGAATCCACCGTGAGCACAGAGTACGCAGTAGCGATTCTATATTTATTCGTGTGCAAAATAAAATATTTGTTGCCATGAGTAAAATAGATGTTTTGTTACTTGTTGAAATCTTATCTATGTTTTTATGGCCTTTTAGTCAAAGAAGGAACCTTAGAATTTTGTCTTTTCCTATATGTTTGTCCCTCAGTCTATTACACACTCATAGTTTATTTAGTTTTAGATTAAGACGCATAAAAAATTTCAAGTATATGCTTCACATCTCTATTAACATGTAGCAATAAAAAAATATTTTCTAAGACTTTAACAAGTGATAATGAACAAAATGTTTAATGCATTCCATCGTTTGCGGTACCGTTATAAAGATATTTCAACATTAAATTTATATTTACAACTTCTCATTTTTTAATCTCATTTAGGAAGTATTGAGTTTAAACGTTACATATAATGTCCTTCACTCTTATAATTTAACTGAGTTAGGGAAATTT
The DNA here is from genome assembly GCA_039881145.1 of Druceiella hillmani. Taxonomy (NCBI): domain Eukaryota; kingdom Metazoa; phylum Arthropoda; class Insecta; order Lepidoptera; family Hepialidae; genus Druceiella; species Druceiella hillmani. Next base: position 8,871,043 of record JAYKKI010000039.1, on the reverse strand, counting down.
TAAAAATTTCAGATACCACCATTTAAGCGGAAATTTCAAATAAAATTTTGGTTAATTTCCATTTTAAAACATAAATATTGTTACTGATTGTACATGTTTCGATACAAAATTGGCAGATTTTATATTTTTTTAAATGAACGTAAAACTGTAAATAAAGAAACGATTACAAAGCAAGATTGAAAAATTTAACAAACAATTTTAGTCTATCTGCAAATACGTTAAAAACATCTTCTATAAACAAAGTGATATGCAAATTTGAGAATATTATCAAAGAGCTACGAGAAATCGTCGGAAAAAAATTTCATTTTGTTCGACGCAACTACGGGAATGTTTGAGAGTCCGCAAGAAACATATATATCGGGACCGCGATGCTAAAAGTTAGTCAACTTGTGGCTTCTAGGTGTATGGTAATACGATTCTCTATAAAAAAGAGTATATACTATGACTAAAGGTTTTTATTTTTACGGTAAATAATGAAGTATATATAATGAAGTTTACAATATATGTGTATAAATATATGAGTTCGCAAGAAACATATATATCGGGACCGCGATTTTATAACTTATTCAACTTGTGGCTTCTAGGTGTATGGTAATACGATTTCCGATAAACAACGGTATACACTATGACTAAAGGTTTTCATTTTTACGGTAAATAATGAAGTGTACATATATGTATGTGTGCGTACATGTACATATGAGTATATACATGTATGTGTACATAGACACATACATATCTCGCTCATTATTCCAGTCGCACAAATGTAACACAATAAACAAAACAGAATTTGGAACAGTAAAGATACACAGTAATTTTAAAGGAATTTAAAACCAACACAAGTTCAATTCGTGTAAAAGTTAAACATTTTAACAGAATTAGTGGGTAACCTACATGACGCCGATGGCGCGCTTATTTATTGTTCGCGTTTATTTATGCCTCTTTGGCTTAATGCGGAAATGTTTCTAGCATTTTGTAATGTTAAGAAGAGTGCAGCCGATCAGGTAATGAAAGTTACTCGTGTGTGGGCGGGCAGATTGACCGTAGGGCGGATTTAAATAGTCGAAGCTCTTTAGAGTTATTTGGTTCTTATAATGATTCTTTATAATGGTCCTTATATATTAATTGTTTGTAAAGTGTTATTAACGAAATGACATTGGTGAATTGAAATGAGATTACCTTACGTTTTCATGTAATCTCATTTGGGTTATGTTTGAAGTGGGCTCAAAGTAATCATAAAGGAATAATGAATGTTGATAACAGTCTAAGTTAAGCACATATTTTTCGTGTAATGTTTATGTATATTTTGTTATTTATTCCGATAATGAGGTTAAATATTTACTAATGTATAATTTTAGTAAAATTTGGATATGAATTTTGCTCTAGAATAAAACTTTCGTTATGGAAAATGAGTATCATCGAAACATTTTGCTTATCATAAAGAGAGAAACCTTCATAATGTTTCATATCAATCGCACACTCTACATGAAGAAGAAATGGTATCATAATGGAAACAGGAAACTTTGAGAGGTATTCGTAACTCTCTTATCGCACTAGCATTAGACGATTTGATGTTATTCAAAAATAATCTAACTATTTATATCACGATATGTAAATTATTTGAGGAAATTTTGTTGTGTTGTACGTATTACATACATGTTTTAAATTTATGGCGTATTTTTTTAAATAAAAGATAGACGTTCATTAGGCGTTTGCTTTGCTCCAAGGAGTTTGATTTTTGTTTAAAGGTTTGTAAAGCAGAATCACGATTACTAAAAAACTTAAATAAGTGATTTACTTAATTATAGGGGAGAGTTGCTGAAGTTGTATCGTCATTTAAATTATTTTAATTCTAGAATTCCATTAAATGGCATTATTTTTCCATACTGACAACACCAAACGATGCTCCAGTGCTGCCCCCAACAGACCGCCATTTTATTCGAGAACTGTGTGTGCAAGTGAAAATATATAAATATTTAAATTTAGGTATAGTTAATTAAATTGAGTAAGGTGATAACATTGAATTAGTTTTTGCATGAACTCAATGATTTTTTTAATGTTTTTAATCATCAGTCTTTAAAATATTTAATCAACCAATCGAGTTAAAATCGTGGGTTGCAGGCGGTCAGCAAAAATGATACATTTTGCATTGAAAAATTTAACAAAAAGAATTAACATGAATTACCCTATTTTATGGACTTCTCTAGACTTTTGACATCTTTAAAACGGTTAAACAGAAACAGAATTTTCATATAGAATTTTAAGTTCCCTCAACGGCTTCATTTTTTCGTCATCTACAGTGTGCAATAGTAATGATATCTAGCGAAAATTTCTCTTATAGAGTTTTATTGTAATTCGCAGGGAGAATTACATGTTATTTATAAATTAAGTGCTAAACTTTTATAATAATTAGTATAGAGGGTATTCCATTTTTCAATAATATGTATAGTAGCACAAGAGTTCACAGGTCATAGTTTCTATAAAGAAATTAAGTTTAACTATCTTTACAGTAAAAAGATATGCTTAAACTTGGTCTTATTGTGGATAAAGTCAAGTACTCGTATGATGCCGAAACGTAAAGTATTTCTTGGAAGTTTTCTGAATCGTTCATTTTCTTTTAGACTTTTCCCGAAATAAAAAGAAAATATATAATTCTTAATCGATTTTTTACTCCGATTACATTACATACTATTCCTTCAAGCGTCGCTGCACACTTGTGCAAAAAAATATCGCGTACTAATTATTTAATCATTCAACAGTCGGCTAAAACGTCACTTATCAGAAAATGCTTATGTCAATGTTTTTTTTTTAAATATAATTAGTTCTATCATTTTGACGTGAATATATAATTTTAAAATCAAAATTTTTTGTATAAGCCCCTAATTACTTAGATAAAACTTGTGAAGCACGAGTGTAACTCGCAATACGAGGATTCTGTCTAAATTTAAGCATTTACAAAAATTTAATTGTAAATAATATTTCTATTAAACTATTTAAAAAATTTTGATTTTTTCGAACGAAAATATATTGCTTTCTGTATCTTTCACAAGAGTACATTTAAAAAAAATGTGATAAAACCACAAATTGACGATTGTCGAACTTTTTCTTTTACGTGAGCCATGAGACTTTGCTTTTTGTCAAATGATAAGAAGCTTCATGATTCTAGGTCATTGGATGTACATACCCTATTGGTGTAGATTTATTTGCGAACATCAAAATATGCGGCATATAAGGCCGTACTTTTAGGTTCTTTTTATTGCTCTAAGTGACCGTAGAACTATTTGAAATTAATTTCAACTTGTAAACTTTTTGAGTTTCTGAAAAAAACAGTCTTAGCAAATGGGCGGACTACGGAGTGATCCTGTAATGTTTCCTTTTTTCCTTCTGAGGTACGGAACCATAAAAATTAACATAAAATATAAAGTTAATTTTTTTTACAGCAACAGTTAAATGACAAATGATAACATGTCAAAAAGTCATCTTTATAAGACTGGTTATTCGCTTTGATCATGCGTTTCGGTGTTTTTCTAATTTCTGCAAGGCCAAAACGTAGCCACAAGAAACTGCTGGCGTATACATCGTCATGTTTTTTTTAAATTTGTGATTACAATGTATTATATATATATGTAGTTTGTAACGTACAACGCGTGCGTTCTGGTTCAAAACTATACTACATCACTTATGTCTGATAAGAGTTTTAAAGATATAGTTTAATAAAATCATTGATTAATATATGGAATAATGTTTACACTTTATTAGCGTAGGACTAAATAAATAACAATGGTTTTTAAATATATATTTTTATTAACATATTATCAGTACTTAAAAAATATAAATTAGCAAGCATTATTTATGTTTTGCAAAATGTTAAAAGCAAGGTCGTGCTTCATTTTTTATATTTTTTTTTGTTGTAGGTCCTGAAGCTAAGCGTCGACCTACTTGTATTCTGTTTTTTTATCCCCTTGTTCTTTAAAGTTTGTCTTATGTCAGTGGTCATGTCTATGGATACATTGGAATCTTGAATCATATTAGCGTTTTCCTCAAAGAAAATATCGTCATTATATATATATATTTTATATTTTGTAAAACTTATCAGGGAGCGGATAATTGGAAGAGAGTTTTGCGTGTCACTGTGCTAGATATTTTTGCAGAAGTCTGTGAAATTGAACCATGTTTTATTTCAACTGCACGCATATGCTTGCAGAAGGCACCACATTGATCTTCAATACAATTGCACCACTTCCCTGAAATATCAACGGCGTAAGTGAAATTTCTGTTTAAAATTGGCTGTACTAGAAATTCAGTTTAATCTTAGATCCATACTTAGATTGGGTGCAAAACTTAAAGCATGCGGAACTTTTTGTTTAACGTCTATGGGCAAATTTCGCGAATCGTCTATATTGATATTTTTCAAAAAATATTTACCAAAAAGTCAATCAGAGCGCAGACATTCAACGCTTTGCATCTCTGTAAAATTATATCTTTAAAAATGCGTATTGAAGCTTCTGTGTAATTATTTGTATTGTGTGCTCTGTTCAAAATGTCTATCCTATAACCTGTACACCATTTCACTCTTCTTTCCTATACCTTTTTCAGATGTTGAATTAAATTATTGTAGGATTTTACATAGGCGTCTGAAATTAGTTCTGTAAATATTTTTAATGCTTCATTACCAGTTTTTGCAACAATACTTTTGAAAATTTTGTCATTATACTTTGCCGTTTGATGTACGAATTCCGTGTATCGCTGATAAAACCCAACGCCAAAATGCTCCACATGAAAATAGCATAGTAAAAGTCGGGAATCGAGAAACATCATTTTGAAGAATGAAAAAACGAAAAATGAAACATCATTTTGAGAAGCGCTATCGTCGGCCCTTATAATGGCGGGATTCAAATTTTTTCCTTGAATATCTTCTTAAACGCTTCTGTAAACATTGAAAAGATAAGAGTATAATTGGATTCATCTTATGATGTGTGGAAAGCGTACTCCACTGGCAAAGCGTCTATTTTACTTGAGGCATATTTAAAAGTTATGGCTGCATTGCTTTCATCGCAGGACGACGTATTGTCAATAAAAAAACATCTCTTCTATAAAATCCGACTCACATATCTTTCACATGATACGGCTTAATACCTCAATAATTTTTGGATTTTTTTTGTACTCAATGAGGAAACCTTTTGCTTCCAGTTCTGAAAGTTTTCATTCAAGTACTTCACAGATATTTAAGCCAGATCTGTCACCAAAATAAAAATTTTGCCCCACTTTTTATAACGACAATAAACATGATTTCACTTGGATTAAACTGCGAATTTGTCAAGTAAACGGAATTTTCTTTTCAGTACTTCTCAACTAGAGTCCTTTTATGTCACAATAAAGCAATTGCTGATGTTGGATTCATATCGGAATCGAAATATTTCCGAAAACAGTCGTCAATTTCTTCTGTAATCCGCAAGTCAGCTACTTGCGCCACGGCTATATTTATCAAATGAGTGTGGAGTAATTAATTTTAAACAGCACTGTATAACTCTCTTTGAAATCTGCACCATACCGACAATTGTTTCGATTCATTTAAAATCAATAGTCACATCACAATCACGCGAACGTATTCGGTTGGGTCGTGACGTACTGTTTTTATTGCAAGAAGAGTGCTGGCATGTCAATGTTTTATGAAAAGCTGGTCTATTTAATTGAGAGAATGTTGAACGTAATATACGAGTCGTGTTTGTGAAACAAGAAAAAATTTCAATGAATGCCTTACAAAATCCAGAGTAGTTTTCGTTATATTCTCCCGACTTGTATTTGGTGATCACTTTAAACTTTTCTGAAGATTAAATTTCAAGCAATTCTTGTTTTTATTCACCACATTTACTTAGTAAAAAAATTGTAGATTGTCTTTGGTAACCATTATTTAAATTCGAATTAAATATTAAAATGTATTTACCACTTTTTATAATTAATTATGCAGAAACAAAGAAAAAATGTCTAATCGATACAATCACACTAGCAGAAAGATGATGCAATGTTTAGAATAGGCAGGCAGATATGAATTACCATAGAATAGAAAGAGAGGTCAACAAATCAAAACGAGGTCAACAAATCAAAATGGCGCAATCATGCAACTACTCGCGTATAGATTGGAATCTAAATTTCGGCGCGCTTATTCTGATTTATACATGATTAGCCCGTATGCGTACTGGCGCTGTATATTATGGAACAAGCTAGTTAATTAGGTCACTACGAAGTATATGCGAGTATTTGCATACTACTCTTGTATACATTTGGAACCTTATTAAAAAAGTGATTTCCAATCTATATGCGGTTAATTTCACGCTCCTGCTTTCTGGCCATTATATAAAAAGAAAAAAGTTGCCTTTCGTAAATGGTGATGTGTTGCCTCCTAGGTTTCTGAATATTTTTTCGTTCACAAGAATATGTTTAGTGCTTTTGCAAACACGATAATTTTTGAAAATCGGTTAGTTTAAATATAATATAGCAACTTTGATAAAGTTGTTGAATCAAAACAATATATATGGGTAAAAACGATGTCTTTTTAAGTGTGTTTATAAGTAATCAAGTTCTTAAACTTATATAAAAAATGTAAAAATCTTTTGAAAAGCAACCAATTTTTTAAACAAATGTATAACATGCCTTTTAAATATCACTTCGTAAATTTTGGGTTCAATTTGTTTTGCAATTATGTTTTCCTATTATTTCCTTTTTCGCATTTTGAAATAAGAGGTAAAGCAAATATAAATAATTTGCCGTTAAGATTTTTTTTAAAGCAAAACACGAGGTCTGCTACCTTTCCAATATACTACCGTGTCCATTATGGAATGGTCAGTGTAGTGTCGGCGCCCTGTTAGACGTAGCAACTATGTTGCTATCGTTTCGCAGATGGGCATCGAATAATGTTAAAAATTAATACATGTAAACATTTGTCCCAGATTTGAGTAATTGTGTGTCATATATTTGCTTAAAGTAGTATAAGTTCAAATTATGCCCGTTAAGCTTGCTTAAACTATTTGAGTCACGCCCGAATATTTGGTTACCGGTGACAGTTTTTTCACGGTTAAGTTTAAAGTTAATTACTGATCGGGTTTAATTGCTTATCCATAATTCTAGTGAAGTACATGATGAAAATTTTTGTTTGATTTCGTGCTCATAACATAGTTTTTAACGTAAATAATTTCTTTTGTGTTTTAGAGTTAAGCCTTTAGTGTAAAGTGGCCATTCCCTTTTAGCTTTTCATTATCTGTACATATATATTTTACAAACGTAAGATAGACCTAATGGAAATAGTTAATATTCTAGAAACTGTTGTATTCTTTCTGGCAATATTTTTGTTCTTGCAGCAAATTTATGATAGTTTTTTAATTGCTAATTACCCAAAACAGTCTTCTAATTCTCTCATATGCTTGTTTTCAAACACGATATACCCCAGTATGCAAGTAAAGATCATTGCCTCTATGTATCAATTCAACAGAGGCTTCTAAGTTTTAGGCCTATTTTTCTCAAACACTTCCAATTTTCACATCGCGTAGCTTTACGTATTTGATTTACAGTCCACGGATTATACAAAAACTATATGATATAATGAATCTTTTTAGTTTATCCTACTCTATAAATTTACTCGTCTTTTGTCTCTGCCCTTAAGTTATTTTATATATGCTCCTGTGAAATTGATCATTTTTATATTCGTTATAATCAGAGAATTATTCAAATAAGCAACCAAATCGTGTTTGTGTCTGATTGGACTACTTTAACTTAAATTATTGCACACGTTAATTACCACTGAGAAAATATATTAAATATACTACGAAATTACCTTTATTTCATGCAATTAAGATTGTCACTAATTTTGTCATCTATCATCGACGAGAGAGTACTTTGAATGGTCATGCCTGCCCTACGTCCACTTCACCCGTACATAAAGATCATATTCCATCCAATCGGTCCATACCCCGAAATATCTCCACATTGTATACACCGGTCCAGCAAAAGGTTATTTTTACTAATTCCCTTAAAACGCTGGGGATTTTAAATGAACTGGGATATTCGAGCAGGATTTTGATATTAAATGGCTTTGAATTTGCTTTGTAGTTTCATTGTTCACAAATGAGACTGTTTTTTTGTTTATTGAATCGCTAACCAATGCGGTGTAAGTACTTTGATAGTAAATTAAATATGAAATGGGATACGGGGACTAACACGTGAGTCTGCAAAATTTTGTAATAGTAATTAATAGGTTACATAATAGTATAACATAGAATACATTAAAGTTTAAAAGATCAGAAGTATCGAGCCGTAACCTTTTATACGGAAACTAAATATCGTAGCACAAGACATCTATTTTAATATTTGTTTCACTATGCGCATGCAGCCGTTTACTCGCAGACTATCAGTGCTAAAATCTGAATATTGGCATGGTTTTATATATTTATTAAGTTATGAAACCTAATCTTTTAAAACGTTTTTAGGGTATCTCCCCTACATGTGAAATAAGGGTGATTTTTACCTTACTTCATTAATGTTTATCATACATACCACATTATCTAGGGTATCGTTGAATAGGCCTTCGGAAATGGCATGTTAAGAATCCTTTTCTGACTCGGGGACCAGTTCACGAAATATTAAACTTTAAAATGGTCACTTTAATTAGATTTACGTGTCCCTCCCTACCAGACAAACCATCATTTTTGAATATCTGAAAAGTACTCACAATAGTCGTATATAAAACCAAATTAAAACGTATATTGTCACAACTAACTAGGCTCTACTAGTTTGCGAGTAATAGTCGACAAACTTATGATATATATTGGGCCTGTAAAAAGTTCATTGAAACTCCACACATGTGACTTAAATCACCACTTTGTATTTTAAAATGTATAATTATTAAGTCTGTGAAAGATATACTGGATAATATGTTTACATGATGAGAAATAATATTAATTAAATTTGCACCATATTTTATGCATGTAAAAATATATTACCAATATATTAACGTTTTGAAAATTCGTATTTGTGTAAAGTTCAAAAAAATAGAGTATACGCTAAAATATTTATAAGTGTCTAAAGATATTTTTTACAAGGCTCGTACCTAGAGAAATTAGATAAGATCTAGGAAAATTGCTATACTCTTATTTTTCATGCTCTACTAGTGTGAATTTACCAATCCAATTTTTCATGATTTTTGATTCAGTAGTTGAGAAAGAAATTGCCTCATTTCTTCTTATCATTTTTTGAATGGCGTTGTTTGAGAGGGCTAGGTATAAAGGCCTACATATATATTTTTTAAATTGTAGTTAATAAGTTAATATATTTTCAAAAGGGTATTGAAAAAAATACAGAGGAATATGTCCTTCTCTTTTTATTTCCGAAACTATTGAAAACATAATTATGAAAGAAACAGGATTTTTGTAAACGTAAATAATGGTTATAGGAAAATTACGACGATAATTTCAGCTGTCCTAGTTTTTTAAATATTTATGGTAATATATATATATATATATACATATGTATATATATATATATATATATATATATCTATATATATATATATATATATATATATATATATATATAATATCGTTTTAGCTCTGCTTTAGTCGCCAATATGATTGAAAATTGTGGAATTATGACAGTGAAAGTAGATATTTAGTTTGAAATTAAGGGTATACATTACCCTTATTTTCAAACTATGTTATTGAAAACATATTATATTTGCAGATGCGTATTATCTTAAAACTACTATTTATTACTATTTATTATACTTTTCTTTACAGCTAAATTATTATAAAATACAAAAATAAATTTCAACATGTCCGAAATTAATTTCAACATGTAGAGAATTATTGTCATTATCATTCACTCTATTCAGTAATCCATAATATTCACAACATAAATTTTTCTCCGTGTAAAATAAAGCTGTCAAGCTTCGTTTTTCATTATTCTTAAACATTCTGAAAAATGTCACGTAGTCGTAATGCGATATATACATTCTGCAATCACTTAACAATGTTTTACTCTGGAAAAGAATTATCGATTATATGAACTCATCCACCTATAGAATCAGAATTCTCTTCTTTAGTACTAAGCGTTGACCTAAAAATCACTCGAAAAAAGATAACATTCAGAAATTGGCTTTCCCGCGACCCTCCCTAAAAACATCCTTAGATTAGTAGATTTCTAGATTCGCCAGGGTAATATCGCTTGAAAACTTTGGAGGTGGGAAATGCATTATTAATCACTTCTAATGAAGTTTTGACAGGCACTTTAAATTCCTGCTATCATTATGCAAAGTAATTCCTAATGTTGTTATATTTCCGTTCAACATATTTTTGGCAATTTGGGTATATAATAGGTGGATGTAATACGGCTCAATACATTTGCCACCCTATTATCATTTATTATAAATCATTACTTTAATTATGGATCTGGAATCACCCATTGAAAAGTTTTAGATTTTCGTTGCTCATGAAAAGTAATAGCGGATAAAAGCTCTAATGCAATCAAAATTCATGGAGTACGGTATATGTTCCCATTAGAGTATGATATGAATAATGCGTAGGGAAGAACCAATAGAAGGAACTCCATTCTTGCGCTGGTCATACCAATATTTTATGGGTTACATTAAACCCTAAGACAAATAAGCATATTTTCAGGGTTCCGTACCTCAAAAGGAAAAATGGAACCTTTTTAAAATCACTCACTTATCTCGCTCCACGCCCGTTGTAATCAATTTTCTAGAAAACTACGATGTAAAAACTTCAAATTTAGCATAGTTAGTTGTATAACTATGCTAACCCATATTTTTTGAACTACAAAATAGTTTAAATTTACTACTTCATTTTTAATAGTGTAAATGTATAAATATTCACGTGTGAATTAAATATGGAGTAAATGAAGTACCCAAGAAAAAAAAATTTTAATAATTTTAAATTGCGTACCTAAAAAGGTATTCTAAAGAAAAGTACAATAGGGCATACCCCGCCCCTATTTTTCAGAACAACTAAACCAGAAAGTCATACAATAATGACAAAAACAATTATTCACAATTATACAATATCAACAATTATATTACTTACAGTACCGATTGTCCTAGGTCTTACCATTTTTATAATATGTACCATATTTTTTCGGCTGTGAAATATATAGTTGTAAATAGTTTAACATAAATACTATGTATATTTAATTACGTATAAATGTATAAAGAATCCACATAGAACTTGATAGTGCAATTTCTACTCATAATTTAGAAGTTGTTTGTGTTTATTTCTTATTAAAAACATACGCATTTAGTAACAAAAAATTGTACAAAACCATTTGGTTTGTTAACAAATAAGTATAACACGTTTTTACGAAATCGTTTTCTCTCATATATAACAATTAAACTTTCATTACAATTATAGTGGTTACATTATTAAGTTCCAGGCCACAATAACTTTAGTTCGACAATATGCAATTCTCTTGATGCTAAACTTATATACACTCTCAATAGGATGTGAACATCAGTCAAGCGCAAACATCATTTAAGTTCCATACATTTATAGTATCGGGAACGATGTCAAGGATGGCTTCCCGCGCGACCCAGTAACCTGTGTGATGTTAATTAACTACACGGTGAACTAACGTATCCGATAAATCAAAGTTTTTGTTTTCTGCTAAATGGCGTCGATAGCATATCCTATCGTATAAGTCAATAAGCCCTTTTGAAATTTATAAAAGGACGTAAAATATATTTAAAAATATAGTCTGTTGTAAATCGCATCAATATTTATTTGTCACATATATTATTATCGTATCTTACGAAAAATCATTTTTATGTACCATAGAAATACTCTTAAATTATATTATACTCGCTGTTATCCGCGACTGTGCTTATGTTATCACTGGGAAATATGAAAATATGATTAAATATAACTTGATTATTTATTTTAAGTACTTATTTGATTTCTTCCCATAGATTTTCGATGATTTTGTATTGTATAAAATCATTCCAAAAAAGAAAGAAAATAAGAATTAATTAATACCTAAAAAGGTTTCGGTTAAAAAAGTAAAAATAAATGTGTGTGTACTTATATACGCGCGTTAGAAGTTAAGCATCGTTATCATAATACGAAAACAATTTTATTTGGCACGCAAATAAATAAAGACAATAAAATAATAAAAGTACTGATCCGTGATTACAAATACGGTTGGTGAAATCAAATTTCGACCACATAATTGAATTTTCAAAAAAAACGAATTTGCTTTAGACCACACGACTGAAGTAAAACTTCAAATTCACAAAATATGAACTTTAAAATGAATTTACAATTTTATTCACTTTAAACGTAGAATAATTAATGTATTGAACAAAATAATAATTTATAAAATTGTTCAAGAACGAAATGAAATTACAAAATAATAAAAAAATCACCGTTCGGCGAACGCTAGCAAACTCGCATATATATATTTCATGCACTGGTTATGAGAGGAAGAGGGAAAGAAAATGTGCGCGCACACTGCTCTCTCTTGCTCCTACAGTGTGATACAGACAATAGGCTTGCACTGTGTCTTAGATATACGAAACATAACTGGCTATGAGAGAAAGAAAGAAAGAAAATGTGTGCTCGCACCTCTCTCTCTTGTCTTTACAGTAATATACGAAACGTAACTCTCTCTCTTTCTGTCTTCACTAACTTATATCTCCCTCCCAACTTCCGTTCGCCTCGACCGATCACACTTTTCGTAATGCTGTCGTCACGCATCCACCAAGTCAAGCGTGCATCAAGAAGTTTTACTCCAAAAAATAGAAGTTATACAATGAATTGTTAAATGTACTAAACCAATCTATATAAAGTTTAAGTAATAATGAAAAGAAATGAACATGCCGAAAATTTATTATGATTTATTAATTTTTAATATTTAATAAATGATAAAGTAACAATTTATACCAAAATTTCAACTCAGAGAATTTCACTCAAAATATATTTTACAATACTTATGGGCACTATTTATGTCTTGAATATGCACAATAAATAAAGGATTTTTCTTATATGGACTATTCTTAAATTTCATTTACTAAAAAATATTATTTAAAGCACAGGTATAACTTATATTTGTAATAATATAAAACATGTATCATTATTTACAATATATTTATTTACTATATTCACTCTAATCAAATTGGAAAGTTCAATATGAACGTTGGTAAAAGAATTTTTTAAATCAAATGAGTAGTTTCGAAGATTACCTCCTACATCCAAACTTACAAACTGTTACACTTTTTTTAACGCTCTGAACTTTTGATTTTCTTCCTCATAAAACTTCATACCGGGCGCTAAATATGAAAATCGGTTCTTAATGTGTAAACTCCAAGAATTTTCGTATATTGTAATAAAGTGAAATTTGTAAGTGGGAAGTAATATCTGAAATTACTCATCCGATTTCAAAAATTATTTCACCAATATATAAAACGACCTCCAGAATGGACATAGGTTGTATATTATTCCGCTAAAAATGTTTTTTCATATATTCGAAATAAAGTAAAATTTTGTATTTCAAAATTTCTTTTAACAAAATTTAAAAAGAACTTTTAGGATAGTCATAGATTGTATATTATCCCATTAAAAAAATCCATGGAGACCAGTTTTGCAACGTAAGTTAACTAAACTGACGCGCACAATGTTTTTTTTCTTTAAAATTATGAAGTTGTGTGTATTAAGAAATTAACTGAAAATAATTCTGTATTCATTCCCACAGCTTGAAACTGAAATTATAAAATATAGCGTTTTTAGAAACCTGCCATGAGATTTTAAAATTATTCTACGTCAACATTTTTTTGGATATTCACGATAACATACTTGTCTTCTACTTAATATAGCATACTTGTTTTCTACAAGGTACTAATCAATTTTTATTGCTCTATAAACTCTGTACTAAAGTATGGTAAATAAGATATTTTAATTTGAAACGAGGTACGGACCTCTTGATACGCCAGTACGACTCTCACTTGATTGGTTATTTCATGGTAGGCTTTATTGTCTTTTGTTGATGCTGATGGTCTGAACTTGGCAAAATAACTACCCAAAATTTGTACGGTTGTAAATTACTTTATAGTCACATCCTAATCTAGAAAAATATCTCATCGATTTGTTCTTCGAAATTTCTTACATTTTTCTAGTAAAGGATTGTACTCGATTGCAACTCGTAAAAACTGTTTCTTTAATTTCTATCTCGTTAATATCTTGTTCCTTTTAGCAAGGCAAAAACTTTAATTTTTTATTAATATTTTTATTTCTGTTTTGGTAATTTGTATAAAATGGCTTGACAAAAGATATTTAATATAATTTGTTCATAGTGTTAGCTTCGAAGTTGGTGTCAGAGATAACTCCATAAGACGATTTTAATGAATCATAAAGAACAGGATATTTACATTTTCCAAAATCAAACCACTATCGCGGCCATGCATCAGTGATGGTTAAGAAAAGTCTGTATTTAATTATTTTTTACATGTAAAATTAATTTTAAAAAAATCACGGATAGAAAATTCATGAATAAAAAATCACGAATAGTAAAATATTCCTACGTCCCACAAAGTAAAATCAGATATGAAAAGGAAATAAATGACAAAGTAAAGAAGAACAATATTACGGTTAATTAACTAACAAAATCAGATTAAAGAGATAAAATATTTAAAACCACGAAAACAATATCAAAATAGAACAAGACATAAATAAACATTGTTAGAGACTTGGCAATGTTCACTCTTATTAATAGCTTTATTAAAGTTACCTTTAATGCATACAGACATACAGACCCAATAAAAATATTAATTTTCTAGTTCATTTAGTTTTATTGGGAACATTATCCATCCCTCCTTGCGCCGAATCGTTCAGATATCTTACACAAATTTCCAAAGTGTTTGCTGCTGTAACCACCGAGCAGTTCTGTGGTGACGGTTCACTAGGTCGCCTACGCCAATAATCGCAATGCTGGAAAACTTTTTTATTAAATCTTCGCCGACAATAATATTCGACTGGCTCGTAACAGAAATGTATTAAAACTGTTCGGCAAAACAGGCGACGAAGCCAGGAAAGTGAAAACGGGATTAACTTTGTTCCGTGTCAATTTGGAAAACTTTCACGTGAATGTGTGCAGCGATGCACGATACTGGGATGGAAAATATATGGAACTTTTATAGCTACTTTGACATTTAATCTGTTGAAGCTATTTGCAATAAAATAGGAAACATTCGGCATTCTCTCTCGAGACAGATGAAATGTGCCCAGCCAAAAGTTTTATGGAAAATCTGGACCGTTTATTTGTGATATTGGTTACGATATTTGTGATTCGATAACAATTTATCCCGCCCTTATATTTATAGCACTGTACTAAATACTTATCGATTTGTGTTGTTATAGGTGAGGTTTACTCATTGGAACTTACTTATCTCATTTACGAGTTGTCCCTAAACTTCTGTTCCTTATTTGATCATTACATGTTATAATGTAAAATTCGATATGAATATTTATGAGGTAATAGTTTTAGTTAGAATGTGACGGGTGATATAACACTTCCAATGCGGGATAGGTACATTTATCTACCTCGTGGTGTGTAAGTAAATTTTCTTAAAAATTAGTTTTGTAATTTTCTTACATTAAGTAATATTAAAAAAAACAGCTTATTTAATTGTTATGGACGTTATTCATGATGAATTTGTTAAATAAATTGATTTGAAATATGTTTTTAATGCTGAAAATAGCTGTATAATATTAAATTGCAATGTTTTTTGTGTAATTTGTTTTAAAATATTTCTAGCGTTCTTTTTGAAGTCGCACTTTTTAGACGAGTTATGTAAAAATAAGTGAATGAAATTTTAAAAATATAGGATAAGGTTGACACGATGCAAGAAAAAATCGACACCCTGAAGTAACTAAACAAATTTACATAGTTTAGTTGACGGGTAAGTAGACCACCATCTTATTTTTTTGCTGGCTTCCTATTGTAAGCCAATCATCTGTAAGACCGTTTCTAATTCGGTATGTATTCATTTGAACTATAAATTATATTTATTAATATTTAATAATAGTAAATTAAAATAAGTTTTTATCATACTCATTTCTCTTAATTATTAATTAAACTTCGTTAGATCGTTTTAATTAATTTAACAATTAGTAATGTACAGGTGTATACATTAAATTGAATGCTGAGTATTCGTTAAAATTTTTCAAATAATTAAATTCAATATTAAAAAAGTATACATTTTTTATTACTCTGTATGGGAAAATAATAAAGTTAAAGCATGATGATCTGGAAAATTTATGGAAGATGATTGGTTTACAATGAAAAGCTGACAGAAAAATAAAATGGAGGACAAATTATCTCTCAAATAAATTTCCAATATAAATTTTTAAAATTTAACTGTTTGTAAATTTTACCAAACGCTTTTATAATTATGCTCCAATCCTTTTATTATTTTATTTTCATTAATTATTTGCATGGCAAATAATGTTATTCTTGTATTATGCCAAAGAAGTTTAACTTCTAACACACGTACATAAGTACATGCGGAGTATTTTTAAAATATGAGTTTTTATTTTGCATAATAAGTATTTAGTTACAAGATATGTAAATTTCATTATTGTTTTCAACACTTTCAAAAGAAAATTTAACAGGCGTCTTTTCTCAATTAAATAAAAGGAACAATGGCAAATTACTTTTTTTTAAAGTGTTCTTGTTTTTTTTAATCTTATCTTAGAGTTATGTTAACACAATTAACTTCTTACTGTTCTTCAGTTCTAAAGTTTTGAACAACCGAAAGAAATCTCCGAAAGTTTCTTTCACTGGTTCTACCATCAAATGACTGCAAGTCGTTCTTTTTTTATTTATTTACTCGACGTAAACAAATTGTACCAAAGAACGTATCTGTTATTCATAAAGATGATTCTGCATGTTAAATCAAGTAGATCTATTTGAATTATGTTTTTGTAAAAAAATGTAATTTGTTATAATTGATATCTCAGCTTTCGCAGTAAATTTTTTTTTCCAAAAACAGTTGAGAATTTTTGTACATGTTCTTAACATTTTCTACTCAGTTTAATGCAAACAAATTACCGAATTGAATAATAGATACGTTCTTTGTTAAACTCTGTATATGTTGATCAAACTTATTGCACGATTTATGTCAAAGCTATTGTGCCATCAATATCTTCTTTTTAACCATTATATTGCGGTTTAAATACACTAGAAAACCGCAAGAGATTGGCGAAATTCTATGTACTAACAAAGGGTTTTTTTTGTTACGCCGCATATGAATTGCAAGGTAACAGTGGACAAATAAGAATTGAATCTATTAGTAATGATATGGACTATAATATATTTATATAAGTCGGAAAAATAACATTCGTAGCACATTAATCATCTGCATCCTAGACTTCAGATTCATACGCGTCGATTGCCCCAGATGCGGTAGGCCTATCGCGGTAGCTCTATCTATATATAATGTTAGATATATTAAACCTAATATCTAAAAATTATTTTTTAAACCAACATCCAGAAAAAGGGTTTGGCATTGTCTTGAAAGGTTGGACTTCTGCCTATTGGTCCGTGGAGGGTATTTTATTTTCCCTCTATCACTCAAAGCTAGAATCAATTGAGGCATTCCCCTATCCGCCACCATAAGGGTTACTGGCTCTCGAGAATTACTCTGCGAGTTCGCTAAGATTGCGGCAATACAGCAGATCAGACTCTCTTTATGAAAACCTATGTGAAGACAATTGTTTTAAGATTGCCAAAGCGGTGTAGACCACCTATGGTCTCATATGAACGGTCCATGAACACGACAACAACAAATAACATTTATCGGAAAGACATTTTGGCTTGCTTTGCTTAAATCGTTAGATATATGTGCACATAATTCATTGCAATAATGTTGTCAAAAAGTTCTATAACACAGTGTGCGACAGCTTATATATATACAATTCGTAATAAAAGTTTCAATGTTTAAAAAATATATTGTTTCAATTAATTTTTTCAGAGCTTATTAAATTGAAAATTATAAATCTGTTTTGATCTTCTTCAATTTATGTTGATCAACTTTTGCTTTATATCTTAGTTTCCCAATTTCTAAATTATAGTTTAAACCTTATTAATGTTTATGGAAAAAAGCTTATATTTGTCATGTGTCAATGCGTGAAAAATGTTTGCCTACCCGTGTGAAGGCGAGAGTTATTTGTAACTATAAATATAATTGCAAAAACATTTGTCTTGACTTAAAAAGTCATTGGAGATGACAAGTGAAAATTACTCTTCTAAGCTATTAAATAAATGTTTTAATACTATTATTCCGAAACTAACTTCTTCACTACTGTGATGTTTCATGTATGTAATTCTCAGCATTAATACTGTGAAGAATGTCTAACTTAGTTGCATAGTCCAAAATAAACCGAGGTTTAGAGAAATAAATGTTTAGCAAATTTACATAAATTTCGTAGTACGAATAATTCCCATCTATACCGAAAGCGGTAAGGAATTCCTAAACATTCGTAAAAGTGAATTTATTAATTGAAATGAAAATCCTACACATTAAATAACATTTTTCCTTAATACATTAAAAGCTTCAAAGCGTTTTGAAATATGATTGGATTTATATTGCCATCTTGGCGCTGTTTCTTTTAATAAAGTAACTTTTAAGAGTCAATCAACAAAAAATAAACTTCCTATTTATTTTGACAGGTTTTAATGATATATTTTTGATACTTTCCACATTACTCGATGATAGATTGCAAAAATTTAAATACAATTTTCTTAGGAAAAAAAGGAAATAAAAACTATTCTTGGCGAATCAAAAAAATAAATGGAAAAAGGCAACATAACAATATGAAGGAAGAGTTAATACATTTGGATGATTAGGCAATATTGTCCAGTCTTCTTCAGAACAGGTGCTTTAGAATGATGCCTAGTTTATTTTACATCTAAGCTACGTAGACCGATAATGAATATCCAAAAACGGTTAAAATAAAATAAAAGAATATAACGGAATAAGAATATACCTCAAAAAGGAAATTTGTCACGTATGAATAAAATACTCAATACGAAAATTTTGTACATATTTAGGCACCTATAAATATTTAGGGGTACATAATATTTTCATTAAAATAATTGTGAATATAAATTTTTCACCATCTAAATATATTGCTCCCTATATCTTTTGCAGGTGTAAAAATTTTGTGCATATTTAAAAAATAATAGAACCAATGGTAATCACTGTAGTTTGACTACAAAATTTTGGTTAAATTTTACCAACTCTTTTTTTAATGATTTTTGGTTATATATTTTTGGCAATTTTTAAAAATTTTCTTTTTAAATACATTATTTAAAACCAAGATAAAGATATTTTTGTGTTCATATTAACATTTGTAAATGATGTTCAACAAATACAAAAAAATAATAAGAATTGAGTATTTATTTACTCCTTTTTAAATCTTACATGAATAATTTAAAAAATGTTAGCCAGTGCGAAATACATGGGTCAATAAGATGCATTATTGTACCCAATTTCACGTTCCTGCGTTGTATAGCTTCAAAGAAAATTGGTTGTAACAGACGGACATATGCGAGAGTGAGCTTAAAAGGGTTTTTTTTTTCAAGTGAAGGAAGGAAACCATAAAAATGGAACCATTATAAGTTCACTTACATGTCCATCGGTGACAGTAATTTTTTTAAGAAACCACTTGCCACAAAAAATTTAAATTTGGCATAATAATAAAATACATATCTCAGCAAATCGCACTCAACAATAAATAAATGAAAATTGATTTCCGTAAATCAAGTATTAAAAAAAAAAAATTTTTAAATTCCACGCGTAGACTAGAATTCCATAGCGTAGACTAGGATGGAAAAGATCTAGTTTTAAGGGTCTCAGATATATTTTTTTCAGTATTAGGTACTGTATCTCCAGAAATATATTGAAAAATGTACAAAAAAATATGTTCTAAGATTTAATAGTTTTGGAAGTAAGGAGGGGTATTTTCGAAACGACCGAACCTAAAATAACGACAAAAAAAGGTTAGAAGGAAACTATAACGATGGTTTTTAACGGTATAGTTTTTGAGGTGTTTACGATAGTAATTATGATTTCCCTACTTAATTTCATTTGGTATTATTACATATCTATCGTACTAGGAAATTTAGATTAGTGATAACTTATGATAAATAAACTAACTTCCCCTCAAACAAGGTACGCAATTCTGGATGCGCGAGTCAGCCTCGCAATTAATCTGTTTTTCATTTTATATATAGACTACTCGATTAATCTCTATGACATTCTGCGTGCGTCCAACCTGTGCCACGGAAATAAACATAAAATATTTACATAAAATTGACACCTACATTTTTCGGTAATTAAAAGTTATTCCGTCAGAGAAAATAAACTGAACATAAGTAAGCACCTGTAAGTAAACCTGTAAGTAAGAATCATATGTATGTAATAACATATTACGGCAGCCCAGGGCTAAATAAATCTGGGAGTATTTTTTTCTTTTAACGCCACTTCTTCTATTCTGTACATATCGAAGTACTTAAGCCATTTATAATGCAAATTTGTGAAAAAATCGTCGAATTCTCCTTTTTTTCGTCTAATCTTATATTATGAGTATTGTACTATTTACCGGGAATAAACAATTTTTGAGAATTTGCAGAAATTACTAAAAACTTAATTCCGTCTTATCCGAGTTCTTTATTATTGGGAAATTTTAATATTTGCTTATAATATTTGCGTAGGAGTGGCCCAAGAACTAATCAGCCTCGTTACATATTGACATCTGCTACACTTCTTTCCTTTTCCACATTCCGCATTGAATTATGACATTCTCTTCTGGACTCAGTTATCGAATTATGTCGAATCCTAACCTTTTACTACCTATTATTGCCTCAGGCTTTTTTCATAATGATCTCATTTATATCTCCCTCATCATTAAAAGTCTACACTCCTCGTTCAAAGTAATATACCGCCGAGATATGATGATACCCAGCCTAAGTATCGGTCTAAATATCGGCGCTCTTGTCCCCGTTATGTACATTTCAGCTTCTACGATAAATTTATATGATTTATTTGGTAACAAGTTTATTTCATTTTGCATTATTAAAATCATGGCAAAACTATAATAATAATAATAATAATAATAGTATTATTCCAGTTTTAATTCGAACTTCATCACCTGAAGAGGCCAGTTAAAAAGAATGGCCATGTACAATGATTTTATTTTCGACATGCGGTGTAACTAGTTACAATATAAAAGACAAAAGAATAGGATAATGGCTGGGTAAATATTTTAGGCTTGTTTAAAATTTTCATACTATGAGGCCTAAGGACACACGACTGAGGCTGAACCACAAACGACCGAAATATGCTTTCTCGTAATCCCACGAAAACAAAATTTAATCACATGTGAGGCAAAGAAAAAAAGCGAAAAAAAATAAAACATGAGATTTATAATTATAAAAATCACGATCACCAGACACCATCATATGTACGATATCATGTTCAACTGCTAAACGAATAAAGTTTCTACCAGTTTTCTACAATGACTTCCCTCAAGCAAAATTCTCTAATTAAAATTCTATTTATGTACCGAACTTTAATTCCATAACACTTTGTCTCATATTTGTGTTTGATTGCTAAAATAATACCGTTTTATTTTGGTACTCTCTTTAGTTAATTAAGCAATCATTAGTAGTTGTTTTTTCATTTTAAAAATATAAATTATAAAAAGAAATGGCTGTGAAAGTGGCAGAAATTATAATAAATTTTTAGTCTGATAATATTAGTTTCTCGCTTTCAAAATGTTAACACCAATAAAATGTGATGAATGATCTCTTAATTTCAATGGTATCAATAATCGAGGATCCACCAATGATTCCACGTATCCACTAGCTTCAATGCGACACATTTTCGCCTGCAAAAATTTGTCCATACATCTGAGCATCGGTCATGATTTAAATGGTTAAAGGTTCATGACCGATGCAACCTCTATCTCCTATTTCTTGTATACAACGTATATTCCAATACATATCACCCCATGACCTCGAATTATATTCTAAAAACAAGTACACCCCCGTGTACTTGTTTTTAGAATATTCTAAAAACTATTATATTCCAAAAACAAGTCTCTCAGCATACA
This sequence comes from Druceiella hillmani, assembly GCA_039881145.1. Lineage (NCBI taxonomy): Eukaryota > Metazoa > Arthropoda > Insecta > Lepidoptera > Hepialidae > Druceiella > Druceiella hillmani. The sequence goes on along the minus strand of JAYKKI010000039.1, from coordinate 8,848,880 downwards.
ACTAAATTCCACCAAGAATCTTTCACCGTATGTGCTTAGATATTGTAGAATAAACTGACCACCAATATATCACCCTCGTTTTATGCGTTATTACCATTAAAAGTCGTTTTTATATCCATTAAACTGTAAGTATATTTAATGAACGTTTTAAAATCACATCTATTGCGGCACTCATTTTTTTCATTTATAAAATTGTGGTTGGCAGAACAAGATTGCGTTTGTAGCAATAAGTTCGTATCTGTAAACTTAGTATCCTAAGTTTCCAGAAAAGTTTGGTGAATAAATGGTTTTGGTGAATAAATATAAATAGAATATCAAGATTTTTTCTTTAATTTTTCGGACCCCTATTGAAAAATTAAAGGCAAGCGGAATATTGCACTTTACTTTAAAGCTCGAATATTTTAATACGGTTTCAAAATTAAAAATTATAAAAGAAACACCAACTTCTTTGCAACGATTAAAATATTTTTTAAAATTTGTTACCTTATATCGTCCCTTACCATACCAACGGGGGTTAAACATATCTTCAACCAGCGTATAATATCCGTAAAGACTTACGGAGACATAACCCCGACGATGACAGTGAACTGGTTCACAAGCTCAAGGGCGCTCAGAAGGCTATAGAACGAACTATATTGAAAAGATCGTAATAAAATTGATGCAATCTGAGAGAGAACTAAAGTGGACGACATGGCCCTAAGGATAAGCGAACTGTAATAACCTGATCACATTTCTAGTAGAACAGACAAGAAATGGTGTAGACGAGTCCTAGAAGGTAGACCAGGTTTAGGAAATTAAGTGTGGGTTGACCTTCAGCTAGAACGGCGATGATCTGCTTTACAATCTTGCAGAAATTACATGAAACGAGTAGATGATCAAGCTCAATAACGTGCATTGGGGATGCCTATGTCCAGCAATGGACTGATGCGAGCTATTAATGATGATGACTTACATATTAATTGAAATCTCCATAAACATAGAAGAGACAGTTTAGAAACTAGGCAAGACAAACGGACGAATATTGAGACGGACGGACACGACAAAATTATAAGGACTCCTTGTGTTACTTGGGAAACCTAAAAATATATAGTCCTTGACAAAGTTTTTTTATTATTTTGAAAGAATAGATACACGTTCCTATTTTTAAATCAACCAAATTATAAATTATATAAATTAAATTATTTTAAAATTATGTTTTGATATGACCAAAACTAAATCCTCATACATTTATTGTTATTTGCTTTCCCTGGGTTCAAGTCGATCATCCTGCAGCTTATAGGAGCAATAAATTGGCATGTCTTCGCGTACGAGCCTCGCGCTGGGCGGTTTAATGAGGCTGGCGGGAGGGCTCGAAGGCGGAGCGCCACGAGTATCTATGCGGACGGCAGGTGGCTAGTACAACGACGTAACTGATATCGTCAACAAAACTTTATTGTTTTATTCATATAATTGAATTTTCACGTTAAATGCCAAAATTATACTTGTCGCAATAAGATTAAAACTTTATAGCCGAAATAAAGTTATTAAAAAAGAACATGGCCCGAAAATGTTTTTCATGTACACACCATTTTTCATAATAACGATATATACTCGTATTATATAAAATAACAATTCTTAAACAGTTTTTGACTGCAATATGTAACAACAAGAAAATCAAAAGATGAACAAAAGTGTTTAATGGAATCGGCGAAAAAATATTATTAGCATTAAGCATTTATTTTAACATGTTAGTAGACTGGCAATTAAATACATACATTTCATTGACAATTGTCAGTCACAGCAAAATCATATTATTTGTTTGTCATTCATAGTCATCACCACTAGTATTCGTGATGGTAAAATCTCAATACTTTCATTCAAATATTATCTTTGTAAATTTAAGTAATGCTTTTGCAGCCTGAATATAAATGCACAAGTACTAATATGGGCAATAGAGTGGCGTGTCTCTACGTGCGAACTTCGCGCTGGGCGGTTTAATGAGAGTGGTGGGCGGGCGGTGGAACGCTGCGAGCAGAAATGCAGGCTTCAGGTCGCGAATACAAGTACGAAAATGATATTTTCAACGAACCTTAATTGTTTTTATTCATTTCACCGTATGTTCGTGTTGTATATATTCATGTTTTATTCATAAATCGTCTAGTGTGTCTTGTTTATTTATTCTCTTTAGGCCATTAATGAAAATGTGAGGAAACGATTTTCTGACGCAAATCTAGCATTTAGTAAATATATGCTTCTATCTTGATTTTTTCAGATTTTCTCACGTATACTCTAAAAAGTTAAGGGGAAAATAGCTTTTCGACCATATAAAAACTCAAATCTTGGTAAGGAGATATCGTCACACAAAATTCGCAACACATTTTTTAAAGGAGTTTTCTCTGATTTTTTCTGACATTCCCAAGTTTGAGTTATAATGAGGTCCGTAAAAAAAGATGAAAATTGTAGTTTCATTATTCACATTAATGTATTGGAGTGGTTAATACCACGTGCTCCCTTACAATTTTATTATTATCGGCCTTAATTTCAAAGAGTTACGATGCCATACCACCTGTTACATATTTTGTATTACATACGCACGGACGAAAAGATACGACAGGATTGTGAAAGAGTAATTTTTCACCATATAGCAACGGAAGCATAAAAATAAATTTGCAAGTTACACTATCATTCACTAATAACGAGAATGCTCACGAACGACACTGTATGTGAAGGGTTAAATACTGAATGATATCCTTGCGCTGATAATCCGTTAACTATATTTTGTTTCAACTCATTTGAGTAAATACTTTAAGTATAATTGCCAAATTAAATTGTACATAAAGCGACTATGTACAATGCGTCAATATACAATTCGACAACAGATCGATTGAGTTTAAGTGAGAACAGCGAGTTAATAAAAACAGTAATCAATATCTATAGTACCACGTTGGTGTCTCTATCCAAGTGAATTATGTACAGTAATCATTTTTTTTAAATTACGAATAGTTAAAGTGCACATTATAATAACAAAATCATTTAATAAGAATTCTTATACGTTCTTTTCCTTATACTGGGCACAATTTGACTTCATATCTTAATCGTTATGATAACATCTTGTAAAACGGTTTTAATTCAACATTTTTATATAGTTTGACGTAAATAAGACATGTATTTGCCTCGTAGATAGTTTTCCCTCTGTTATTAAACTTCTTCAAACGTTAATGTGGGTGTTGCACACTAATTCACGTAAAAGTAAAAATGCGAGAAAAAAATTTAATTTTGAATAAACTTTTTGACATATGCAAAGTTATTAACGCTCGACTGGTTCGCCGTAGGTCGATTGCATTAAAAATTTGTTACTAAAATGTTACATAATTTTAATGTGGCCAGTGATTCAGACGTTCCTAAAGAAAAGTTTTCATATTTTTTTTTTGCAAAGCGCAAAAAGTCGTAACAAGAGGTCAATAAAAATATATTATTAATTGGAAAATCAATGAAATAATGGAATAATCTACAAAACACTTCGAATTTGTTTAGCAGTAAAAAGGCATAAAGTCGAGAAAAGCAATCGATTAATCAAATCTATGACAAGATTGCTATATTGCATTCACTTTGCTATCCTGTAAGAAGAATATTAATTTAAAAATATACCTTCAAATAAAATTATTAACTTTCTCTAAAATTCATACCTATGGCAGACTTATTATTACGAGAGCAATATTTCACAGCCAACCTGAACACCAGTCCGGTCCCGCTCGACGAACCGCCGGGAATCGAAGCCGGCTCCTCGCGGTGCGTAGTGCAAATAAAGGCCGTATGCCTTGTGATCAACTCAACGTACCATGGTAACGACAATAATGATAAATAACATTAAGGAAATTTCGGAAATAAAAGTAGATCATTCATTGGCTGTTGGATAACACTGCATGAAAACGGTTCGACTGCCTATTTATGAATCTAGCATATTATCTGAAGACATTTTTATCCTAATCTTTGGCAAAATAATAGTATCTTTATGAAATACCATAGTATTTAGCTTATAATAATGTATACCAAAAGTATTAAGCTATTTTATTTTATACGGTTTAATGTTTGCCAACTACATTGAAGGCTCTAAACGATGAATACAGATGTTATGCTCACGAAAATTACTAGTTAGACATTTCACAAGGCAAGTATCAGTTTAGAAAGTAAAAAAATAATTCCGGTTATTGTTTGAATGTATTATTCTATTCTACTATTTACCCTTCACTATTACTATGGCTTTGGGTTTGAAGGAAAGCTCAAAGATTTAAAATAGACTACACTTGAGATACTATCTTGACGTCGGATGTTCCACATCCCATGGACGATCAAAGGCAGTGATACGTATATTTTCGAGGATATCATTAATCATATTTTAGTAATTTAATATCGCTTGTAATTTTAGAATCAAAATGAATTATTAAAAAAGAATAATTTTCAATATGAATTCATTTTATTGCATTTTGTTTTAAATTTGTTTTTACCGTAATTTTTAGGAAGTTCACATAACATAATCATGACTTTGACTTTTACAATGGTTAGCATATCAATAATACATAGTATAAAATGAAAAGAAAACTATTTTATACCTGTTAGTGCAAGGTTTATGAAAATAATCGCTTTACATATTTTTTATTTTTTACCTCCTAGTTTCTATATGAAATTTAAGATTATATAGTCATCTCTCTCAGAATCCATACAGAAAGAAAAGGCTCTTAAATAACTGAGTAAGTTTGCATCCCGAAGGTACAGCGCTTGCGGTATATATATATATATATATATATATATATATAAATATATATATATATATATATATATATATATATAAATATATATATATATATAAATATATATATATAGTATCCACACTAGTTTCACAAAGTTTTCGGTGCTCTACAAACTTTGATTTTAATGAGACGTTTCTGGAAATGGTAATCTTCTAAAAATAACTAAAATACTCTTCAAGACGAATTAAATGAGCCCAAATTGTCATATAAAATTAATTAGGTAGTGTTCCACTATAAACCATTTATAAGCTTCAATGACCACCTTCTCTCCCCACCATCAGATCAACTAACTGTACGATAACACTGTATTGTCATCGAAACTGAACATGTGTTCAAAATTTATAATCAATTTGTTAACAGGAAATTGAAAAAATTGAATTATACTAATACTTAGATAGCTGTGAAACTAATTAATATTGCTGAAATAGATATATATATCAATTAGATTGCAGAAGGAAGTTATAAAACTTTTGATTCAAAAATTTATGCTCATCCAGGACAAAGATTAAATTATTTAATTGTACCTATGTATACTCGATAAGTACAGACGATAAAAACCTTGTAAGCGATAATAAATGTTGTAGCTGGTATTGTTATCGAGCAGTACTGAAAGATTTAATACCCCGGATCTTCACTCATAAATGTTTGCAAGATACGTAAAATGTGCGCTGTAAAGCAGAGACAGATTGAAGACATGCTTTTTTATATGTTCGGCAGTCGCGACTTGTTTGTAATTCTTTTATAGGGATATTTGCTTTCTATATCGTACATTTGTTCTCAGTAACTGTTTTACGGATAAAATCACGGAAAGCATATTTGCGGGGCGCGTTTTGAATCATAAATATTTTTTAAATTTACAAACTGCATTTTATGAATAAAATAAAAAAGAGACGTTAAAAGATTCGAGGCGCAAAGCATAGAAATGGTTATCTGACACAAGTGAAAAATTTTGTTCAAACAATCTTTGCATTCATCTGAAATGAAAAGTAAAAAATTCAGCAATCGACATCCAGGAAATATGAAAGGAAAAAAAATTGAGAACATAATGCAAAACAAAAAAGCTATTTTCATAATCGCATATACACATATCAAATTTTATAATATATCAAATAATGTTATTAAAACAGAAAAATAACAATAAAGTGTAATGAAATATATAATGCATTTTTAGAAACGATTGTAAACGAATTGTTTGTGTTTTTTTTTCATTAGTAGCCATTACCTAAATTCATTATAAGTAAACTGTTATTTACATTGACAATCATACCGAGTTGTAAAAATGTACATCTTTTTCACTCCTTTTTTGACAACGCTTCGAACCTGCGAGTTTCATGGACCAGTATGTTACATGTGAATATGAAGTGTACAGGGGACGTAACTGCACATGTTCTATCTTACTGATTCAAAGAGTTCCGAAGAAATAATATTTACAAACTATTGCAAAAAAGAACTCACGCTTCGAAGTTCGTACACATTTAGTCTAAAAATGCCTTATTTCTTTTTGCTAAACATTTTATCGTACATAACATTTCTATTAAACTATTCACGAAATTTGATTTTTTTAGAACGTTAATATATTCCCTACAATATTTTTCATAGGTAAGTAACGGAAAAAAACTGTAATTCTACATAGAAATTAGTGATTTTTGAACTTTTCCTTTTACTTGTGCCATTAGTAATTTTTTCTTTCACTCTCATTTTGCCGGCTTTTTGCAGCAATATGAGGCTATAGGCATTATTATTCAATATTAATTTCAACTTAATATCTTAAAACATTTTTGAAAAAAGGTTTTTGACGGACAGACGACTGGACGGACGAACAACAAATTACAAACATTCTATAATAATTCCGTTTTTTTATTTTGATGGACGGAACCCTAAATGATCTAATTTTAAAAAAAAAAGGATTTCCCATTTGGTGATTGATGACTTAAATACAATTTTTAGAACTTATTTTTTTTAATTTTCCTTCTTTAAGACCAGTCATTTTTTATTTTTGTGACACCTGGTCTCAACATTATACGGATTTTGCTGGTCTTCTTTATGAATTTGATTTTAAACGGATAGTTTTTAAATTTTAAAGTATGTTCTATTTGTTTTAAATTATTAGCTCCCACGAGCGACATACATTTTCATTCATCAAACCATACATTAAAATTGTGAATCCACTTTTCTTTAGGCACTTCCTCTCCGGCAGTTTGGAAAACAGCGACAGCCTGATGTATGTATAAAAACGAATACTTCAGAGTTTGTCCTTAATTTAATCAAGAATAAATAATATCCTAACGCAGAGTGAGTAGAAACTTTATAACAAATTACTCTGATTATTAATAAAATATTGATAAGAGTCTAACGAATTAAGCTGGGGCTCTTTTGTGTTGGTGGATTTGAAATTTTTAGGAATATCTTGGAAAAATGATGAACAATTAAAAATGATCATGATGATGAATCAATTAATTTGATTTAAAAGAAACAATAACATGATGACCCGGTCTTATTAAAGTCGTCTTTTTTCTAACAATTAATTTTTTCTATGGGTAACTTTTAGCAAGGAAATTAGAACAAAAGCATAGCGACAATGCATTTTAAAAGTGAGCAAGCACAGACATACAGATAACATTCTATAAATTGCGGATTTTGTCTTAAAGCAATATTAATAAATCATTAGCTTATAATTACCAATAAATATCCACATAAATACATCGTTTTATATTCAACACAACGCCAGGACGAGCTTCTCTTGTTCTTTCTCCTGCTTTTATTGGAATAATCAAATGTTATTTCGAAGATCTTCAACAGATCTTAAATTTCTTTTGAACACTTTCCTGAGACTGAAATTTTGTACCGTTGTCCCCTGAAGTAAATATTTTAATTATTCTCCCATTTTAAACTAAATTTACCCAATACCTGATTTAATGTAAGTTGAATGTAATACATTTTATAAATTTTTATCCCTCAACGACAGATGACATTTTTACTTAAGTACATATTCCGCTTTCCGACCTAATAAGCTAAAACGTAAAAGTGTTTATATATTTCATATACAAGATAGCGTGTAAGCGTGTAATCGGTAAATGACGTTTATTTACGTGAGTGATGTTTTTACGTGAGTGATTGTATGTGAGTCTCTATAATATTATGTATAATAAATACAAGTCAGCAAGGACATCATCTCTGAATGTACATGCTAATAGTATCTAGAGTATTTTTAGTTGATGCTATAAAAAGAGCAAAAATAAATTATTTCGCAAAACACTGACTGGAGAAAGAAGGAAACTGTCGAAATATGGACAAGTAAATAATATAGAATTGTTGTTAAAGCGCCGCAACACTACCGACAAAGATAAGAAAATCGCCTTTAATTGAAATTACAAAGCGCTTTTAGCTTCCAAAGAATTATCCTGAAAGGAACATAAAAAAATACGAGCACTACGCCCGCTAACTGAGAATAAATTAATTTGAATTTGAACGAGCTCGTTGCTGGTAAAAATTACAGTACTGAAGGAGAACATTTCAGTGTATAATACAATTTTTTAGAATATATTCGCATAATATTATTATTACGAACGTTATATTTCATTTTACATTTACTCTTGCTTCAGGAGTAAAGAAGGAATAAAGAGGAGGTATTTTACTTTTAAATAAAAAAATAAAAAATCTGCCAATTATGATCCTAGTGCGCGCATCGAGATTTCTATTTCTTGTTTGAAGTGAAGTTGCTTTATTTATCGTATGTGATCATTGATATGGAACTCCTAGCGCAATAAATATTTAATAACGCCTAATAAAATTTAGTGGAAGAGGACATATGTATTATCGTGAATATCTTAAAAACCGATACATCTAGAACAATCGTTTTAATTTTCCTTCAATCTTTGCGCGGACTTTTAAATTCTCACTTTTTTTTCATAATATAAGATTCAGTTGTTTTGGAAGTAAGAAAAGAAACACATTTGTTTTTCCGTCTTTTCAGCATATGTTTGAAGAGTATAAAAATAAAACCAACCTACCATATGCACGGAATACTGATGTTTTTAGTCAACATATATCTCACCCTAAACATTTTCGATTTTTTCAATTTCTTTGGATTGGTACTTTTTAGTCAATAGATAAAAAATCGGAATTGGAATATCGATAAAAAAATTATATTTTAATATAGTCATACATTTTTAAATGCGTATCTTAATAAGCTTTTATTTGGTGTGCAAACAAAAAGTACTTAAAAATGTTATTAAGTTCTTTCCTCATCCCTCGAAAAAAAACGTATCCGGTAAAATGAGATGAATATGTAGTTCTAATATTTATAGAAAATATAAAAAACAAGGATATTACTTACTAAATTCACGTATCTGTACCGGAAATTTATGTGTTTAATATGATTACATTCATAATGTTGCGATTTTAGTAATAAAATTATTTACATTATTAATTTACGAGTATACGCAAAAACCAATGAATATTACCACAATACATACGCGCGCGCGCGCGCTCACACACACACACACATACACACACATACACATATACATATGCACGCACGTATGAGCATATACGCATTTATGTTCACACGGCTGTGATTTTGACTGTATCCATTGATTTAATATTTTATTCAATGGCATTTATTCTATTTTAGTTATAATAAATTAGAAGCTTCGCTGATAGCAATTTGACAATAAAATTAAAAAATAAAAGCGATATTCAGTTATCCTTTTTTACTCAACCTTAAAACATAATCAACGTTTTAAAATATATTTACCTTTTAACAATTAAAAACTAACATTGTCATAATCTAAATAAAGAATAATGGATAATTTTTTTGACCTCTGGGCATAAAACCAAGAGAAAGGAGATCAAAAATAAGTACAGTGATGCATACCGAAATAACCTACCTATTAATACTCGGGTTATGGAGAAATGAAGCCGAAAGTCAAAGGAAATAAAAAAAACAAAATTCTAAATAATTATTATTTATCTTTGGTAATATTTTTATTCTAACATTGTTTAATTAGCATAAATACTTTAACTACACTATTTTAACTTTATTTTTCTTTGATTTATCATTACATTTTTCGTATTAAGACAATTATTTAAGTCATTGATCGATTTTAATATCGAAGAAATGCTGAGTTGAGATAAATTTTTTTGGCTTTATTAAACTGCAATCTGTCACCACACTGGGACACTGATCGGTAAGTTTATCAGTTACTTGCTCCGCCATGATTCGGAGGGCCGCCTACGTCGCATCCGAATTTTATATTTATACGCCTTGGGGAATTTTATGTTTCAATCGTCGTATGAATAGGGTATTATCCATCGTTTTTTGGTATGTTTGAGTGGTTTATGATTCTATCTTATATCATTTTGTGTAGATTTTCTCTCTAACTGTAAGCATTCATAGGTTCTTATGTAAATATTCGTTAGTTGCGAATCATGGCGTGTTTTTAATTATCCGCAGCACTTTATTCTGTTATCTTTGGATTATCTCAATATAGGAATGTGAAGCTGTATCATACGGCTGGATGCCGTAGTTTCTAACTGATTTATGTGTAGTTTTAAAGAGTAGCAGTTTATTTTCCAATGGTAGTCGGTACTTACTCCTAATAAGCTAATAGAGCTATCTGAGCTAAAAACCCTGTTGCTTTACTTTCGTGAATGTATGCTTTTGCCAGGTTAGTCTTTGTCCATGTATAGACGAAGATGGCGTACGTAGTTCTCTGGGGTACTTCTACGTTATTCAATTTAGTGGACAAGTATTCAATTTAACTATGGGACAAATCATCTAAGCGTGAACGTGACGTTGATTGATTGGTTTTCATTCGCCTTGTTCTGCCATTTTTTTAAGCAAATAGCTACACTGTCCAGCCCGTCTTATATAATTTGCAGTTACGTTTTTACTAAAATTTTTGACTCGATGTGCGAGGATAAAATGTTTGTATAATCCGTGAAATTTCTGGAGGTAAATGTTGGGCATGTGGAAAAATCCGATTTATAGAGTTGATAGAAAATTGAACCGAGAATGCTTCCCTGCGGGACACCCGCTAATATTGAGCACGGGTTCGTCACTATATTTCTACGTTGAACATGAAATATCTGTCGGTCAGAGAGGCTTTGACAGTCATATATAAATATGCTTACTTTAATCTTGTATAATTATCCTTCGTGCCAGATGCGGTCAAAATCCTGAGAAGTATCTAAAAACGCGGCCACTTAGTACTTGTTAGCCTTTGTCTATGAATCTCATCTATAGTGGGGTGTTTACGCTGGAATCCAAACTAGTGATCGGGTTTAAGGTGTTTATCTCTTACCACTGGCATCATGCAAATAAATTGCCTTGTGCACTTTAAAATTTACAGATAAGATGCTGATACAGACCCAGTATGATTTACAATTAGCGGTTTGTTTCCAAGGTTTTTGGATTATTATTTTTTTTTTGCCGTCCATTATTTACAAATGTAATTTAAGCATAGCATTATAAATGAATGTGAGTAATTTTGATCTGAAGGGCGGCAGTTTAGCCAGGAGACGGTTGCGGTGAGGTTGTAGAACTTTTTTAAATTGTCTTGTTTTAATTGCATCTACATTTCATTCTCCATGAATTTAGTTACGTCTATTTCCACTTCAGCAGGGACGGTTTCTTCTGCCAAGAAGTCTGCGACTTCTTTTTTATTCTCGGGTGGATATTCGTTTCGGTGAGCTTTGAATACTGATTGCAAGTGCTTAGAAAAGGTGAGCATTTTTGCAGTGTCTGTACGGACCTATTTTCTATTAGGCAAACGTAGGGATGGTGAGGCAGTTATAGACCATTTTAGCTTTTTTGTATCCTTCCATAATGGGTAGTTGAACGAGGCAGAAGCATCGAGACTGCTCAAGTAAGAATGGAAGTTGGTATCACGATCCCATTCATGAAATATACAAGCTTTTTAATAATGTTATTCAATATTTTTTTCAGTTTTATGCACATCATTGCTTGCCACTGGATCAAGAGCTTTCATTTTTCAGATACTAGGTCTAATTGGTATTTGGTTACATGTTTAATAATGGCCGTATTTGTGCCTAGTGGTGTACAGTTTTAAGTAGCGTGGTGTATTGGTATGATGAAGTGTACGACAGTAACTGTAAAATTGTGTCCCGAATTCAGTCTCATCAGATTAGCAAATGTCGTACTAATAAAGTGCCGATATAAAGTATAGTTAGTCCTGCAGTTATGCAACGAGGTTCTTTTTCCACAAGGGTAGTAGACAGGTTCACAATAAGGGTAAATGTTTCGATAACATTTCGTTACAACTACTGTAAGAGATATATTTATCGGAAATTCCTTTGATTGCGCAGAAATTTATGAGGTCTTATGAATATTTTATTTTGCTCTGCAAGCCAGTATGTAGGAAGAGTATACCAATGTCGTTATCTTGGATCCATTTCAAGAGTTCACGTTCACGTGTTAGTATGTGTCTTGATATCCAGAAATATATCGATTTGAAGTATTCTTCAAAATTTGCTTGCTTGATTTTATGTCCTGGTAAGCAGTATGATACCGAGATGGTTAATTCACTGGTCAAATCCAATACAGAAATACTAGTCATTTGAAGATATTATTAGGAGAAGGAGGCCCATGGATAATATTACATGTTAATCTAAACTGGAATTGCTGATCCATCGTGGGCTTTTCCATCCGGGTGCATTGTGTGGTATTTTGAATAATTGGGTGTTTTAAAGATGCTCCGATTTGTAAAGTAGGTTCCCGGAATATATTACGTCAATTTTGTGTGTTTTCAGAAATAACTCCTCAGGCCATTAGCGTTCCATACATAAATCTTTAGTGCTTTAAGTGAGTGGATATTATGGACACGATTTCGGTTATTAACTTTTTTGGAACTAGCATTTGATTCATCAAGGTTTGCATTCTTTGGAACATCTTATTTATTTATTTATTTAAATACTTTATTGTATATAATTGGTATACATGGCAGACTGATTGCTATGAGAGCAATTTTTTAGAGCCAACCAGAACACAAGTCAGCCCCACTAGACGAGCGGTCGGGAATCGGACCCGGGTCCCCGTGGTGCGCCGCGCTGTCAAAGGCTGTATGCCTTGTGATCAATCCAACACACCACGGCGACGACACGCATATTAGATTGAAATAGTTTTGTGATAAGTGATAATTTATTTTTGCCATACCTCGGCGTAAGTTTGGCGGTTATTCTAGTTTGAGTGTGGTATATTTACTTGTGGGGTTGGTTTCGAAGATTTTTTTTTGCCAGGAGGTAAAGAATGAATCTTCTGTAATTCCTTGTGGACGATGCAGCCATTGTAATTTCCCGGATAGCTGCTGTCACAGCGAATGCATTTAGCTTTAACTAAGCGCTCTTTTATAGGACAATCTGCAGTGCGATGGGCGCCTGCGTACTAAACGCACTTTGACTGTTGATAAAAATAGTTTTTGGTGTATCCGTATTGCTGAAAATTAGATTATTGTAGTATTTTGATTTGAGCCTCGGCGCCTCGGATGCAATTTTGAAATTATGCAAACTCTTACATTGTAGATATCTTTATTATTAAACTGTCGTTGTACATCAATATAGAATATATTGAATGGCTGTTTCGTAAGTTTGTGTTTATTGCTCCAGATATTTTTAACTTCATGTTGTGATTACCTAGGACTACTTTATGTCTTCCGTGAATATTTTTCGGAAAATTCTGAAGTTTTGCTCTTCTTTGGCTTGAAAGGTAAAGTCTTTGTTTTGTTTTCTTCCATTACTACCATACATTTGCTTATGATTCTGCATTTCTTACCTATATTTAGCTCCGCTCTGATTAAAAAATCTTAATTCCCAATTCTCTTGGTAAAGTTTATTCTAACATTTTAGTTAGTGGCCGAATATTGCTGACTCTATCCACAAATATTCGTAGAGTTTTATTGGGTTTTGGTTGTCACCCTATCATTGTCGAGTTCTGTAAAACTATTCGATGTAATGGTGGGTAGAGGTGGATACTTTAGCTAGCTTTGTTTCTGGGCTCCAGTGGTAGCATCCAGGCTATTTCTAATTCTTTTCTGACTTTGGACTTTAGTCCAAGTGTGGTTCAGTTTTTGGTAGTTTACGCACTTTTGTCTTCATTTATATCTACTTTATTTTATTTATAAACCGGTATACTACTAAAGGAGATTAATCTTAATTTCTTAAGGAACATCTGTTTTTAAAAATTCTATTAATAGAGTGTTTTATAGGGATTAGCCTTTTGATTTTTGTAATCACTTCATCCAATCAAAACTTAACCCCCCATAATCTGTGAGAGAGCTTGGATTCAGCAGTTGCGAGTTGTTTTTTTCAGATTCTTCGGACTCTTCGCCGTAAGTGATACCCGATGCCTGGTCGCAACTTTTTATTGTCTGTAGGAGTTTGTTCCTTTAGGCCATGTCTAAAAAGTCTAAAGGTACGCCCATTCCTACGCTTTTGATTCACGTTATGTATATAGTTTTCCTTGTACCACCCGCATCTGACATTCTCGTATGCACCACCTAGGGACGCGCTCAATAAAAAGGATGAATAGCAATACAAAGTATCTGAGTAACCGGACTGTGCCCAGGTTTAAAGCGTTTTTTTTAGCGGCGGATCGGTTTCTAAACGCAAAATATTCTTATTAAATATATAAATAAATAAATACACACACATATATATATATATATATATATATATATACACCTGTTCTCTGCCGGGTTTGGCATATCTTGCAAAATATAAAATGGAGAATTAATTGAAAATTTTCATTTGACACTCATTTCAGTTCTGTTAGTGTGGCTAGTGGCTGTTGTGTAATTAAGTACATAAAAATGAAAGGCTATAAAAAAATCAAAACATTTGGAATAAATTTCACCGCGAGTGTTATTCAGTCCTTTTAATAGACTGACTCGATAATTGTGTGGTAATACGAGATATTAAAGTTAATTGATAAGTTTATAATATATAAATTTTAAGCTTCAAACCCCATTATTAATCTCCTCAACACGAAATTACAGCTAGATACTACATTTTTATCATTCCGGGACATATTACGTCAAAGAATATTTACGCATATTTTGATCATATTTAATTCCGGGGTACGCGGGGTAAGTACGGCCGGCGGAAACGAGTGTTTACCGGCGAACCTAACTAAATATGGCAGGCTGGGTGGCCGCAACCTGCTGTTTCATTGCCCGCCCAAGAGCTCCCCTTCAAATTACATTTTTAATATCTCGCTAATGACAGTGCATGATAAGAATGCTGATGTTTTGCTTAATTGGCACAATTTTAGCATAGCCTCGTTCTGCAGGCGCCTGTTACGCCATATATGCGTTTACGTAAGTTTTGGCGGCTGTAAATTTATTAACGTAGATACGCCAAGAAATTTAAGTATACCATGACTTGTCACTTACACATGAGAATAGTTTTAATCACAATTTTATAAATAAATTCAGGGCAGGGTACTTGTATCGCAAAGTGATACAAGAAAATGATTCTTGCTATACACAAACTGCTCAGTACAAAATATGTGAATAGACTAATTGTAATTCTTCTATTAAAATTGACTATTCCTAAGTAAGTGAGTGATTATTTAAACTTTTTTATGAACAAATAATTAGAGGAGAAAAAAAATTTCAAGCACGAGTGGAACTCATATTAAGAATATTTTGTATACATTTATACATTTATTAACATTTAAGAGTACACAGTACTTTTTCTTAACATAGGGGACATGGTTAAAGTGACCATTTTGATTTTTACACAACGGGACATTGTCAAAATTATGGTGAGAGTGATAGTGTCACAATAAAAAAAATAATTTTATATATTGAGATCTTTATTTCAGAAAATAATATTTACAATGAAATAATACCGAATTAATTAATCAAGAATTTGGAAGAGCTGATTATAATTATTATACTATTCTACTGAATATATATTTTTGTTTTAATATAGCTGGTGATGATATTAAATAAAAATGGAATTCCTGCCAGGTTTTTTAATATTCATTTTTGTTATCAACATGGCTTTGAGAACATATAACTGAAGCTCAGTTTTTTAAGACCTCCACAATTTATTTGGTAAAGATAAAACCCGTTATCCTGGTACATTTGTCACATGCAGATAAACAATTTATTCAATTAAAATGCTAAAGTTTGCGTGAATTATATTGTTAGATTGGAGGAAATGTTTAAATATTTTACCCAACGATTTTCGGTTAGAAAATTTAGCTTATTCCAATTTACTAACTTTTAAGATGTAATGAAGCTAGAAATTAGTGAAAAATCTTTATGAAAGCTCGCTGACTGAGCGTGTTTAAAATAACGAAAGAATTCTGAGCCAGGATTTAAAAAAAAATATAATTGGACTTTTTGTGATGCACAAGAACTTTAATAGCTGGTACATTTTGAAAACTATTTCGATGGCTGGCAGAGATGCAAGGCACCGGGTTTCGCATAGCATCATTTGTTAATACTCTCATTCAGTATCCCCGTAAAACTGTTTTAGTTCTTCAACTCGAAGCGTGTACATGAAAAAACTAATAAATATTTACAATTATATTTATTTATTTATCTACTTTAATGTAACTAATTGACATATTTGGCGGACTTATTTCTACGAGAGCAATCTCTTACAGCCAACCATAATACCAGTCCATTCCCGTTCAACGAATAGCCGGGACTTGAACCCGGGTCCCCTCAGTGCACCCATTGTCAAAGGCCGTATGCCTTGTGCATATTTTTATTTACATTCAAAGTATACACAAAGATGGCATCTGATTGTATTGCATTGTAAATTCTATGGGAACCGAATTCGGTACCCATTAACGGTTTTTTAAGAGATGGTTTTAATTTTGGGTATACGTTATTGACATTTCGCCTAGCTGCTCCTTGTTGATGTTGTCGCCACAGAACGTCACAATTTTTGCAGACAAATTATTTTCTGTCAATACGTGATTTAAATAATTGGTAATGATATCTGAAGTTTCACCAAGTTGATTTTGGAGATCGAGCATGTTTACTTGTATCCCTTCATATGATATAAAATAGCACACTAAAAATGTAATATTTTTTTTTGCTGTTGTTTAAAGCATCGTTTAACATTGCAATGTAACGAGATTTACTAAGATCGGCTTTTAATTCTTGAATTAATGTACGAGCTAAAACATTTACAACAACGACTTCAGTTTTTCTACGTACGTCTCTAAATTGTTGTTTGAAAAGTCAATGAATTAAGTTTTATGCACATTCATTAAAATAGAAACTGTGATTTCCTTGCGTTATATGACAAGCCCAGATACCTTCTTGGTGCATCCGATTTCTTGAAATAATTTAACATGGAAGAACAAATTGAAGCAGCAGCACAATATGCTTATATTTATTTGATTTTAAATGCTATTCTATGTCGCTAGCACTATCATGAGAAATATTAAAATTTGTATGACATTATTGCAACTAACATCCGAGGGAGTATCTACTTCGTTGTTTGATGAAAGGGTATATTGTTTTATTAGTTTCAAAGGTGTGCTTACGTTTCAGCATTGATAAGGTATATTGCTATATGACTTGATTCAGTCCAAGATGCAAAAAGGTCAAAAATCTTTTAACTAGATATAATCGGAAATCACGCTGGATCGCGAGTGAAGTGACAATGTGATGAGAATAACCTTATTATTAAATGAAAATTTATCAATTATTCCATTTATTACATTTTTAATTAATTTATAATAAATAATATTATTTTATTGAGCTAAAAAATGCATGTTGTGATTAACCGAAAACAAGACAATTCTACATCCCCAACTTTCCTCGATGACACCGTGATGGTGTACCGAAAAAAGGGACAGTCCGGTTCAAAACGGAACCTAAGTACATTTAGTACTTCTGTTCTTCTGTTTACAGCTATTAATTTTTCATAACATAAATCTATTGTTTACTGTATCTTTAGTGGTGTCCATACATGTTTCACGTTTGAAAATGCACTTTACCGTATTTCTCACCATATAAATATATATTTATATAAGTGTATTGCTAGTATGTATTTCACTGACAAAATTTTTATCAAACATTTAAATCAATTCCGAAAATAATTTTGTCAGTGAAATACATACTAGCAATACACTTATATAAGTGTATTTCACTAACAAAATTATTTTCAGAATTGATTTAAATCATTTGTATGAATTTCCACGAAATTTTTAATGACTCATCTATGTCATAAGTGGATCGACTATTACTTGTAAACTAGAGTGGCCTACTTATCTGTAATGGATAAAACCTGCTTTCGACTACACAAAACTCACAGGAATGTTAATGGTATAAAATATTTTACAAAAATATTATATATTCTGACCCGTTCGAAGTATGTATATAAACACACTGGTCTATAAACATGTGTTATTTACTTTATAACACGTTTGATATTGATGGTATTTGATAATCTTTCTGGCATGTCGTTTAAACTCTATAGAAGGAATAAAGGCGACGATGCATTGGTGCTATATTACAAATCATCTTATATTTACACCGAATACTTCGAATGAGCAAAGTGAACAAAAATTGATGAACGTAAAATATTTGCACAATTAGTATTCCATACTGTCTGCCTCACTTAAATTAAAAATAGTAATGCATTCGGACTATGTGCAGCGCCGCTCTCGACTTTGGATGTTACCCATCCCCGACGACATCAACGTCTATGTGCTGATCCGAGTTTCAACTGCGACAAATTAAAAATTCCAAAAAAACTGGCAAGGACAAAAATTGTTTATTCCGTCCTGAGAATTATCTTTCATCAAAAAAAGGCTTTCTCTCAAACCAACTATTCAGCAGTTATGTGTTACCAACCAACTGTTCAACAGTAATGGTTACATCAATTAAACGCGCTAGAATTGTTCAATCCTTATAATTTTTGTTTAGTTCATACCTAATTTTCAATTATCATAATTTTTTAAAATTTTTGTTTTCTAAGTGATCCTTTTAATGGTGAGGGACCAAAACCTTAACCTTTTTCCAAAAAAAAATGTTTGAATAAATTCATTAAGAAATTCAACATATGTATCTCTAAATTAATGTTTCATGTCTCAATAGTCACATTTCTCAAAAGCTAAAATTCGTAAATATTCATTTGGAAATGTTAGGGGTGCCAGGTTAAAGGTACTCGTAAATATTTTTTTAATTCCGTATATAATATGTGGTAAAAATAATATTATTCCGAAATTATTTAAGCCAAAATTATGAAAAAACATAGGTTTTTCAGAAGCTCATGTAAATAAGTGCATTTTCCTCATTTTTCTGATATTACTAATCCAAAAATCGTAAAATTGAAAGGGCTGTTTCAATATGAATAGAAGATTACGGGAATAATATAGCGATTAGCGATCTAGATCTTATAACTTTTAAAATACGGACCATGTTTTTTACGCATATGAAAGGTATAGTATCCAAAATATTTACTTAGCGAAATTAATATTTGTAAATAATTTAATGGAAATTTTACTACCCTTATATATTTATAAGTACCTAAATGTGTATGGAAAATTTGTAGTGCTACTTGTGGTTGACAAGTTTATTTTTTTCTGTAGATGTACAGATGTAAGTTTATTTCTTCTGTATACGACTTCGTTATGAAAAGTGTAGTAGTAAGCAAATATACGATATTATCCGGACGTAATCTTATATAAAACTATAACATTGAAAAATCTGAGAAAAAAACTTTACCTTAATAAAACATTGCTCTTTCTCTGAAGCATGAACATATAAATGCGTAGCAGAGCTAGTTGCTAGGTAAGCGCGGCGCGTGATAACCAGCCGGCACGCGGATCCCGTCGCCATCATATATTTATATTATTGTGAACGTCTTAAATTTCCCAGTAGACCCGTGACGCCTCGCCTTTCACTGTCCTGACTTCATGCAACTACTGCCCATCCACTGCAGTGGTGTCGTACCTACGTGGAAACCACATGAAAATGATATTAGTTATTTTAAAGATAAATTTCGAAGTTAATATTTTTATTATTATGCTTAATTTGAAATGTTTCATCAAGTAGTTTCTAAGAAAAGTGGTTATGACTGACAAAAAGAAAAACAAATGAGTGTTCTTATAATGTTTCCATTTTTCCTTTCGAGATAAGGAACAATGAAAACGGTCAAATTGTGCCTCAAAATCTCACGACAGCTTAAGGAACGGAACTCCTTAAGCGAAACCAACCGGAAATAGATGGTGTTCGTTTTCGAAAAATCTCGTCACTGCTTCCTGGATATTACTTAATTCTCAATCAAGGAGTTTTTATGAATTGAACGTTTCATTATTAAAATAATTACGCCATATTTTATTTCGATGTGATTTCGGTTTGTTAAGTGGAAGCAAGAATAGATATTATCCTTTCCAATTTTTTAAACTTATTTTCATTTATTTTCACGCATAATTATTATGGGAAATAAATGTCGTGAAAGAGAGTCATTTAAAGCATTATTTTTATATATTAATACCGCGTATTAGATTTGTTTACGTAATCACTATTCGGATACCAAAGGGACAGAAATCACCTAACGCCGTTTTTCATTTTATTATTATCACTTCAAGACTTATTGTCTGTTTATAAATGGATAATAGACATTTTATAGTAAAAAATCTAAGCGATTACCTATCATATAAAACATTTATTTGCAGTTCGTAAGTTGTATAATTGTCGCTTATTAAAATTCTTATGAAATATATGAAAATGTAAATTTAAATATATTATGTGTATTACTTTGGTATATGAGTATAATGTGATTTTATGTTACTAAGCGGGACCATCAGGCTGATTTAATATTTTGCACGAGACGACGGTTTGGTTGGATTCTGGCCGTAACCGAGATCAATCACTTTTATTAAATGTCTGTTTTAGTCAATAAAATTAGCATAATACTGCAGACTTTCGTAATAAAATTTTAACGTCCTGTGTTAACTGATATTTTTAAGTCCAAATATCCGTCTTTGAATAAACGTACTCGCCCTTGTAAATGTAATGGTCGATTATCGCATGTTCATCAAATAGTGTGTGTTCATTTGAAATTAGAAAAATAAAGTAGTCAAGCATGAGTTGAACTCAAAATGCGACGATTCCGTAAACATTTAGGTACTTATATGTATTTAAGCGTACACGGTATTTCTATTAAACTCTTTACAAATATTAATTCTCCACAACTTGAATATATTGCCTACTGTGTCTTTCATAGGCGTAAAACATGGTGAATATTAGGATAATCACTCTTATTTTTCTGTAATCTTCTAGCCATATTTTACCAACCTGGCTTCAGAAATAAGGGGGAGAATTCTTTAGTTTTGCATATTTTTCCGAACATATTTTTTAATATGATATTTTTGTATTTCTCATAACAAGTTCTTTCATGTGGTACCCCATATGATATATAAAATAAAAAAAATAAAACCTTCATTTACTCCCTTTTGGATTCATGTATGAGTATTTTGAAAATATTGGCTGCAGCAATAAAAATGTTAGATCTGTGCTAAATTTCAAATTACGGCGTCGCACGGTTCCTAAGAACTTTGCCTGTGAACATAGATAAATGCGAACATATCTTGTCTACTACGTCTTTCCCAGGCGCAGGAGGGGTTTTCTACAACTTCTGCATGGGCTTCTAAAAACTAATTTTTTTCAATAATTTCAAAGAGATTAGCTTCAAAATTATGAAAGGAAAAATTTTGAGTCTTATAACTAGCCATTTCAAGAATTTAAAAAATGTCAAGTACTTAACTTGCTGCTCCATCCCTCTAAAATTTTGGAATGTATATTTTTGACGTTTGGACATTGAGATATATACGGGTTTATATGTTTTATTATATACCAAATTTAGAAATTTCTGCGTCAAGTGGTTTCTGAGAAAAAGAACTCTACCGGATGGACTCATAAGTGATCTTATAAGTGTTCCGTTTTTCCATTTTGAGATTCTACTGATTCTAATGATGCTAAAAGAATATCTTATTAAAAGCCGAAACGATAACAATATTTAATCCTAATTGTCATAAATACTCGGTAGTTACTACAATAATAATATGATTAAAAAAATTATCACCTCTTGAAATATAAATTTTCCCAAATTGTTTTTTAATTTTTTAATAAATGATATCTTCCTTTCAATGAAAATGAATATGCCATTATGTAAATAAAGGCACTATATTTTTTTAATTTTACTCCAATTATTTTCCAGGCAATACCCAACTGATCTTATATAAGCTGTCACATACACAAACGGAGAATTACTAATGCATTCTTTGGTGTAAAATAAAAATCTGGTGCTGTTTCAAAAATATATCGACTCAGTATTTCAGCGGAGTCTGAGCAATAAACTTGGTACCCAATTATGGTTTAAATGGAATAGCGCGTGAAGGGACATCAGCTATACGAGATCTCAGTGTGATTATGGACGACCATCTAACATTTCAAAATCATATCGAAACCTGTCCGAAGATCTACAAGATATTAAGATTTTGTCATGCGATATTCCCAAGATTGCAATGACAATAAGTGTGTTGTGACTTCGTTCAACTCTTTTTGTGAATTGTTCAGAACATGTTTTCTTTTAAATCATTAAATAATTATTTTCATAACCATTGTTTTTTGTCCGTGTTAGGTTTGGCAATGCCTTAGGCTCCTGACAGTTATCTGATAGGACGGATATAATTTATTTTCTATACCTGGAGCGCGCACAAGCATCCTACAATTCTCACATGTTTTTGAATACTTACATTTATCAACATGGGATTGCGAAAAGCGCCCAATTTTTATATTTTTTTCTGCTCCATTAATCGCTCAAGGAATACGATTATGGAGTTGCGTTCGACAATTATTTTTTTTTAAAAGTTTACTTAAGGCGCGCTTTTTTCTGTTGTGTTAATTTTTATTTATGTCACTATGTCTCCTGCAAACTATTGAATTTTTGGTGCTTGCACATATCAACCTGTGAGTTGAACATATTTTTATAAATAAAGTAAATAATTAATTATTTCATTTGCATGCATAGAGTTG
The DNA here is from genome assembly GCA_039881145.1 of Druceiella hillmani. Lineage (NCBI taxonomy): Eukaryota > Metazoa > Arthropoda > Insecta > Lepidoptera > Hepialidae > Druceiella > Druceiella hillmani. Next base: position 8,826,061 of record JAYKKI010000039.1, on the reverse strand, counting down.
TCCGATACGTTAGAAGGTAGAAGTTAAAATTTCTTTATAGCAAAAACAATATTCCTTAAAAAAAGTTATCGCCACGTAAGGCCTATACGACCTATTACAGTGACCTAATCCAACAAACTGTAATAAAATCAAAAATATTACTTTCAATTTTAATTGTTACAATTCGATATTTTTGATTTACAAAAAAAGTCGTGAATTTTTAATAAATTTTCAGCCTTGAAACTAGTTATTTTTTGTTCATAATTAAAATATATGTCTCAGGATTAAAATACTTTTATTTGTATTAATATGTTGAAGAAATAAAAAAATATATATAAACAATAAGAAAAAAACTCTGGTTTACAAAATGCAATTATTTCTCATTTATACACGATACGTTGGCGGAACGCTTTTTGAATTATTCTCGAAATTATAAGTGGAAAATAAACTAAAGTTTCATTCTTTTCATTTGGACTTTATAACCGAGAAATAATTTATTTTTCAAGGGCAAACTATCTTTTTAATTTTTAATTTTTCAGTGATAATTATATTTAAGTATTTCTTTATCATAAACTGAACGTGCATGTTTAAAAAAAAATAAGAAAAGCACTGAATTTCTAATACAATTGAGTTTTCTTCTTTCCGGGCACATTACCAAAGGGACGTTCAAAACGAATTATTGGCTTTCCATAACAGCCATTCATAAATATTTAACAACGGCACTTAAGTTTCATATTTGCCATATTACACAACCAACACGAATATATATTTCGGAATGAATATATAAATTTGAGTATGCCCTGAGTAAATGTTAATTTTTTTTATCATTTTACTATGCATTCATTTGACTTTAACCGGTCGACAAAAAGCCTGAAATTTGGCATAGTAATGAAACATATTAACTCGCAAATATTTTAGTAGATAACCCTTAAAAGTATTACTATATCGAAATTCTAGGAGAGAGGGTACATATTAAAGATGAGAATATTTTAAAGTTCTGTGTATAATACGGAGTAACGTTTAAAAATTCTAGTTATGAGGGTTTAAAATGTTTTTCATAATTTTTGTAGTACATCTTCAAAGATTTTCCTCTGAAAAATATGCAAAAATATTCCCCACCCACTCATTTCCAAAAGTACTGAAGTAGGGTTTTTAGAAACCTATGAAGAAATCTGAGGAAAACTATAATGATAATTCTAGACGTTATAGTAGTTTCAGGTAGCCACGATGCTATGTATGTCAGCCCTACTTAATTATTGTTGCCAATCATTCTTGCGCTGGTGCAACCGCGTGTTTGATTGTTGTACTATTGCTGGTTGAAGAATCCGGACAAATAGTCACCGCTACTGTTAATGTCACCATATATAGAAAAGAGGAAGCGCAATGACCGAGTTTGCAGTTTATTTATCCTCGACCATAAACTATGCAAGAAGGGGCTATATTACCACAAACAAAAATATTCAACATTTATATTAGTATTATTATAATTATTGCACTAGAAAGTCCATGTTAGGGATGACTTATAAGAAAGTAGCTTTATTTCAAATGAAGAACGAAATCACTGGCCGAGCACGAATATACTGTTTACACAATTAGTCTCGTCGAATTTACCAATCTATCATAATAATAAAGTCATAAAATTAAAATTACCCAATGTTATTTAAATTTACGACAAATATGTTTGTCGATCTTTGAAATAAGCCTAAGATAGGGCAACTCACAGGAAGCAGACACGAAAGTTGCGGGAAAAAGAAAGAATTTACGACAGAGCGTACACAAGAAGCTTTTATAAATTGGTTGCTCTTAAATGACCAAATTGTTATTTAAATATTAAGTTTTAACCTGGATATTACTTTCTGTAAGTGTCAATTGCACACTAAAGTATGGAAAGGAGGAGTCCAAGAATGGAAAGGAGTGGAAACCTATCGAATACAAAGAAAAATATTGCGAGATAATCGGAATTAATGTGGAGTTGGCTCTTTTCGACGCCATATAGTAATATAAAATATAAAAGAGCCACGGCTAACATTAGAACATTGGCTTGGATGTCTTGCGAAAATAGGTTTTAAGTTGAAAAAGAAGAAACAAAAGTCCTTTTTTCATAGTTTTAGATATCCTGTATTCAGATATATATCAAAAAGTATACATAAAGTGTCCCCTCCTTATATCCCAAACTATTCAACTTAAAATTATAAAGATATTTTCATTTTTAGGAGCCCACGTAAGGGTTGTAGAAAAACTACATCGATGACTATAAATGTCATAATTATTTAAATATGTACCATATTTTTACGTTTATGAAAGTTATGCAAGTATTAAGGATTATTGTTAGGTTCTAATCTAAGATTAAACAAGTGTCGATTTTTTTCTTTTCATATTTTATCTGAAGTATCATTTAAAAGGGTTTGTTGTGAATTTTTTCGCGTCCGTTTCTAAAATCAATATTTACAAAAATATATTCATAATATTAAATTATGTGTTCTAAAAGATGTTCCAAAAAATATGTAAAGCAAAGCATATTTCCCTCTAACTTCATTCCAAAACTACTGAGCAAAATTTAGCTAGAATATCACAAAAAAAACTATAGCCATCGTCTTATATCTAATAATTTTTGAAATATGCTAAATGATTTTACGCCTGTGGCAGATAGTAAGCAATATTTGTGTTTAGTTTAATAGCTGTTCTATATGTTACCCTCATATGTGTATAAATACCGAAATGTTTTAAAAACCTTCGTGGACCGAATTCTACTGATGCGTGACTTCTTTTTATGGAAACACCCTTCATTAATACAAATTTAAGTACGTCAACTTTAGGATGGTCATACGTCACAGTATCACTTTCACTTGGACGAGAGGTGAACTTGATATTTATATGATATTTTAAAAATCCAAAGTTATGCCATAATTAAACTTACTCGTACAAACTTACAGTTAAATTTTTACTCATTGCAAACTCTTTCCACGCGAGAGAACTCGCAAATTAAAACTAATATTATGCAATCTAGACTTTAATGATCCATCGCGAAAGCTTTTTAAAATTTTCTATAATCGCTCATCTGACAACTAAAATTATTGAACAAAATATATTATGTATTCTAAATATCTATAGCTCTTATAATCCATTAAACTCGAACAATGTCATATAGCACGTACTACGTTTCACGTAGCACATACCAGGATACCCATTCATATCATTCAGCGTAATAAAAGAAAGGTATGGAAGGAAAATTTATCAAAGACAGATTGTAGTAAAGAGCCTATTCTATAAATTAAAAAGAAAAAAACAACTAGTTTATAACTGATGAGTTATGAAACATATTTTTTTTTTAAAATAGGCTAGGAGAAATGTTAGTAACTTCATCGGGTAATTTTATAATATTCACGTATATTTCTAATATTAACTATTGGTTCCAAAGGACAGTTTTTTACTTTGAAACCTGGAATATAATTGAATTTTTGAAATAACAAAATAATTTTCTTTTCTTCACAGCTTATGCATGAAAAATTGTTTCTTTAACGATAAAAGTTTGATGCTATTCTTAATATAGATAATAATGAAATAAAAATACATTTTGCTCACTAAAAAGTGCAGATATTGGACTTAAATTCTGGAAAAGATACAGATGATGACAGAAAATGGTATTGGCTTGAAATTAATAATGGTATATTTTTGGTATTACATATTTCAATTCCTACATTATTTACTTAGAAGATTCACCGGAGTTCAAAATAAAAGGAAAATATTCTTAGAAGGTAACTTTATTTAAATCATCTCTAAAATAGATTTACCTCTCTAATATTTTATTTATAATTTTTATATTAAAAAAAAATTAAAAAGAAAACTAACTTTTTAATTTTTTTTTATCTCTTTTTTTTTTAAAATCAATCGTTCCGTTTCAAATTCATTGGTACAAGCTGCGAGTAAAATACGTCATTGAAAAAACATAGTTATGTGCATTTTATTCGTATTCTCGCTTGGATGCAATATTTATAGACTGCTTTCTTTAGTAGGCTAAAATAATATCCTGAGATAATAATAGGAAGGCTGATAATAGATATGTTAGCATCCAGAACGGTGACAATATAGTAATTAATAATTTGTAGTGTTGCCCACGTTAGGAGAGTTTGTGGTCATTAAGATGATAAATATTTACGTCGTGCGTTTCTGTTTTAATTTAGGCCTGAGTTACAATTAAAGTAACTTCTGGTATAGTTAAATGGTAAATAAAATAGCGTACACAATTTAAGAGCAATTTATGTGAAAAATTAATACACAAACTTGGAATATTTTAATATGCCACATAAAATATGAATATCAGCAAGTAGCCAACGTAATTCATTATTTTTCAATATCTCATCTTTTACAGTACTTTTAGCACTAATAATTTTATAGTTTAAAACTTTTTGATACATGGTAATTGCGAAAGATTAAATGAAAATCCCAAAATATAAATGTTAAACATTTAATAAAATAAACGAAGAAGATTCTAAAACGTGTGGCTGTTGGCAGATTGATCTTTTTCATAAACCAATATACATTAAAAAAGAGACAATTTAATATTTAAGTTAATTACGCCATTATTTACCTATCTATTATTGAATTTCGCCGGTACACTTTTGCACGCCTCTTTTTCTAACCGACGCTTTGTTCCGGGGTAATTCCGTTGCTCGCAATAATTGAGTAGGCATAAGGAACTTTACTGAAAACACTTTGAAATTACATAATTTAAAATCAACATACTTTCTACTTCACTTCCTGTGACGAGGAAAGTCCCAGAAATAAAGCGGAAGCTGGCCGTTTGCGCACTGTTTGTGGAGAGAAGTTTAGTTTTGATCGGAGTTTAAATGCAAGATAAATGTTTGCACCCCGTGGAAATTTCTTCGTCCAATTGTTGCTAAGCACTCGTGCTTATGTTCACAGTGGTCTTCTTCAACTCTTCAATTAACGCTCTCCATTTAATATAAATTACAAGTAAGTAGATTTTGGAAAATATGAAAACTATAAATAGAAGTCGCATATTGTAAATAATTTCAGCTTTCAGTTTATTATTATGTAGCTTCACCATCACAATATACTTAATTGCTGTCATTGTTATGTTTATTTTTTTTTTTCCGTTCCATATCTGTTGAATAAATTAATATAAATATTTTTAATTATAAAAGTTTTTTTTAAAATTGATATAACGCGGAAAATATTTTTATTTTACTACTGAATTTGTTTTTTTTTATTCTGTACTATCTTCTCATCCGCACTTCCATATTTTTCTGTCGTGGTTTCTTTTTTTCTCTCTTAATGCCTACTATTTGGCTCCAAACTCATACTAATTCAACGATTAGTAAGACCTGAGGTCGTCGATATATTAGAGTTCTATTTATGCGGCTTTATGAATTATTGAAAAAGAAATAGTGAAAAAATATTATTCGATTTAAGTTACCAAATTTTTGCAAAATGTAAAGGTTTTCCGCAATTTTAATTTATTTATTGATTCTAAAATAAAAGAATATAAAATGTACTGAAATTTTTTGTGATGTAAATGTTGTAACATTATCATTATCAATATCGGTTCGGGCGTTTTTGCGGATAAAAGAGTATAAATATGCTTTCAGTCACCAGCACGTCCACATTACTAAACTGGTTTTTTTCGGAGAACATTCAATTATATCCACTCCAAGCATCATTCATCACTGATAAGCAGTAAGAAATTAAGTTTTAGTTTTTATACTACTCAGTCAATGAATTTTTAACTATGTATTTCGATTAAATTTATATGTTATTTATATAATTGATATATAAAAAAACCAACACAACGATATAAGCACATATAGATTTTTGACAGTTTTTTTTATATTATTTATGCAATGTTCTCGGTCATGTATAATAAAAAGAATATTCTTGAATTTTTATTCGAACTAAAATTTAGTAAAGTATATAGCTGAGTAAAAGTTATAATCAGACTGTTATGTTACGGTATTGGATGTGGATATTGCAAAGAAACATTTTCCATGTACGAGAGTGCATCCCATTTTATTGATTACTTTTAATTAATTTTTTGATTAATCTATATTAAATCTATGTGCACCTAATATTAGCAGGCTTAGTTTATTGTTTTAAAGCGAATAATAGTTATATTTCACTCCTAAGTATAAGTATAACCATTAAGTACTATATATATTTTCATAGTAGGCTAATATAATATCGGGTTCAGAAAGACTAACATTTTTGGGGCATTTCGTTACGCGCACTACGGTATATATTTTATCATTTATTTCTTATAACATAAATAAACCTATTGATAATATGTATTTGTAAGAAATAAAAAGACTAAAGGTATTATTATCAAAATTGACTTTTATTATTCAAATTCCTATAATATAACAATAAAGGATTTTAAAGTCCTAATAGCGTAGAAATAAAAACAAAACTAACAAACACTAGTATTTCGAACTTAAGTTTCATAAAATAGATAAAAATAAATTTTTCTCAATATGAATTTGGTTTTATTAACTAACATAAATACAAAAAATGAACATAATTCAAAAATAAAACATTTTTAGGCTTCTATTTTCTTCTAATTTTTCTACAACCATACAAACTAAAAAAAAATAAAGCTCAAGCATTCTCAACTCAACATCATTAATTTTGCGAGAGGAAACATTCTTCAAATTAATAAATAAGACAAAATCTCTAATTGATTAATAATATATATCTTTTCAATATTTCATTAATTACCTTACTCCATTTGTACCCTAGTAATTCTATATTGGGTCAGTAAATACGCGAGTTTTACAATTATACTTGTACAGTTATACTAATGCCCTTAGACTAATAGCTGTTGGGGTAGTATCAACCACTATAACAGCAATGCAACCAAATCCAAACTGGTATTGAACCTCTGAATAGCCAAATTTACTTTAAAGTTCTGGGCGAATCGAGCAGATAGAACTTATTGGAGTAGGCATAAAAAAGCAACTCGACGACTAAAAACCCTGATCCCCACCTTTTACATATGCTGGCTTTTTAGCTGATAAGTCTCTCGTTGTTGAAATCTAGCTGGTAAGTCTCTCGTATTGAAGAGTGTCAGCTCTCGTTGTTGAATGGTGCCCCTATACAATATTACACCACAATTTTACCAGCTTTTCCCTCCAGACATTTCGACCTGAAAAACATTATACGAGACAAAGCAACTGCCATCCCTGAAGAACTTAAATCACGTGCTCTGGAGATTATCTATTCCAGATATCCTTCTAGTGAGTGGCTTCATATCTACACAGATGGTTCCTACATGCCTGAAACAAAGGGAGCTGAAGCAGGATGGTCCTGCTGCCTGTTTGAAGATTCACTAATAGTGAAAAAAATGCCAGCAACTACGATGGTGAGGTTGGCGCAGTTCACCGAGCTTTAACCTAGCTAATAGCCATGAACCTGGCACTTATGAAAGTGGTATTTCTAATTAACTCTCAGGCAGCAACCTCCGCGGTCAGTAATAATGCTATTACCGACTGTTTGCAAGATATCATGTGTCGTGCAAAAACTAGTGGAGCTTATCACATGGTGGATTTGCAGTGGGTGCCGAGTCACATAGGAATCCCTGGCAATGAAAGAGCCAACAGCAGGGTTAGGCGGGGAGTCAACCCAACCTGAGATAGCCACCACACTTCACAGGGCAAAAAAACTAATTAACTCATCAATCAACAGCACCACTTTCAAGACCCTAAAAAATTAAATCATTGGCAAAAGGTGGGAGACCATCTCCTTGAAGGAACTAATTTCAAGACACATAGAGAGGGCAGAGGCTGTTGCTCGTTTTAGATTAACTACAGTTCACGACTACCTACAGGTTCATCTCCATAGGATCGGCTTGGCTAATAATGGAATTTGCCCGCTACGCGACTATGCGCCAATGGTCGGTAACCACCTTCGTACTTGTATGATTTTGAAATACCCACCTAGTGACATTTTTGGACGCTACTGGGAGGCTTGGGCTCCAAACTCAAACTAATTCAACGATTAGTAAGACCTAAGGTCATCGATATATTAGGGTTCTATTTATGCGGCTTTATGTAATGGTCGAATAACTAACAATTATATCCGTAATTAAAAAAAAACTCGTAAAAGAATAAAACAAAATTACAACTTTTTAAAAATGCATACAAATAATTGAAAAACGGACTCCTTATACGATCACTCATACACCTGTCCGTCCATCCGTTTTTTTTAAACTGCTAGACGTGGAGGCTTAAAATTTAATATTATAGTAAAACAGATTAATTCACACATATCGCAATAGCAAAAACGCAAAAATTTTCATTTTAAAATTTTGAGGACGGCAAATTAAGTAATTGAATTTTTTTTAATCTGTATATAGTGCGGGATGTCATTTGAAAAGGTTTGTTATAGGATTTTTTTCAGAGATATACTGAAAAATATGCAATAAAGATTTAGGTTTTCACTGCCTTATGTTTAAAGCTATTCAAACTAAAATGTTGGAAAAAAAATATGTGTTTTTAGAAATTGTAATTAACTAAAACAAATGGATCAGTGTGTGTCTAAAAAAACTACCCCCAAAAAAACTACCCACGCAAAGGTTGTGGTTTTCACTCCCTTATTTTTAAAGCTATTCAACCTAAAATGATGGAAAAAATATGTGTTTTTAGAAGCCCACGCAAAGGTTGTAGAAAACTATAGTGACTACTCTAGATGTTATAATGTTTGAAATATTACCCATGTTTCACGTCTACGAAAGACGCAGTAGACAACATCTTTATGTTTTTCTATTTTCAAAGCAAATTTCCTCAGAAAACGTGCGACGTGGAAGTTTGAAAGCCGACATGGTAACATGAGTATATTTATTTGTCTATATATTTTGCATGTACACTACCAACTTTTTAAACATATTGATATAAAATTGAAGAAGGGTCGAGAGAAGGTTACAAATTTTTTTTTTCAAATTGTTGCATCATTATTTGGAGTATAATTTGAAAACACTTGTTACATGTACAAAAATAAGTTTTTGCAATTTTAAATTGCCTTTTGATAAGACATTCAAAAATATTTGGAAAATATAGCTTTCCAATCTTTATTTCTGAAACTACTCAGCCAAAAATCATAAAGAAGACATGGTTGGTGAAATCTGATTAGATGATTACAGGAAAGCTATATCAATTATCCTAGATCTTACACTTTTTGAGATATGCACCATGTTTTTTTCTATTTACTAAATATTACACATGCCAATGTATTTAAATTGTAAAAAATAAATATTTGTAAATAGTTTAATATACATATTGTGTATGCTTAAATATTTACAAGTGTTGAAATGCACACGGAACCCCTGTGGTTCGAGTTCTACATGTGCTTCACAGGTTAATTTCTTAATTATAAATTTGATTTGGATTAAGAAGTGGGAGAAAGTATTAAACATCGTGGGAGAATTTTATAACATACGGTGAGTTGGGACGGTCGGACATTAATTAGCTCGCGGTATGGAATAACATTACTTTTAGCATAAGTTTTAAAAAGCTTGTGGTCGTTGTGGCAGTTAATTTGTTTCTATCAACATTATTTTCCGTGTAGAGAGGGAAAACAGAAATAGTTTTTTTTAGACACACACTAAGTCATTTGTTTTAGTTAATTACAATTTCAAACTTAACGTTACGTTTTATTTCGTATTTCAAACATTCAGAATTCTTATTTAAAATTGTCTCCGTTCACGCGAATCTTTGAAAAAAATGTTATTTATTAAAAAATAAATGTTTTTTTTTAATTAAGAGATCTTTCTGATGAATATTCAAATTTCCTTTTTTGGTAAGATAATTATAATTCAAAATCCATCTGTTAAGGCTCTATTAGAGTTACCCTTAGTTCATACGTGACACCTAAACAAGTAAATATACAAAAAAAAAGTAACATTTTCAATGCTTATTTTTTCCTTCGATTACTTTTATTGCGTCCCCATAAATCGTCATTAGTAAATACGCTCAATTTACATACCAAGTCGATTCTGCAATTATATCGTATGTATAGACTTGTCCATTTTTAAACATGAATCGTTAACCAAAAATAATTACATATTATCAATAGTTCGTTTTGTTTCTTGGCCAAGTGCACTTTTCCCAGGTAGGGATTTAAAATGATTCATTTTAATATTTTAAAAGACTGTCGCTGAAAAATCTTTTCATATTTCTCAGGGGCTCTCTGTTTATATGTTACAGAATGGTGTCTAACAGTAATATTTAGCGAGCTACGACCACATTCGCCATAATTCTTTCAATGCTTGTGATGCTTATGTCTGTGTGTAACTATGTGTTAAAGGTATTGATGCTGTTATTTTCTTTCTGTCTGCACTATTTACCATATACAGCAAGGACATTTTTTTTTCTAGATACGTGAACAAACGATTGTTCGCTTAGGCATAATTTAAACTTAACATTGTACTATATTTTGTTTACCAAATATTCAGAAATTCAATTCATAAATTATTCAGAATATTTAAAACTAGCTGCGCCTGTGACTCCGTTGACCTGGAACTTTGAAAAATATTATTTAATTAAATGTAAAAATTTTACTTAAGTAACTAGGTACACTACCTCATGTGCATTTTACAATTATCATTTTCTAAATTAATGTTATTTATTCGGAAAATATTAACCATAAAACTAAATTATTTTTCCAAGGGAGTGTGCTTTGCATGGAAATTTAAAATACCATGTTTTCTTTTCTATTAGAAAAATAAAATATATACGTTGGGTACAGTCACACGGAATCCATTAGTGTCATCAAAATTTCTTAAATCATTTTTGTGTAATTTGCGAGCAAATACCATTAGTAAAAATGAACATGCAAACAAACAAACATTTCTAAATTATGTTTTTCTGTAACTTTCATCACGTCCCCTTGTAGTTTTTTTCATAAGTATTATCAACGTACAGACATGCCAGTTTGACAATTTTATTATATCTATTGTATTAATTTATCTATATTTAGGAATAAATTTTCAATAGTTTTCTACTTCCATCCATTGCTAATAGTCGACTCACCATCTGGGTCTGTTTAGTTTTATAATTTTAAAGTTATTAATTTTGGCTATTATGTTTATTATTCGGCAAGTGTTCTTTTAGTGTAATCTAGCTATTTCAGATAAAATTCTTTCTTAATTCAAAAATGGTGTAAAGTTTTAAATATTTAATAAATATTGAAAGATTATACACATAAGCAGTTAGAAAATTTTATAAAACTCACCGTATTTATAAAAGTCACCGGATTTTCTCATATTCTGTTAATTTTATTGAAGTATTTTTGTTGTTTTGACACGTGTCACTAAAAGATATGATGAAAAAGAGAACATGAAGAAATACAATTTGGCGAGACCCTATAAATATCTTTCCTGAAATTTCCCTGGCATTGTGAAACGTCTAATTTCTAGGATTCCGTAATTCAAAAGGAAAGAAAATGGAACTTTTCTAACATCACCCACATGTTCGTTCATCAATCTATAATTTTATTCTCAGAAACTGTTTGATGTAAAACGTTAGCCAAAACAAACTTTCAATTAAAAGGAAAATTTATAATGATTCCAAAACTATATTTTCACAATTCGTAAAGAGATATTATTGAAAACGTCTACAAAAATATTTTCCCCAACACTTTCCAAAAGTGTTAAAATTAAAGTTATGCTAAAGCATTATTTTTAGAAATTTATTAAAAGTTTATCGAAAGACTAGAGCACTGATCCTACATTTCATAATTTTTCACATATTTACACACGATATTTATATAACTGTAAAAGATAAATTAGGTATATTTACTTGTGTAAACAGTTTAATAGAAATATCACGAAATTTTGTATATGTGAGTATGGAACCCTCGCAGTGCAAGTTCCACCACAACTTAAATAGTTTTCTATTTGATTATAAATAAACAAACACATATGGTTGTACATAGTTCACATGTAATTTTAAATCAGTACAGTCATTTAGAATTAGGTCTACGCTAATTTATTGTGTGAAAAATATAATAAGCACACAAGCATAACGAATGGCGCAGCAAGCCATATGAATGTCCCCTTTCGTGTCATAAGTTCGCTCGATTTATTTCATAACTACTTATAATTTTTTTTTACATGAGAAGAACTATTTTTTGGGCTTAAACGTGCGAAAGTAAAGTTTGTCTATCTGTCTTTACCTTTGTATATCACAGCCTTTTTACTCGCAGACTATAAGTGCCTTAAAACATAATGTCACCAGCACTTTTTCAATACAGTGATTGGTTTACAAAATATTAAGCTTTAAAATGATAAATTTTGTTAAAGTTATATTGTGTGGATCTATTATCAAGTAAACCACTATTTTTGAATACCTGAAAAGTATTTACCATAGTGGCAGATAAATCGAAACTGAGGGGAAATTTTTATAGCCAAGTGGGCTGTACTATGTTATGGTATAACCATACTATGTTATAGTATATATATATATATATATATATATATATATATATGTAATAACCAAATTATAACATTTAAATTGGTTCGTAAAAAGTCCACGGAATGTACATAAATCTATTGCAAAAATGAATTTTCTTTATAAAACGTATATTATATCTGTGAAAGATTATATATATATTCACATGGCGAGAAATAATGTTATCAAAGTATGTACCGTGTATTTACGTCTGTCAAAGAGATATTAGGTGATGTATTTCCAAAATATTAATATTTGTAAATAGCTTAAAATAAATACTTAGGTATTTTCCTTTAATATTTATTAGTGCCTAAATATCTACAGTACCCTCGTGAGTTTTTTTTGACTCATACTTGACAAGTTTTTTATTACATACGATTTTCAAATGAATTAATTGCAGGTGCACAATGCACGTCGTCCAATTGCATAGGAAATAAAGGGTTTGTTTTAGAGTTAGGAAAATGTTTTTCTAATTTGCGTCGGTGATATTATGGAGAATGAGACTTTTGATACTATCAAAAAAATGCAAATCTTTGGGCCTTTGACTGAAAAACTGGTAAAGTTTGATTTTGATATGACTTTCTTCATTAAATTTTCTAACACGTAATTTAATAGACAGAGAACAAAATAGATGGTAATTAGTTGGTAAAAAATGCTGCTGGGTACGGTGGGTGAAGTAGCATACTTCATCTAAATAAAAGTAGTTTTTCACGCGTTATTTTTGGTATGTGGGGTCGAGCATAGTCATGTAAAATTAAACTTTGATTTGATTTGAAGGAAGTATAGCGGTTATATGAACGCTATACTTCCTTCTATACTATTTGAATAAGTCTTAAATTGTACTGTTAGCTTAAAAGAGTTCCCAATGAATAACTAAATTAGTAATTAAATTTATACCACACTGTATACTCGGAAGTATCTTTTGTCCAATATTTATTTTGATACACATTTTTCTCCAGCTACACGCCAGTAGGTGGGTACTGGCGTTTACGCCAAAATTAACATAAGCTATACACTTTTTATCTCCTGTAACCAGATACTTTAGCCCTTCGTTGGTACGATGGTAACTCAGTAGCTCCAAACACACATTAGGAGAGCTAATGAAACTGAAAGGGTGTTAGATTATGTGGTATATAAACGGAATATTTCGACTTTTTCTCAAAGCATAAATTTAATTATTCCATTGCAGTGTAAGAGCAGTAAATAGCTCTGCCAAACAACGCGCAAAGCGATCAATTGTAGGAGGTTGATTTGGATTAGTTTTATCGGATAAGTCAAATTTCCCTTCTTTGAATCTTTGGAACCAGTGCTTGGCTGTGTCATAAGAGAGTATACCTTCACCCATCGTTTTCTATATATTACGTGATACTTTGCTGGTCTTTCGCCCTAAATGAAATTCGTTAAAAAAGAGTCCTCTGCGTTCACTTCGAAATATTTCCATTTTTAATTTATTATTTACTCGCTAATTAGTCAATTGAAAACTGAACAGAAGTCAGAATGCCGCAGTCTTCATATACCCTAAAAGAAATATCCTAGAAGCTTCTGTAATATTTTAGAAATCATAAATTTCTACAGGACTCTCGTGAGGATTCTTTGACTCGTATTTAAAAGGATTTTTATTATGTACGATTTTCAAATAGATTAGCTACGGGCGCATACCGCACGTTATCCAATTTAATGGAAAATAAAGGGTTTGTTTTAGAGTCAGGAAAATGTTTTCCTAATTTGCGTCGGTGGTATTATTTGATTGAGAGATTGAGACTTTTGAAACTATAAAAAAACAGTGTAGTGGAAACTGCACCGGTTTCGAGTTTTTATCGTTTTGAAATGTGAAAAACTCTTAGAAATAACAACAAAATCGCAGGCAATTTACAAATATTTAATTATTAAATCTATTTAGACGATTTTATTTAAGTCATACTTTCAGAAATTAATGAGTATTAATATGTTGGTTGAAGATGTAAACTCTTCGGTAAACAGTGCAGCTGAAAATAAATATAAATTAGGAATGGAGTTGAAAGTAAATATAAATACCTAATTATAATTCCTCAAGGCGGTCGAGCATTAATTAGTTGGCGATAAGAACAATTCCGCGATCTTCTTAGCGCAGGTGAGATTTTGCTTAAATTAATTTTAAAAAAAATTATATGAATCTTAAGCGATAGGAGCGACCGCACGCGTAGGATGGGAGGAGAGGAGGGGGCCTTCACAGTGCTAGCAGTATGTTCGTACGGGATAAGGTAGGGTTTTGGGGATCGATCGCTGTATATGGTGTTAAAGTTGTCTCATGCAGACTTCCGCAGGACTTTTACGGATTTAGTTGTTTACTCTCGATATTGCCATGGGTTAAAGGAATCGAAATTTAGTATGTATGTACAGATTCTAATAGCGAACTCGTTATTTTTTATCATTATCCAATTTTTTTTAATACCTTCAATAGGTGTTCGATTCTCATTGAAGTTGTCTTAGATAACTCGAAACTAAAATGTTTGGGTTTTATGGTGTATAGATTTTATAATTATTATAAATGCAGTGTGACCAAATTAAAATAGGGTTATTATATAAAAAACGAGTGTGCTTTAGACCACACGACTGAAGTAAAACTTCAAATTCACAAAATATGAACTTTAAAAAATGAATTTACAATTTTATTCACTTTAAACGTAGAATATTTAATGTATTGAACAAAAAAAATTAAAAAAATCACCATTCGCTGTATATATTTATATATATATATATATATATATATATATATATATATATATATATATATATATATATATATATATATATATATATAAATATATATAAATATATATAAATATATATATATATATATACATATATATATATATATATATATATATATATATATTTCGTGCACTGGCTATGAAAGAAAGAAAATGTGTGCTCGCAGCTTTCTCTCTTGTCCCTACAGTAATATACGAGACGTAACTCTCTCTCTCTTTCTGTCTTCACTTACTTATATCTCCCTCTAAACTTCCGTTCGCCTCGCTCGATCACACTTTTCGTAACGCTCCCGTCACGCATTCACCAGCTTACTCCACAAGTCAAGCATGCGTAAAAAAATATTACTTCAAAAATATTTTCCATTCATTGTGAATTAACAGTTTATTATTCTAATAAAAAGTTATTTTAATATGGTTTTAATAGGCATACTAAATTGTAAAAAATATACATTGCGATATTTACTTAATATATCTAATTGAATTAACATTTTGTCTGCCAAAACAGCTTTTACACTTCTTTATTTGCTTTCCATGAATTTTATGCACTTTTCTTTAATGTTTAGGAAAATATTTATTATCATTGATGACAGAACGTAACGTACTTTAAAAGAGCGTTTTTTCAATTTGTTTGAAGTTTGCAAGTTTTTGAGTTATTTTTTTTTATTTTACGCTTGTAAAAGATATACTAAGCAATTTATCCATGTGGAAATTGTTTGAAAAAAAAATACTTTGTTACCTTAAACCTTCACATTTACTTATAAAGACGGAATACCCGTAGTGCGAGTTCTATACTTACTAAATGAGTTTTTTCTTTCCTTTGCTCTTTGACTATAATAATATAGATACTTGCGTCCCTTGGTAAACAATATTCGTATCACATCTAATTTAAAACTAGCTTCATAAATCGGAGTTTTCTTGACGGTAATTAGTTATGTAAATATTAGAATCAGCAAATGAACATAACGAGTTATGCAGCAAGCAACGAATGCTCCTTTTCATCATGGAAATGCTCAACTTATTTTATGATTACCTTTAAAAAAATATTGATAGATATGGGACTTACTTTCAGGTTTGATGGCAAAAATGTAAAGTTATTATCCGGTGTTAGCTTCAAGTTTGGCAACTAGTGATAACGACATTACATTATTTTGAACATATTGAATTGTAACATATACGTCAATGGGCCAAATCGTAAAACTAAGGAAATTAAATCGATATGAGAACGGTTTTGTAACTACTAGGTTGCTTCTGTCAGGTTCCCAGGTTCTGTTGTCTTCTGTTCTGATAATTTTGGACGGATTTCTTGATAAAACTTCATGCAGCAAGCAAGAGTAAGTTTTGTGTCGACTGAGTTCATACGTATAACTGCGAGTTATTTCGTTAGTAAACTAATCAACAAGTAGGTTTTTATATTTACGGTTATAACGGTTAGCCTACATACCGTATTTAATTTCCGTAAACGTCATTTATAAATAGTACGCCTACATTATACGTACCTTTTTAAGAAACGCAAGTCTGTATTACATTTTTTTATTGTATTTTATTGTCAGGATTATAAAACAGGTTGGCATCGTTGAACTCACGGAGTACAAAACACTGTAGCATCGTGGCTTCCAGACTCGCTTTTTTCTCGACATATAAGTGTGTATTGTTCAACGTGTATTAAGGAAATTGAATTTTGAACTTTTTTAGAATTTTTGTGCTTTTATATGATTTTTAAAAACAAAAGTGTACGTCGTACGTAGTCCAATTGCAGAAAAAAATTAAGTATTTATTTTAGAGCCAGGTGAGTGTCTTTTTGATTTACGTCGGACACATTATGAAAAAAAAAATTTTAAGATGCTCAGAAATACAATGACAAAGAATATTCTGGGAATAAAGACACAGACAATTTAGATATGTTTCATAGGAAATATCTCATAATATTTAGGATTTCTGTAAGATTAACTTAAGTTACGCCTTTACGAATTAATGAGTTAATTGAAGACGTAAACTTTTCTGTAGTAGATGTCATCTTTTCTTTTTCTGTCGCGCAGTGGAATCAAAAATATAAATAAACACCCGATTACTATTCTACAAGGTGGTCGAGCCTTACTTAGTTGACGATAAGAACAATTTCCGCGACCTTCTCGGTGCGGTTGAGATTTTGCATAAATTAGTTTGTAAAAAGTTTAATTTTAATCTTAAGCGACAGGAGCGACCGCAAGCGTGAGATGGAGGCGTTTACAGTGCTGGCGGTATGTTTGTACAGGCTAAGGTAGATTTTTTGGGAATCGCTCGCAGCGTGAGGCGTGAACTTTATTGCGTGGGAACTTCCGCGTAGCTTTTTAAAAATTTATTTATTTATTCGAAGTATTATCAGAGGTTAACGGAATTGAAATTTTTTATATAAACTTCGATTGTCTACTTATTTTTATGATTATTACTCATGTTAGTTTGATATCCCCGACAGGCCTTCGATTATAATCGTTGAAATCTTCTGAAGTAATTCGTTACTAAAACTTTGGGATGTTACAGTTTTTAATTTATATGCTATCTATATTTGCTAAAGCTTCTCCAGGAGGCAAAATCCTTAAAAAATACAGTGAAATGTTTTGTATACAACTGTTTATTTCACTCACTCTTCATCTAAGGCATTCCATAGCTATTTTGACATCAACATAATTTGGTTGAGCAAATGGTGGGAGCCTGATTTTTTTGCGAGATGAAGTTTATTTCATAAAAGATTAATGCCCAAATTTAAAGTTTGTATTTTGTAGTATTTTCCAAAATATTTGACATCAAAAATAATCAAATTCGCACCTTACTCACTAACTGACAGATCATTGATATCTATGGGTTACTTCCAGAAGAGCTGAAAACTTAAAATTTGGTACACTTGTAGCGTTTAGAATACTAATGAAGGAATAAATTTGAAAATTTTTGACTATGAACAAGCGTTAAGTTAATGTTAACGTATTTATGAAGTTTCATTCACAGCAGGATTTCATAGTTCTTCACATGTATTGTTACAACATCGTTGGTTCTAGAATGTTTCAAATAAAACATATTTATCTTTTCAGGATTATGGATTTACGTAGCGCTTCCATCAACGATGGATAGCGTTGACACCTTGTTTAAACTCGCTATGATTTTATTAGGTGGCTTACGTAGACGACTTTTATTCCATCAGTCTTCTTGTCGAATACGATATTCCATATATGCGACAGAATTTTTTCCTTAAAAATTAACACTTTGACTTCAGAAAACGGATAGTTTTGTAAATAAATGGAAAAATTACGATATTATGTGGTTTGGTTTAAAATTATAAAAAAATATTTCCCCTTTGTTGAAGGTTATCTTACATGTAAGAGAACAAATGTGTATGTAAATTAAAAAAAATCATTGCTTATTGTGGATTGTTTAATAAAGAAAGAAAACTAGTATTTAGACCTTGGAGATGGTCAGTTCTTCCCCCATATGGTAATTGACATGCTAGGCGATGGTTCATTTTTATATCATGATGTATCACATCTGGTATAGGGAAGTACTGAATATACTCCAAATAAAACGTTGCCAAATAAAATTTTCAATACACTAGTCAAATAAAAAGTTGCGCAGCACTTGGTACATTATTGAAAAGAGGTAGACAATTTAAAATAACTTTTTCTACAAGACTTCGGATGGTCATCTTTCATTTAAATTCATTGTCAAATGAATCATTTTTAACCCGGATAGCCATAACAAAATGTAACCCCCCTTTCCCCCTATTCGGTTTAATGAATATTTTTTGCAAAAGTATAATTCTGTACAATGAAGTACAAGATAATTCAAAAACATGTGTAAAGAAAGGAAACATGAGTATTTTAAGTTATTTAAAAAGTTTACTATTCAATTTTATTGAAATAAAGAAGTTTATATATGCATTTAAGTAAATAAAAATGATACATGAATTTATGCTAGTATGTAAAGCGGAAAACTGTGTTTATTTTTTTATTTGCACTAATATCTTGAATCGCACCATCGATTTCAAAAATTTTTGCAACGCTAATATTTTAAGTCTTGAAAGAAGCTATAGTTCACACTTGAAATATATTATAAACTGTGTAATCATGATACGATTCATATGGGGCAGATCAGTGATAAGAAATGTGTCAGTAGCCAGGGAAAACTGCTTAAACGGCGCAAGATAGTGGAAGAGAGGTTTAGACCGATCATTTCGAGTACTCCCGCCGATCTACCTCTGATCTCGTTAACTGATGGTATTTGGCGAACGGAGAAGAAGCGTGTAGTGACTGCTGGGGTTCCAACAAAATTAGGATAATTCTACGCGGATAAAAGCAAAAATCGTCAGATAACATTCAGTTAAAACTCTATAAAATAATATCGCGGTTAAAAATAAATATTCACCAGGAGTGTTGATTATTTGTAATTTATACATTCACCAAATAAATGTGAAAAGAGATTTACGTTGAATGATTTTAAAGTTAGTTTTTCCCAAAGTTATTATTGGTTATTTCTAACTAACGTTTACTCTTTGTAAATGGCAGAAATGATATTTTTACTTTTTTCGCCAAATGGACAAATAACATCGCACAGTCAATAAGTAGGGTGGTGTGCGATGCAACAAAAACATATTTTTTAATAATTTATATTGCGACTTTTGTTGTTGTGATTGTTTTGTGTTTGTATTTGTAACCGTTTTGTTACTTCAAGATTGTGTTTTAATTTAGATTATGTTAATACATTAGTTTTATTATCGTTAACAATTTGATTTAATGTATTCGCTTAATATCATTGTTGTAATAAATCGACACTATTTTTTTAACAATATAGTCTAAAGAATATAATCAATCAAGAATGTCATCAAAACCAAACTCAAAAATTACAACTTTAGTGTTGAGCACAGTATATTGAATAATATGTGTTATTGTTTATTTCATTTATAAATAAACGGTACACAATATAAGCATATGTTTTCATTTATCATATTCCTTAGGTCTGTCACAATGAGATCGAAAATGTCTTTCCCCAAAATGAGTAAACTTACTAAATTAGAATGAGTTGTTCCAAATTTTGAAAACATTATTGTTAGCGTGTTCCATAATGTTAATATTTGGATATTTAAGTAACTACTCTACATGCTATTTCTAACAATATTGAACAAATCAACGTCATTGATATTTCTAAGCTAACGCTAATCTGTCCATGAATGGCTACCGATTAAATATAACAAAATAAAATAAGCTTTATTCAGACTTTCGATATGGTATTGAGTTATTTGGGAAAAGGGCATATGAAATTTATAATTTGGAAGATAAAATTAATACATGGCCTCATTTTTCCTCGAAAGGAGCAAAAAACTAAAATATGTATGATATATAAAAAACATTTCTTTAAATGTTTACCTCCCAGCCGTATTAATTTTCAAAAGAAAATAAATAACTGTCGGCCTTACCTCGGCGGGGCAATCATACGGATGGCCAATACGCCCACGATTAACGACTTACAATCAGGAGAAAGTAATGAAAAGTAGAAAAAATTCTACTGATGGAGAAGACGGTCGCTGAATTTCCCAGAGGATTGGGCATTCATTTCAATTTAAAATGTGCGGCAAATTAAAGTCGGTTATAATAAACTTATGTCAAGTTCCGTGCGATGAAAGCTCGAATGGATCATTCGTGCTTATAGAAATAAATGAGTTTAAAGCTTGAGATAGAAATTAAAGCGATGAAATGAGTTTAAAGCTTGTTTGATTTAAAGAAGAAATTCTCATTTTTTCTTCAGTGTTTATAAGAAACACATTATGAAGTGAGACTTCTTTAGAGACGCCCGAGTCGTTAGATCACGTTAAAATTGTGTACCACTTTTGTTTTATATTCGTTCCATTACGTTAAAATTGTGTAACAGTAGTGTGTGAAAAGAAATGTCGAACGCATCCGGCCGTTGGCGGAACCGACCGAGTGGCAATAACATGGCGGTCGAGATGTTAAAAGGTTTATTCCATCGCTAATCTGTCAAAGAATCGGTATTGTAAAATTGTAAGGTAAAAATGGTAAGTCATTGTGATATCATAATTTATTCAATAGCTTCGAGTGTGTAAAAAGGAAGTACAAATGTAGTTTTGATCGAAATAACAAAAAAAAGTCCTTCAAACATAGATAAAAGGCGCACTGCGAGGGCTCCGTACAAATGTAGTCATTTATAAAAAAATGAGTGTACGTGGCATTTCTACTTACACTATTTAAAAATATGAATGTTTTACAACGTAAAGGTATTGCGTATTGTATTTCTACATGCATAAAATAAACTAATTGGAAAAATGTATAATTTTACATTGACTGAGAAATCATTGATTTTCGAATTTTTCTCTTTGTTGATTGACCGGAAGTGCTCCATAGATTTTGATGATCAGTAAGACTACTCTATGAATAAAAAAGATGCTCTTTAACGGGCTCTATATTTTTGTCGAAAGTTTTGCAGTAATGTAAAGTATAGGCCTCAGTAAATGATATTAATTTCAACTAGATATCTCTAGCCGATTCAGAGAAAAAGGCTTTGACAGACAGACGGATGGATGGACGGACGAACAGCTGTGTTCCTGTAAGTGTTTATTTATTATTCCTATTGAGGGAGGGAACTCTAAAAAGAACATAACTAGATAACCGACGGTTATTTTTTTATTACTCTATGAGTATTATTATTGTATGAAATAATTTATGTGAGTGAAGCTCCCACCTTAATTCTAACTTTTTGAATATCTGAAAGTATTACATATAGTAAATAACACATATAATATATATATATATATATATATATATATATATATATGTGTGTGTGTGTGTGTGTGTGTGTGTGTGTGTGTGTGTGTGTATGTGTGTATTTTCGAAAATATGAATTGCTGGGATTATATTAAAGATCTAAGGAGTGAAATGAATATTTAGTCTATATAAATCTATAATCGTATCTGGACTCGGTATCAATTAAACTATTTAATCATGAGCGGAATTCACATTACGGGAATTCGGTTTCCATTTAGCTACGTATAAAAATAAAGTAATTAGGATTAAAACAATTATGAGTTAGTTTTTTTTTTACTACACCTTTCCACATGTTTATATTATTTTTTGCTATTGCATAAGTAAACAACTGCCAGGAAAATAACTTATGTGCTTATACATATTTAAAAGTATTAATGCAACCGGAACAAAGAAATTCCGTTTTTAGTGTTTACTGAATGTCCTTATTTTATTTTTTTTTGGATTTCTCATATACACAGCCAATAATTAAAGGATACACACATGCACATGCAGATTAACAAACTATTTGAAGTTTTGGAGGAAGATACAGCAAAGAAGATACAGCATTCGGGTGACATTTTCAATAGCACTTCGAGAGATCTTTCCTATGACGATATATATTGAAGGGTTGGCGAAAAAATATTTTTTACCCCAATGTTTAGTATAAGTCCATGAAAAAACGTCGTCTCTTTGTTGATTTGTAGCGGCTCATAATTGATCTATGTATTCCTTTAAAATTTCAATAAGATAGGACTTAAATTGAGCCAGTTATGATACTGAGACATGCGGATGGATCAACGGATATAACGGATTAATAATGCTTCCGTTTTACGCCGAATCCTAAAATAGACAAATAATGTCTGTTCGTGTTCGTATCACATAAAAGTCTATCATGTTATAGTTAGATTATTTTTAACTAACTTCAAAAAAGGAGGAGGTTCTCTATGTATGTTCAGTGATAATTCTTTACCAAGTAAACCGATTTCGATGATTCTTTTATTTGAAAGAAGATGGTTTAGGGGTGGTTCCATATAAATATGGTGGTAATTTGATGACGAGGTCTGGGAATGAACGATAGAAATTCTTAACGGATGGCACTAAAGTACGCATGATTCAAGATATTTACTACGGGTAGTTATTACTTTGTAAAATAATAATGAGATTTAGTGACGATCAATGGAATTCCTTAACGGATGTTAGTAAATTAAAATATGTTCGTAAATCAACCGTGATTCAAGTTATTTACTGCTGATCATTTTTAGTTTGCAAAAGAGTGATTATGATGAGTTCTGGAGATGAACAATTCAACTCCTTATCGGATGCAAAATCTGTTATTGGACTTCATATATTAATTTGAACACAACGGCTAGCACCTAATTGCTGGCGGCTCTTACTACTGTATATTGTTAAAAAATAACTTTAGAAAAAGAGGAAATTATCTATAAACTAACTTTTTCCCGTGGCTTTTCATAATTATGCAATATTTTAAGAGACAAAATAATTGAATGTGAGGTATAGTATAATGATTAATATTATTAATCCCTAAAAATTCTGAAATAAAATAATTTCTAAAAAATTTACTTCAAAAAATGTAGGTACTAAAAAGTAAAAAATTATTAACTTAAAATAGATACCTACTTAGCACTAAGTTACTTATTTTTAAAGTCTATGCTAGCACCGCCAATCAACTTAAAGAAATATAAAATGGTAAACTATGAATTCGCTCTTTACGAAACTATTTCGTGTTATGAGTGCGGTAGAAGTTAAAGTTTGAAATTTTACATTACAAATTAATCAAAATTACAAATTTGTTTAATTTGATCGACAGTGCTGGTACCGACTTCAAAAATAGGTAATTTAGTTATTTAATGCGAATAAGTAGGTACCTATATATATTTACAGTTAATTATTTTTTAATTTAAAATGTACTTAACCTATGAATACAAACCCTGATACCTATTTACATTTAATTATTTTTTACTTTAAAATGTACTTAACCTATGAATATAAACCCTGATACCTATTTACAGTTAATTATTTTTTACTTTAAAATGTACTTAAAAAAAGGTACTAACCTGTTTTCCGTACACGTCTCAAAAGCTTACTTTCCCTTAAAACAATTTAATTTGAATGCCCGTTCATATGGTTGAATTCAATTTGTAGGTTAAGAAACCACCTCTCACCCTATACTTTAAGGAAACTACTAACTATTCAAATCCACTGAGCTTTTTTCGGATAATTCACTGTATAAATTAAAAACGCCACTTCCAAAACAATTTTAAGATTATACGCTACGGAAATGAAGCTCTCAAAATAAAGCAGAAGCTGTTTGCAATGACAAATTTCAACACTCCTAAATTTAGATAAAGTTCGTCATCGTCCGATCCTCGTTTGGTGATACTGAACAAGTCCGAATATTATTTATTTACGTTGTCGTTTCTTGGACATATCAAGGACTAAGAATATTTAGCAAACCTAATCGGAAACTAGACTTGACGCGAATTCGTCTTTCCACAAGTGGGAAATACGCTTCGTTTAGTCGGAGAATAAGATGCAAAAAGGTTTCGTATAAGTCATAAGAATCATAGCTCTATTACGCGTACTCACGTACGGAATACGTCTAATGCGCTTATTAATGTACGAACTTACAATCATATATTTATTATTTATTGAATATACTAATCGATGAATGTCAGAAAACAGTTCTATTGAAGGTACTACGGTACGATTGAACGATTATATCTTGTACTGAATATACTTAGGTATAATAGGTATAATATCGCTCATAGCTCTGTTAAATGTGTTAACATACCAAAATGTTATGGGCGTATTACTTATTATTTTTTTGTTATATTATGTTACGCTGAAATTAAATGTTTATATTATTTCAATGACCATGTAAATTTTCGATTGTATAACTTTCAAACAAATCTACGTACAAGATAAAACTAAACTTCGTGCACGCGGGGCGTCGCCCGCCCCTTGGTTTATCTCGTGTTAATTAAGCATGGGAATTTATTAAACGTGATAGTGGATATTATGTTGGCCGGCGGAAGTTTCCCATCCCAGAATAAAGCGGAGATTGCCTAGGTGTTCTCAAGGTTTCCTGCAATATGATCTGTGACTCTAAATTAGATACCATTTGCCCGAATGCATAATAAGATCGTATATACGCTATTAACCATGTTTGATGAATTATACTCCTGTATATTGCGCTAGGATGGTGTGTGATGGATAATATATCTTTGTACATTTATTTATAAGTTAGGGTATTCTCTGTAAGTTATGCCAATTTTATTAAGAGCATAAATTCATTAAGTTATATTTTTGGATGTTTAGGGTGTGATAATTTCTTTGACAATATTGTGAACTATCACGTTCTGGACATATTGGACTTGCATATACATCGATTTGCATAGTTGATGCGGTTTGAGAGATAATAACTCGCGAACCGTTAATGCCGTTTTAAATAGTACAGAATATTTTTGTTGAGCGTTAAATTTTCTGCACTTTATTTATTATCAGACTTTTCGTTTTCAATACCGTTTACTTTTCTAACCGATCACAATTTTATGGACAAGTTATAGTTTATCAGTAGTGATCCGCTGAAATTCCAAAAATTATTTTTTTTATATTATTTCCTAAAAAATCAATACTACCTTTGATTTTTAAATATAAATTATGACTTGAAAACGGAAGTTTGCTCAAAAATTGTAGAAAATTGTATGCACTACAAAAAACCTCTCAAGTGTAACTCGTACTACGATATTTCGTATATATTTACGTAAAGATATTTAGCTTTAGATTTTTAGATGGAAGTTGGCAAAATTCTTAGATTTCGACTCTTGAAAAATAATAAGAAGTTATTTAGTTTAACCGTATATTACGAGTCAGAAAGCTTATTTTTGTTTTCATGTAATTGCCTCACAGTTTAGGTTCCTTCCTAAAAATCAAACAGTTTCGCAGTTATAATATTATATTCCTAATTTTTTATAGGATAACGTAATGAAATCTTCATTTTAAATTTTTTTAGGGTATTACATTTTCAATGGTATTCATAATGCTTAATTGTAGGTATACAAATATCGCATTTTATGTTCTTAGGGTTTAGTTAAGCGATATGATTGCCGAAAAACTCGATATAGGAAATTTTCAATAATTTCATAAATTTCTAGTTTTGTCTCGCGCCTCAAAATTTTAAATAATTTTTATTTGTAAATATTTTTAAAACCTTGTCGTGTCTTGTGTCATAATTTTAACATATTTGGGTATAAACACTTTTGGGCAATGTTTGCCTTGCATTCGATCGATCACAGTTTCGCCTTTAAGCTATGTATCCTTTTAATTATTCGATGCTTGCTCTTCCGTATGTGATTGCATCTATATAGTATACTGAGTATACATTATGTGTTATAAATGTCTATTCATTCGCGTTAAATATTATATTTGATTGATATGTCAATTATGGTGCAGAAACAGAAATGATTGTTTTTTTGGTAACTTTCCGTTTAGGTAGAGTTAGTACGAAATGGTTTGTGGTCTTTTCTAAAATAAAGCTAAGGTTTTTTAGAATATTTTGACGGAAAGAGACTTTTATTCCCTTTCCAATCCTCTTCGTCCCTTCGAAAGATATTCAGTGACCTTTCATTGGTAAACGAAAAAAACTACAGATATAAAATTAAACCTTATACATGATATTTTGGGTTAAAAGCATTTATAATATTTAAAATAATATATAAATTAATTTTGTTCGGTAAAGAGGTCAATTTAAAACCTTTCAACTGTAATTGACGTTTGAAAAAATTGGCAATGACACATACTTAAACAATAAATGTTAAGTATATTTTACAAACGGTGCAAACAAAAGCCTGAGGTATGGTTTGATTTAAGAAACTTTGCTCTTATGATATTCATTTTACAACTGCGAAAAGGAAAAACCCTGTGGTCCGCATTATTGAGTAAACTTCCATTCTTCGGACCCGATTATTTCCTGCGTTCATACAATCACCACGTATTTCCTATATCACCCTTTAGAAACGAATTTTGATAGAACTTTCCAGTTTCTCACGGTATTCGACTGTTCAATCTACACACACACGTACACGATCGCACAAGTATCTACGACGATTGAAATTAAATTTGTAAAAATGTCTTGTCCTTATATTTCATAGGTGTTATATAATTATGTGTTTCAATATGATTCATTCTTTTCCCTCTTTGTTAGATTCATTAAATTGTTGTTTTTTGTTCAAGGTATGAATTTAATTTTTATTTAGCAACCGTTTCTTTCTAATTATGAATTTGTTATCGAGATACAATGGAATTGTTAGCGAGATACAATGGAATTGTTAGCGAGATACAGTGGAATAGTTTAAGTTGTAATTTTCTTAAGCCTTATTTGCACCATGAGTTTATGTATATATATTATGTGAATTTATTTATCGCATAGACCAAAATTTAAACCTTTAAACGTTGATATCGAAGTATTTTTACCAGGTCGCCTGTAAAATGAGGAGTTTTGTGATGTCTGAATAAAGTAATCAGCATCTGCATATTTCCTTTTCATTTGTTAAAAAATGTAACAAAATTAAATCACTAATTAAAACACCATCCTCACAAAAAGACGATTAATTAAAATGTTAAATTAAAACCAAAAATTTAAAAAAACTTAGTGAATAATTTCAGAAGTGGTTAGTTTATTAATACTTGTAATTCTATAAATATACCAATTTTTGTCATTCACTCCATCATTTTACCCACTACGAAACGCTGATAGTATATACGTTTTTAAGTGTGTGTGCCTGATTCTCAAAAACGGCTAAATCAGTTTCGGTTTATAAATAGGTTCACATCCTTGTTTAAAAACTGATATCGTAGGCCTGGTTTATAAGCATATTTGGTGGAAAGCATTGCAGATGTTTCTAGTTTCTAAATTCAGCAATAAAAATAAAGAAATTTCAGCTACTATTGCAGACATAAATAAATTTATTTTCATCAAGCGGTCTCAAATCTGACAATTTGATGATAATCTAGGTCTTCGTGTTTGTCTTCGTGCAGTTCTTATATCCGTTTCTTATCGGGCAGTTTTTATATCCGCAAACTTTAGAATTTTATGATGAATAGGATAGCACCCCACGGATCTGAGGAACTACGGCAGATAAAAATGTCACGTTTACATTAAAATTTTCAGGGCCAGGGCTGTACCTAATGGATCTAAGGAGCTACAGCTGACAGAGACTTTGTGTTTACATTCAAATATTCAGCATCTTCAGCAGTTCTCACACCTACAAATCTGAGTATCTGATGATTAACGTAATAGTATCCTACTAGATCTAAGGAAATAAAGTGGATGGAGACTTTGCGTTTGTGTTCAAATGTTAAGTTTTATCGAGAAGTTTTACACCTTAGAATGTGAGGATCTGATGAGGATCGAGGTAGTATCCAATGGATCTAATGAAATGTAGCAGATAGAGTCTTTGTGTTTATGTTAAAATATTTAATTTTATCGGACAATTCTCACACCTGAAAATTTGAAGATCTGATTGTGACCACAAGAGTACCTACTATAGTTTTAATGATCTCGGTCGTCAAGTGTTCCATCTCTAAGCAAAAGTTGACATGACATGCGTAGATAGAAGGGAACGGGGCTAGATGTCTGCCATCGTGGTTCCAATTGATTATGTTACATAGTTACATATTTACATATACTAGATCTAAGGTAGTAAATTAGTTAGAGACTTCGCGTTTTGCGTACAAATGTTCAGTTTTATCAGGCAGCCTTTACATTTGCAAACCTGAGGTTCTGATGAAGAATAGGATTATTACATAATTGATCTAAGGAAGTAAAGTAGCTAAAGGCAATACGTCTGCGTTCCAATGTTCAGTTTTATCGAGCAGTTCCTTCACCTGCAAATCTTGGAATTTGGTGATGATCGCAGTGGTATCCAATGGATCCAAGGAACTAAAGAAGCAAGAGGTTTAGGGTTTGTGTTCGTATGTTCAGTTATATCAAGTAGTTTTTACACCAGCAAACATTAGAATTTGATGATGATCAGCAGTATCCTATGAATCCAAGGAATTATATAAGCAAGAGATTTCGTGTTTATATTTAGATATTCAGTTTTATCGGCAAAGCTTACATTGCCAAACCAAACACATCTGCTTAGCTTAGGATTTAATGATAATCAGGATAGTACCTAGTGAATCCAAAGAAATACAGCAACCAAAATTTTACGTTAACGTTCAAATTTTAATTTTTATTGGGAAATTCCCACACCTGCGATTTTGAGAATCCTGTAATGATCACAGTATTGCCCTAATGGATCTAAGGAAGTGAAGTAACTAAACATATTGCTTCTACATTCAAATATTTATTTGTATCAGACAATCCTCACACCTGATAACCTGAGTATCCGATAAATGGATCTACGGATATTCGATCTAATGGATCTAAGGAAGTAAAATAGCAATATAATTTAGGTTTACGTTACGATGTTTATATTGTTTATTTTTTTAAAATCTGTTTATTGTATGTGTGAATGAACCAGGGACTGTTGATAGCTATTATTATTTACTAGCGTGACCCGTGCGAAGTCTTCGCATTATTTATTCCATTATGAAGCTCAGATGACAGATCAAACAAATATTTTACTAAAATTGACATATAGAGACGCAAGTATTAAAAGCATTGAGCTAAAGCGCCACTTTATTTATACGTGAGTGGATTTGAAATTAAACAAAAATTTTACCGACCGTCAATCATATTGACGTTGAGCCGTTAGATGGCGGCATTGCTGTTTTGTGTATATAATTTTAATAATTAATTAATTTGCAAAAACAATAGCAATATTAAATTTTTTAGTTGTGGATGTCGGTAGAGCAAGCAATTATCTATAAAATGATATATAATTTATGTGGATTAGTTGTGAAGTTTTTTCTAAAAAGGGAGTGTAACATCTTAACCTTAGCGTATTAATATATATGATGATGATGATTGCTCTAATCTGTATTCCTATAAGTTTACCCCAATTTTAATTTATTAATGTTTTACTGCACTTTTGACCTATTCGTGTGAAGAAGAAAGCAAATACATAGAGTCCATAAAAAAAAGATGAAGTATCAATAAACTAATTTAAATAAAATTTATTTGTAAACCAATAAAGTTTCATGTTAATTTACAACATTTTTATAATTTCCATTTTCCTATATATCTATGAAGATAGATTTAGTTTCGGCCATTTAATGTACATATAATAATTGTAAATTCAGTGATATTTCCTTGACATAACAAAATAATAATTTTGTTTATCACGCAAATAATTAATGGAAATAAAATAATAAAACGACTAGAGCGTGATTATCATGACGAAAATATCATAAAAGTACAGTCAGATGATGGCACTTGAATATTGGTTTCATCAATGAATGACAATTTACATTTATTATTTTGTAAAAATATTTTAGAATTGAAATTTTGTATGTGTATGAATATATATATATATATATATATATATATATATATATATATATATATAGATATGTATATCTATATATATACATAAAACACACACGTACACGTATATACTTGAAGTATATGCTGAAAATTTCTGCCATCACTTTTTTGTCACGTCCTCGCCTCAAGAAATCATTCAGAAGAGCTCGTATGAAGTGTGTTAATACATCTTTGACGTAAAATAAGTGATTATCTTTTTGGTAGTACTTCTATTATTATTCAAATTATTTTCTAATCGAAATGTTATTCATAAATTATTATGTTTCACATTGAATTTACAGTTTTGTGATCAATAACGACCAAAATCTTTTAAATTTTTTTGAGAATATAATCTGAAAATTTAATATTTCCCACCAATTAAATATCATTTTTCTTTAAAATGATTTTAAATAAGCGCGAAAAATGTAAACTATAGCATTTTTGAAGCTTCAATATCACATTAAGATCTTTATTTTTACCTGGCTGATTCTAGCGTCACCCTGACTTTAATTCTATGTTAACAAATGTAACAACTAGCGTTACACTGACATTATTTTTATGTTAACAAATGTAACTTCGCAGTTAAAATTAACTGATGAAAATCGAGGTGACAAGGGTGCACATTGTTAGGGAAATTAAAAACATTTGAAGGAGCAAGTGCGGTAAGGAGCGATCAAATTCGCTGAGTGGTTAAATAATATGGACACGATAGAAGCAAATTTAGAACATGTTAATTTGAAAGATATGGGGAACTGTTGTAATACAATAAATTAAATTTCATGCTTAATAATTACACCGAATTTAGCCTAACGTGAAAATTGTATTTAATTCCATGTGTTTTATTTTCAATTTATAATAGGGGCGGCGCATAGTACAGCGAAAATGCCACATATTATTGATGGGCAGCAGCGTTATCGCTTGGTGCGATTAAGTCACGCACCGCGATCGCCAACGCGAATGTCCAGCGTGGGTGTTACCTGGAATGAAACATGAGATAGGGTGATAATGGTGACGAAATGAAATTCTAGAGCGTATTTTATTTTGATTATTTGTGTTTTATCAATACATATGTATAAGAGAATTAAATAAATATTTTTTTTGCTCTTTCAGTTATAATATTTAAAAGAAAATAACAAATTCTACTTTTTATATATTTTACATTATACTTAGCCTAGATTAACTTTTATTATATTCTAATGATGTTAAATACAATTATATTTAAGGAAACGTAATGCCTATACTGGTAATTTTTTATACTTTTCACCGTTAAATTTGTCTCCTGCCTACATTGAAAAAAAAACAACCAGTTGTAGTGAATAAACTTTCTGTATGTATATATTAACAGGAAATTATAACAGGTTTTAAAATATTACATCGAAAGTATTTGGCTCGTTACATGATCATTAGAGAGTGCAAACAGTTAATAATTGTAAAGCATGTAACTTATTTTTGACTAGAAGTTAGCAAATATTTGAAATTGATTGCACTTAGTCATTAATAAAAAAGAGAAAATTCAGTCTGAGGGTCACCAATCGGAATAATAAAATTCATTACATTTTTTCCAATATTCTTCAATTTAGATAGATCATATCATGATAAATGCATAATTAAAATATATTAAACATGGCTGATGTTAAAAAATTATTAATACCTTTATTATATAAATATTAACGCCGCCTCCAATATACACTAAACAAATCCTCTCACCGTAACAACGCGGCGGTCACTGATGAAGATTCCATCTTTATAAGCTCGGTGGCGCCTCGCCGCGCGAATAATTAAACTCCAACATATTATGGCCGCGATAAGCCTTTGAGAACTTTTATAAGCTTTTATATTGTTTTCGTTTGAATTTTCAAATAAAAAACTCGGCCGTAAACGAAAAGTTTTTCACAAGTTACCGACCTGTTATTTTGTATTTACATTTTCTCACTCAACTTCACACGGGAAAGGGTTTTGTCAATAATATTGAAAGATATTTATGGGACTATAATTTATGAAACAGTATAAAATAGTATGGAATTATTAACTAATTTAAATATGAAAAAGAATAAATATAAATATTAATGCGATAATGTTAACTAGATGTAACTTTTAGAATTAAAATAAAGGAAAAGAAGCCAAAAAAAAGTAAATGTAATTATGTATGCGCGTTAGAAGTGATACTTCTTTGGCATAATAAAATAATAATTTTGTTTATCACGCAAGTAATTATTGGAAATAAAATAATAAAACGACTAGATCATGATTATAAATGTGTTCGGTAAATTGTAAATTCCATGAAATAATTGAATTTTTAATAATATATGATTCAAATAAATATACACTAAAACTTAACCTTACTTAGAGAAATACATTAAAAAGTATATTTTAAAAAGTTTACAAGCACTATTTCTGTTACGAATATTTTTAGCAACTACATCTTGTTGATTTTTGTTGCATCGTAATAAAAAATTATCCTTACAAATTTTCATGAGTATAACCTAAAAATTTTCGTCTTATGTAACATGTACCTCAACATTGTTATTCATTAACAACATAATACTATATAGTTATACAAATTTACAATAGCTAATGAAGTGACTATTTTCATTCAACTGCAAAGACATTGAAAAGTCGTCGTAGTCCGTTTACCCCAATTTTATATTTTTAGTCCTTGTCGCTCATAGCCTTGGGTTACGTTCTAAATTCATACTCACACTCCTTATTTCTGAATATAACGCTACCTTCTACGAATACTCCTTTATTCTTTCTGTATCTGCTACCAAAATCTGAAATAGATTTGACGCTAAAATTCGAATCACGTCGTCGATTTACTTTTTCAAAAACTGATCTTAATTCCCTATCCTAACAGATCTTGATTCCTTATCCTGTGTCTTTTTCTCTATCCGCCTTTAAACCGACAAAAAAACTAAATCTTTTACCGTTTATGCCCAGTTTTTCTACTCTTTGGCGCTTACCACCCATCAGTCATTTCTAGACAAAAGAATAAATGTTCAAAAGGTTTACAATTTTTGTGATGATGGTACTTTATGGTTCTTTCAGAAATTTGAATACTTTCAGATAAATAAAGCCGTACAATTAATAAATGGTTCCTCCATTTGAGCCAAAGGCTGAAAAATTATTTGAAAACGTTTATGTATATATCTCTTTAAAATTATTGTCTAAAATACTACAAAAATAATATCTTATTGTGTTATACGTACATGTAAAAAATTATTTTAAAAAATGTGCTCAAAATATAGTTTCAGTAATGATTTCAGTGATATAATACTTTGTTATTATATAATCACTGCCACTTTAAAATTTTTCTATTCGATATATTTTCAGTTTTATAGATATTATCGTAGATTTGTGCTTCGGTCACGACTTAAATGGTTAAAGATGGGTGACAGATTCAACCTCCATCTCTTATGTTTTTTTTAAACAATGACTTCAATAACTCCATTACAGCTTCATCTTTCCGATCTGAATTCCAGTGCATGTTATCTCATGGCGGTGTGTTATTTTCTAAAGAAAGTGCATCTACTGATCCCTTAGCATGGAACGGCAAACTCTGGAATATCATTTACTGTGCACACATTGTCAGATTATGGAATCATATGTATACAAATTTATGAAATGTGCCTTTATCTCCAGTGTTTAAAAGTCCTCTGAAATTACATTACAATTTATAATATGTTGATTGAATTCCCTTTCATATCGTTTCGCCATTCCTAAGGTGTTACTGTTTTGTATTCGTTAGTCATTTACATTCTACTGTAGTATTCATTTTTTTTCATTTTATTAATTTTAGTCGTCTTTAAGAGATTGCTCTTGTAGCAATCTGTCCACTGCTGCATATTTAGTTTTAGAAATTTGTAATTTTTTTTTGAAGTTTGAAATATTTAATAAATAAATAAAAATTAAGATCAATATCTACAGGAAGTCCATGAAAACCAAGTAAATCATTCAATCTTTTGCAATGTTGTGAATTACGTATTATTGGTCAAGGGCGTCTAAATGGTCTATATACGTAATGAAAAATTCTGTTCACGTATTTTTTTTTCAGAAAAAGTAAGTTCAAAGCCTAAGTTAGTATAAAGCAGAAATGTTTGTTAGTCTCTTCGTACGTCCATTTGATCCTACATCTTTTTAAAATTATATAACAGATTAACTTAGAAGTATCACTGTTCCATTTTTAAGAGACTGAGAGAGGGTAGGAGATAAAGGTATTTGATTTAAAGTGAGATGTCGAAAAGGATGTAAGGTGTAGATGCCTAAATATTTGAATGTACTTTGAGACATGTATTTTTATACACCTTAGCATGATATCAAAATAGAAACGGCAACACACGATAGTTTGGACAAAGCACTAGGACATAGGTGAGCGAGATAGACCACAACGTAAAACCCCGCGCTCCGCTCCACAAATCTTCAAATAGATTCGCGACGAGTGCGCTCGCTTCTTTTGCTTGTCCACCGTTGTAGGTTATGGAGATCATTCTCCATACGCCACATTAGATGATGGCGTGCCACGCCTCCGCCGCTCGAAGATCATGGGCAATCGATACGTTCCGCAGCGTGGGGATAGCCATTAATTTGCTGCGTGCTGACTTCTTCCCCGAGATCTATTATTTGAGTATCACAATAGACACTTTCTTAAGTCTTATTATAATTTGAAATTGTCTCAAGTTCCGTTATTTAATTGACTTCGTCGAAATAATTCTGTATTTTACCAGTATGTGGCCGTATGTACCATTATGTGGTCGTATGTACTATAAAAAATGAAAAAGCTTCTGCCAACTTAAGACTTTACGTGATAGACCACTCATATTTATAAAGATGCGAAATATAAAAAATACAAATCAGGGAATATTAAGTTTGGTCATAAATCATTTTTTTCGCCAACTAATTTACGGGTAACAACTAGTTGAAAATATATCTGTTACCAACATCTGTGTAAATGAACCAGGACACGCCCGTGAAGTTGCGTCCATGGAAAGTTACATAGATATATATATTTCTACATGTGTATATATATATATATATATATATATACACACACGTACACACATATATATATATATATATATAATGTAACCACGGTGGAAATACTAGTATGTGACTCAAACCTAAATGCGGATGTTCCCGGGTGGTTTGGTAGTCGTTATTAACTTCAAAGCTATTAAGCAAAGGTATACTAAAGGGACCATCTACCCATTTTGTACGAGTTAGCTATCCATCCCTGCTTTGAAAGGTAAAAAAGGGACCGTGATTACATTTTATTTTAATCGACTTTTTATGCAACAATAATTTGTAGTTAATTTATTAACGATATTCTCAACGGCCTCCAATCAATCTCTAATAAGGTATACATTTTGCAAGTTTTTTTGTAATTTTCATTGTTTTCTATAAATATTTAAAAAAATATTTTGGTATATCTATGCCGGTTTAGTTTGATTAACATTAAAATGCCGCTATGATTGGATTTTGCATGCGAAAGTGACAATCATAAAAGACAGTCTACGATAATTGGAAATATAAAAATATTTACTTTGATTCGCCTCATTTAAATCGTAATTACGCGTAAGTTACAAGTTATAAAAAAATATTGTAGACCTTATGTTCATCTGGATACTATAAACTACGCGTCGGTAAATATTTAATGTCAACCGAATAACTTGTTTTTTTCATACCCTGGACAAGAAAGTATATTTAATTCGTTAAGGAATTAACAACATTCACGACTCTATTATCTCGTATTTCTATCATTATTTTGAAGAAATCGGTATCGATAAATTAGAAACTTCATATTATGCTATATTCCGCCGTCGATACTCGCCATTACAGACGATAATAAAATACTTTCTGTATTTTAATTATTTTGGAAGTAAACGTTGTTATCTAATATGAAAAGAAAAATATATAATGGTTGTCTTATTTTGAAATATTCTAATTGCAACTTTATATTTATATGCGAATAACACGAAATAGATTCTATATCATGTACCACTGAATTTCTATATAATTAACTACAAATAGTGTACATAGATGAGAAGATTTTGTTTAAATTGAATAAAAAGGTGTAACCAATTATATTATGAATCAGCACGTTTTAAACGTAGTAAGGGGAGGTTAGCAAAGCACCCCAATATGATATACAATTTTCCTTTAATAACTAAGGAATAAAAGGTAAAAGAAGGTGAGGAAAAATATATTCAGATTTTCATATTTATTAACGACACGTGTTTTCATCCAATTTCTTTTCAGATTCAGTTTAAAAATAGTCTCAATATACTATGAAAAATTTTGAACACACGCCTTGGGCTTTTTTGGACATAAATACCCAATTGTGACGTTATTATTTTTTTAGTAATAATTATTTTAAAAATATCGCATAATATAATAGCGTTTTCCTCTCTGTATCTTGAAAACGTAAATTATATAAATTAAAGGCTTGTCAAGAATTTTAAAAATGTTCGCCCATTGTTAAAGAAAGTACCTACTCCCATAGTTGCGAAAGTAAAGCGAAGCTGTAATTTCAGAAATGATGATTCGATTAAAATTAAAAAATCCATTTTCTTATTGATATTTAATACTTTTTAGTATTTTTTTTATCTGTAACTTCTAAAGAGCTACAGATTACCATTCTTACTTTTTGGTCATAATATTCCTTTTAAGATTATGTCATATATGCATTTTTCAAATTTGTTTTTTAAATAGGGAGTCAATAAATATTTAATCACACATTCTCAAAGAAATATTGTCTAATTTTTGGGAACTGCTCGTACATTTGTTGTAGTATCCAAATTCAAGATTCATTTATGAGACGTCAAGGACAAATATGAGTTTTTTTATTTAATGGTCGTTACAAACAATAACATTATTATGAATTAATCATCCAAATTTTTAACAAAATTGAAAAAAATAATGAAAATTTTTTGCACTTCCAGATATAGTTTACGAGAATAAATTATTACAAGTAGATTGTTTTAAAATTTACTAATATTAAATTGATTACTTCAATAATAAGGGAAATTTAAAGAAAACTATAAAGATATAAAATTTCAAAGAAAAAACAACAAACCATTTTTGGCGAAAGTACAGCTATTTGAAAAGGACCCAACATTTTTCGAAATGTTGGCAGATACTTTAATCTTGCTATACTAAGAGTTCATTTAAATTTATGATGAAACATACCACTCTAGGATATTGGTGCTGTGCATAGAACGATAGTGAATATTTCCCTGGATGAAAATGAGACAATTATTTTGTACTGCTGGAAATAAAATGTCAAAATTAAAAAGAAATACAAGGTAGAAGTTAAATAATTTTTTTTATTATCTGTCATATGTATTTCGATTTGCACCAAACACGAAAACGGATCATCTAACTTGGAGTTAATTCTAGTTCAATGAAAATGAAAATACTGAAGAAAAAGTAAAAAAAATCTGGAACAATGACAGCTTTACTGTTGAAGTCTATTCAGTTATTTTACTTATTTAAAAAACACCTCTCGCCCTCTGTTATATATAGGTCCTATTAAGGAGAAATAAGGACACAGATAGGTACTCGTTGATATAGACGCACCGTACGTACCAGCACGTTTATACATAGAGTCTAAGAGAGTATTACCTATATGCTCTACGTGACCGTATTGATACTACTCCGGTAGTGTGACGTCACTTCCGTCTTATCACGGTCGGTTTTCTATGCCGACTCTTCGAAAAGTTTCGCTTCAAAAACTGAATCGATGACTCAAAAACTTATAGCATTTTGCGATATTTAAACGCACTAGGAAATAAACTTTTATCTATTTATTTATTGAGTCTCAATACATAATTTACACACGCGGCGGACTTATAGCGACCTATTAAATTACTATAAAGGAATACAATTAATTAGTTCCCAAGTGGACCATTATAATTTTGTATTGTCACAATTTTGTCGTACATTTATAATATACAAAATTTTAACATAATTATATTTCCTAAAGAGCTGCTCTTTAAATTTTTATCGTAGTTCTCTCTATTTTGAGTACCATCTATTACTGTTATTGTATTATTATCTCGTTAATTGCAACTATTTTGAATTGACATGTAAACATTTATGATGAAAAAACCTTTCAAGAACGAGTAGAATTAGCACTACGAGGATAGTTTTCATATATAGGAACATATAATATTTCATTAAATTATTCACAAACACATTTTAATATTTCATCACATAAATATAATGTCAGAGGTCCGAAAATGTATTGAATTTCTCAAAATATACGAAAGGGTTTAGACAGTTAAGCATATGAAAACTACACCGGTGCCCAATGAAGGGAATTTGTATTGTTTTTATTGTTCTTTATCTAAATATCTCAGTCCTCCGACCCTGACAGTAAAGGTAAAATGAAGATAATAACCCAAGGTGTTAAAATTAATTTTCTCAAAAACCATTCAAAATGTTGAAATACGAGATTTTTCTTTATTGGTGGTGGTAAATATACATAACATACAATACAAAAAACTGAGTTGTCAACATTAATTATTAGCAATTTAAGAAAAAACAAGCCATAATGTGGGCGGTTCTGCAAAGTCGTATCAGGAACTTCTTGAGAAAGAAAGATACTTAAATATCTATTATTTGCTGGCAACATCTTTGAAAAATATAAATAATCCCAAATAGTACGACTTCCGTAAAGTCCTAGTGAAATAGAAATGAAAAAATGAGACACGGATATTATTTTGAAATGCATGTTCATTGATATCTAATTCGATAAGGTGCAAAAGACCATTTTAATGACAACATCACATTTTACGAGATTTACAGTTTTGGAAAAAACTCGTCTTGAGAATATTTTTAAATCAACGACTATGCTTTTTATTTATAAAAAAAAGTAAATGCTAAAATATAAAACTAATATCTAAACTGAAACTATTAAACAACGACACAACAAGTGCAGCCAATTTTGAACTGCGTGCGCTGCGAGTTATTTATATCACTACCTACGTTCTTGTCACCGAACAGAAATATTGACATATGTTTTAAATATTTCAGAATTTTCATTTGTTATCAAACTATCATCAAGGGACTTTACAGATACTCTTGTATGAAAAAGTATACATTCGAAAGTAAATCAGTAATGATATCAAGAAATATTTATTAGAAACCTGATTATTTCAACAATTGTCATTTTAAATCAATTAAACTTTTTATAATTCCAACCAATACCGATAAATTAGTTTTGCCTTGAATATTTTTCATTATTTGTATAGTGAAACAAAAAATCTTAACAGATATTTCTTACAAGAATGAATTTCGTGATTGAATTAACCATTTATGGAATGAAAAAACAACCCATTTATGAATTATATCTACTAAAAGCAAAAAGAAGCGGATGTGCTCTTCAGACATTTTCGTTAATCTAAGAAAAAAAACCCCTCTTCAACAGATTTTGCAATCAACTAAAGTGCAATAAACAGGTATGTTTTAAGCAAAGCTTTTCCCGCAAGCCTGCGCATTCATTTTAAATCAAATCTGAATATACATCCATTGTTTTTATCACTCTCGCTAGTATTTCTGGCTGGGAAGCGATACCAGGAAAATGTTTTTCATATTTATTTGTGTAATATTATAGCAATGTACCGTTGGTGGTAAGTAAGGTTTTATGGGGAGTGAATATTTATTTCTTCTTGCATCTTTTATACAATGAGCTGTAAAAAGCAGAAAGTGCACACTAATGGGTCTGTTAGGATTATATTACGGAAATGTTTTTAATGCTGCACCCTCGTATTTTTGTTACTGGGTAGTTTCCAGCAAGTTTTTTATAAATGATTGTCAAGTTTGATATTGTTGATTGTATATCTATTTGAACGAGTAATTTCTTTTTCACTAAGTGACGGTAACTTGTATTATCTATTTTATAAAAAAAGAAACATTTTCCAAAACATTTTTACATGATCTATGATAGTATTCACAGTTTACAAACCTAAGTATGTGAAATAAGAAAATAATTTTATTGTTAGGGAAATATGTTTAAAAGTCTATTGATTATTTAAATTTAAGCTTATTAATTGCCAATTTATACACAACAGTTTAAAAGAGTTGTCGTTAATTAATTTTTCAGTTTAAAAGAGTTGTCGTAAATTAATTTTTGGGTGGAATTGTTGACATTTTTTACTTCATTTTATTAGCGGTGAGGTTCTTATTTGTCCAGAATTAAACTTAGCGTGCAATTTTCGACATTTTCTATTAGCGGGTCAAGTAAGTAAGTGTTACGCACGTGTCAAAAAATCATTATTGTTAAAA
The DNA here is from genome assembly GCA_039881145.1 of Druceiella hillmani. NCBI lineage: Eukaryota > Metazoa > Arthropoda > Insecta > Lepidoptera > Hepialidae > Druceiella > Druceiella hillmani. The sequence goes on along the minus strand of JAYKKI010000039.1, from coordinate 8,785,323 downwards.
TCCTACCGATTTTAACAATAATGGGCATAGTAAGTGTTACAATTGGCCTAAGTGCTTTTCCTCTGCACTGAATTGACGGGACGATTGATTTGCTCATGATAAGCTTTGTGTTTTAAATGATTCTATGGCGCCGATTATTATCAAGAATCATGAAACTCTGGGAGTTCTGTGGGCAAGAGGAGTGGTTATATTGTAGTTTCAGAATGTAACTTACAAGAATACAAAAAGTTGTCAAATAATTTCGAACAATGACCTAGATATATTTAAACATCTCAGAACTAGTTTTTTAGGATTAAATTTGAAAAGAAAGTTAGAAGATATAAAAATGATTTCGCAAAACTGTGACTGTTTTTTTTTTACAATATTTTAACAATCTTAAGTCATACGCTAGCGACAATATTCTGAATATAAATAACCTTGATATTTTGATTTCTTATCAATACAAATGAATAATTACGAGAATTTTTAGGCAAAAAATTATTGAGCGCCTCTTTAGCTGTTCTAACTTAAAAATTTATGATTATAATTTTCTTTAAATGGTTTTGGGATTTTTCAGATTTGCATTTCCCTGTCCACAAAAAATAAATTCCGAAAAATGTATAATTTTACCCCAAAGTACATAAATAAAGGAAAGTAACAATAAAGGTATTGAATTATACCAAACAATGTTTCTAAAAAACATTTTTTAAAAAACATTTTTTCTCGTGAACATTTTGGAAATAAAATGCTTGGTTGGTATAGTTGACACTGGAACATTTTTTTTCAACAAGTTGATATTTGTAAATGTTTTGTATTAATTAATATTTAAAGGAGTACGAGAAGAAGGTATGAATCCCACCCATACAATGTCACGGATGAAGTGAAACTTCTTTAACTAGTCATGTTATTTAGTAATTTATAATATTCAATAGTTATCTAGAAGAATTTTTTTCTTGTTATTTTGAATAAAGCAATATTGATATACTCAATAATTTTCACTCAAAACTATTGAAGATATGAAAATAACACACTCATAATTTTGGTATTATATCCTACGTAAAATTAAATGCACCAATAAGAAGCGGTTTTATTGGTGCATTTAATTTTATGTAGGTATTTTAAATTAACTTTCTCACATTCTGGACCGCCACGTTATTAGCACTCGGTCGGTTCCTCTGTCGATCAGATAAGTTTTATACATTAGTTTTCTCAAGCGTTACATAATTTTAACGTGAAAAGTCGACTGAAATGTTCGTAAAATGTTTCTCTTCAAAAATACCAATTTACTCAATTCAAAGTAAAATTTTGGTTCATGCTCATTATGTATAGTCATTATAGAAAAATATCTAATCTTTTCGAAGTAATTTCATGAATTTGAATTTTTAGTCGAATTTTGTTTTTGATATCATTTTATTACTTAGTGTATATTGTATTATTATTGTCATTGTGCTCGAGAGCTATACCGCTGAAACAATGTTGCTATTATAGCAAAACAATTATTAAATAGTGGAATATTATTAGAAGACGAAGACTATCATTTTGTTGGTTACAAAAATCGTTTCATTCGTAACATTTGAGAAAAAAGTTAAAGGTATTAAAAATAATATAGCAGGAAAATAGCAGGAAATAGCAAAAACGGACAAGAAGAACCGCAAAAAACGGACCCTGAGAAAAGTTGCTGAGCACGAAAAAGGGAATTTTTCTAAAAAAAATTTTTATAAAAATTAAGCTGTCAAACAAATCATAATATAAATAAATAGCTTCCATTTTGATAACTGTTGATAGATAGGAAGTGGAATTACTAAAATTGATCAAGAGTTGGGACAGGCAGCGCGTCCTCATAATGTACAAATGTACAGACCAACGAATGGGTGGAATTTTTCAAATGCAAATCTAGATCATAATAAAATTAAAACGTCTAAAATTAAATCTATAGAGGAAGTCTTTATTGTTCAAAACTGACATTAAAAATTGATTACTTGTCAAATTCTTAACTTAAAATTATTTCTAAAATTCAAGGCTGGTGCGCTAGTAGATGATAAGATACTTGTTATATGTGCAAGAGATACTCTTATGTATTTGTGTTTGACATACACCTACCGGTTTATATATTTTTCTTTCTTTTATTTTTTACGAGAATAATAATTAAGCTTAAATTTCCACCGTAACTGGAGCGATACCTAAATGGCTACGATAGCGGATCAGGCAATTACCGCATTATGAAAATTCTTCCATCGACCGAAGCTTCAAAGCGTCCGTAGACAGTTGGAAACACCCTTATTTAGCGTTTATTAAGCAATTTTATTTCATAGTAAAGAGTGGTCTTTTTTAGTATTCCACGAAGTTTCATTATTTAGTTTTCGATTTAATAAATTATCAAAAGCCTAAAAATCGTTCGTAAAGGAGACTTGAATACCTTTTTAAGTTTTCGTTCCTTTTTGGGGAAATTAAATTGATTGAGTTGTAATTATGGCATATTTAAATTATAAAGCCTAAATTAATTAGAACTTTGTGAATAGTAAATTACATAATATTGTTTTTATTTAATTTTTGTCGTTTGTTTATGAAAGTCATACTATTGAAGATAAGAGTACTGAAGTATTAATTGAAACATTTGAAATGTTAATAAATAGCATTTTTTGACTTACGACATTTTTTTAAATTCAAAAGTTTTTCATCAATTGAGACAGGAGCAGAGTCAAAAAGGCTTTGTGATACAAATTTTAAAAATTTGATTTTCATATAGGTTTTTCTGCAGAAACTCCATTTTTTAGTGTTTGGCGACTGTTGTCAACCTTTGTTTTGTGCGGATCTTATTGCCCCCACTGTCTGCTCTCTGGTATTTTTAACTGTTTTCTTCAATAATTGATTTTGTACATAATAAAAAAAACGTATGGGCAGTACGTACAATTTAGATGGTACCAAAATTTTTACCTAAATTTTTACCTTTGTTGCCTAAAACAGGACAGTAAAGCAATAAAGTTTGTATTTCAAATATTTTTGGAAAAAATAGTTTAATTTTCTCAAAAATAAACCCATGCACCGGATTTCAAAATTGTACCATTTTTTATTAGTGTGTACAGACATATAATTCTGTTAAAAATATTGAATATGTTTAGTTTAACAATTATTTAAATAAACACGGTTTAGAAAAAATTAATACATTATTTCAATTCATTTATTATTTAGTTTCTTACCAAATATTGTTTACAATATTTTTTTAAAAATATTTTTGAACAGAACAGAGAATGAGACAAGAATCTTTAAACTATATAAAAATTGTATAGTTTCGTGTTACACTTTATCAAAACGTATATTGAAATGTGTTTTTTTTAATAAAAGGTATGTCTAAATTTATATTTGCAATTCAACACAGTAATTAAAAATTATGTTTAGGTATGCCAAAATTACAATTAGGATGAAGAAATTATAATTATTTTTCTTTAAATATGAAATGTTTGAAATTGTCTTTTAATTAAATTAATTTTTACTTTTATTTTAAATTAATTTTTCCAATAATTTAATTTGAGATTAACTTGATCTCGTCATATACTTCGTTTAATCATATAATTGCGTATTTATCAATATTGACGCAGTTGTATGTATATATATCCACACGGTCATCAGATCGTCAACCTCATGTGACACCGATGATTTAAACGTGCCCAAAGAGTGCCGAGAGAAAAGGCGCAGGACCATTTTTCTCTGTTCTTGGCTGTCAATTGAACCATTTTCCGACCCCATCATCAGATTAGCTCGATATTTTTTATTATTATATTCCCACGGAAATGATATATTCATGGACATTTTTATTATAATGAGGTAATAGGAAAAGGGTAAAAAGTGATTTGCAAAGTTTAACCCAAACAGATATTGGAATGACATACAGGTGAAATTAAATGTAGTTTGTAAAATACGAAAAAGACAGAAATAACTGAATTTGTAACGAAACGCATGAGTACTAACGGTGCGGTAGCGGTTGTTCTAATTTATTCCCGTGAACATTTTTTATTGTGAAGGGCGTCCTAAAATATTAATTTCAAAATTTAAGAAAAACGTTAAATGGCCAATACGAAAATGACCAATAGAAAAACGTTAAATGGCCAATACGAAAATGACCAATAGAAAAACGTTAAATGACCGTTAATGACCAATTTTTCTGTGAAACATAATTCGTTCCTCTCATTACTAAAATAATTTGTATCGCCACGTAGGATAAAATTGTTTTGAAGATGTGGCACGGTACCCAGTTTGCGGCGATGCTCGATATTTAACCCTTCATGAACCAGAACGGGATGAGATCCAATAGTTACATTGTATTAAACATATAATAGCGTGTTTGGATGGGAAATAAAACATTCTGATGGCACGTTGTGATGTGGCATTTGGTCATCTTCATATCTTGTCGTCTCTTTCCGGCTTAACGCTTCCCTTTCTACTAAATGTACGTTACTTTATATATATGTAAGTGTATAAGCATTGTTTCTTATTTACTGTGCTTACAACTTTACTCATTTATATCGGTGTATTGCCTTAAAACGTTGAAAGCTTTTCTTAATTTAAGTGACAGTAAAAGTGATAATGGAAAGTGATACAAAAACAGTGACAGTAAAGTGACAATGGAACAAAATTCAGATGTTTCAAGTCTACTAGTGTCCCATGACGGCTCACATTTTTTATTGTTTTAATCGACTTATTTTATTACTTTATCATTCTTATTGCATGCTTAGAAACCAAAATTTACAGTGGTGTATTTATTGCTAAAAAAGCAACCACTTAAGAGCCAATAATGATGCACTTTGTGTCATAGGTAAGTGCTGTGATAGAGTATGTGATTTATGAATGTTATAAGGTACAAATAAATTTACACGGTGTAGATGTTACACATTTACAATTAATGTACAATTGAGTAGAGTAAAAGGAAAACGTCACGTAAGGAGAAACGGGGTTTAGTTTACAAAAGGGATTACTTTGTACGTAAAATATAAATTTAATTGGGTTGACAAAGCAATATATCCATTCTGTCGAACATGTCTATTGTAATTTATTTATTTGGCCTGACTAAATTGAAATTTTGTTTGGATTTTTCTAACCAGAGCAGAGATAAAATGAAAAAAAGAGTAATGAAAAAGGCGTCGTTTTTCAAGTGAAAAATGGAAAATAAATTTTTGTGTTTAAGTAACATGCCTTACTTGGAAACAAAATTCGTCAAATGCTAATTCATAAGCAATATTCATATTTATATTTATTATACAACGAATATATTTTCCTGTCTTTCATAATATAGACATTTTTTTATTTCGTTGTATTATTTTACCAATCTAAAAGGTTAATTTAAAAAAAATCATGTGTGCAATTCACACGTGGTAGAAGTGAAACCTTCAAAATTTGAAATTTTAATTTTTAAGTTTAATATCAATTTTCAAATTTGATATAAACTAAAATAATTAGAAAAGGTTATATATAATTCCCCTTCCCCTTCCCCTCCCCCTCCCCCTTCCACTTCCCCTTCTTCTCCCCTTCCCCCTCCCCTTTCCCCTTCCCCTTCCCCTTCCCCTTCCCCTTCCCCTTCCCCTTCCCCTTCCCCTTCCCCTTCCCCTTCCCCTTCCCCTTCCCTCCCTTCCCCTTCCCCTTCCCCTTCCCCTTCCCTTCCCCTTCCCCTTCCCCTTCCCCTTCCCCTTCCCCTTCCCCTTCCCCTTCCCCATCCCCTTCCCCTTCCCCTTCCCCTTCCCCTTCCCCTTCCCCTTCCCCTTCCCTTCCCCTTCCCCTTCCCCTTCCCCTTCCCTTCCCCTTCCCCTTCCCCTTCCCCTTCCCCTTCCCCTTCCCCTTCCCCTTCCCCTTCCCCTTCCCCTTCCCTTCCCTTCCCTTCCCCTTCCCCTTCCCCTTCCCTTCCCCTTCCCTTCCCCTTCCCCTTCCCCTTCCCCTTCCCCTTCCCCTTCCCCTTCCCCTTCCCCTTCCCCTTCCCCTTCCCCTTCCCCTTCCCCTTCCCCTTCCCCTTCCCCTTCCCCTTCCCCTTCCCCTTCCCCTTCCCCTTCCCCTTCCCCTTCCCCTTCCCCTTCCCCTTCCCCTTCCCCTTCCCCTTCCCCTTCCCCTTCCCCTTCCCCTTCCCTTCCCCTTCCCCTTCCCCTTCCCCTTCCCCTTCCCCTTCCCCTTCCCCTTCCCCTTCCCCTTCCCCTTCCCCTTCCCCTTCCCCTTCCCCTTCCCCTTCCCCTTCCCCTTCCCCTTCCCCTTCCCCTTCCCCTTCCCCTTCCCTTCCCCTTCCCCTTCCCCTTCCCCTTCCCTTCCCCTTCCCCTTCCCCTTCCCCTTCCCCTTCCCTTCCCCTTCCCCTTCCCCTTCCCCTTCCCCTTCCCCTTCCCCTTCCCCTTCCCCTTCCCCTTCCCCTTCCCCTTCCCCTTCCCCTTCCCCTTCCCCTTCCCCTTCCCCTTCCCCTTCCCCTTCCCCTTCCCCTTCCCCTTCCCCTTCCCCTTCCCCTTCCCCTTCCCCTTCCCCCTTCCCCTTCCCCTTCCCCTTCCCCTTCCCCTTCCCCCTTCCCCTTCCCCTTCCCCTTCCCCTTCCCCTTCCCTTCCCCCCCTTCCCCTTCCCCTTCCCCTTCCCCTTCCCCTTCCCCTTCCCCTTCCCCTTCCCCTTCGCCTTCCCCTTCGCCTTCGCCTTCGCCTTCGCCCTTCCCTTCCCCTTCCCCTTCCCCTTCCCCTTCCCCTTCCCCTTCCCCTTCCCTTCCCCTTCCCCTTCCCCTTCCCCTTCCCCTTCCCCTTCCCCTTCCCCTTCCCTTCCCCTTCCCCTTCCCCTTCCCCTTCCCCTTCCCCTTCCCCTTCCCCTTCCCCTTCCCCTTCCCCTTCCCCTTCCCCTTCCCCTTCCCCTTCCCCTTCCCCTTCCCCTTCCCCTTCCCCTTCCCCTTCCCCTTCCCCTTCCCCTTCCCCAACAGTTTTACTCCATAACTATTACTAACCTGATAGAATCTAAACTGAATTCTTTGAATACCATGCGAGGAAGCTGCGGACAAAGTGCAATATCTGTAAATGTGCAATAAACGTAATGTAAAATAAACGAATGATCACCAATGTAATACCACATAGTTCGAAATGACTCATTGAAAGTGTGACTGACATATTTTAAATATTGTAATGTGTGTACAATTCATAACACCAACGATTGAGTGAAAAAAAAATGTTCGCTAAAATATACGCAAAATGGAATTTATGAACTGCACGCATTATTTACTAATCTAATATTTTACATTTTAAATATATTTTACATTTTATAAATTACAGTATCTTGAGAACATCTTTCTGTTCTACATTTTCACAAATTATAATAACTTGTGAACGTCTTTCCGTTCTACATTTTCAGAATTACAATATCTTCTGAAAGTCTTTCTGTTACATTTTCATAAATTACAATATCTTGGAAACGTGTTTCTATTTTTTTGTATTGTTGTATTGACGAAAATTGACCACGATACACAATGATAACCTTCAATTTGCGGAACTGACCGTGAGCAGAGAGCACGCGGCAGCGATTCTGTGTTTACCTTATTGATGATTTTATAGTTTAATAATGAAGTATGGAATCTTGGAATTCCTGTTGTCCGTCCTTTTGTTATACACTCGAAGTTTATTTAGTTTTAGATCAAGATGCATACTCAGAATTCAACAGATATTCTACAGATATCTGACGCAAATTCGAGAATTTGCGTCAGATATCTATCATCATGTAGCAATAAAATATAGTAACTAAAATTATTAACAAGTGATAATAGAGCTACAAAGATCGTTCAAAATTTAATTCATATTTCATTTACGACTTCTTATTTTTTAACTACATTTAAAAATATTGAGCTTGAAAATTATGTGTAACTTGAAAATTATGTGTAACGTCCCTTCTAATTTAACTGTCAGAAAAAAGTAGAAATTTTTAATAAAATTTTGAATAATTTCTATTAATAATTGTAAGATACAAATGTCACTACGAAACCCTAATTTGTACATATTCCGATACGCATTTGGCCGGTTTTATTATTTTTTAAGTGAAATACTGTTTGTGGAACTATAAATAGACTAATATTTATGGAACTTTTAGGCGAAGTACTATTTATGGGTCCATAAATAGAGTACTATTTACGGAAATATAATTAGAGGAACAATTTCGAAGAAAGATTTCAAAGATCAACAAAGAGGTTTAGTCAACCAGCGAGTACGTAAAAATACCTGCCATAAATAATATGAAACAACGTGATTTAATTTGCAATTAAAGAATATCACAGAATAGAGGAATCTTCAGGAATCTTAAGAACAGCGAGGAATCTTCGGAAAAAGTTTTCATTTTTCCCCGCATATTTATGCGGGAATTATAATTTTTCCGAGTTCACAAAAAACACGGACATCGTGACTGCAATTCGAAAACTTGTGGCTGCTAGGTATACGGTAATACGATAATCGATAAAAAAAAGTGTATAATATGACTAAAGGTGTATATATTAACAGTAAATAACTAAGGGTACATATATAGATGTGTGCGTTGAGATACACATGTCAATACATGTGTGCACAACACACACATATCTCGTTCATTATCCTAGTCGCACACAAGTTACACAACAAACAAAACAGTATTTAGAACAGCAAAGACACAAAGCAACTTTAAAGGAATTTAACACCAATACAGGTTCAAATGTTCCAATTCTCCCGAATGTTAAACATTTTAACTGAATTAGTGGGTGACCCACGTAATGTCGGCCGCTGCGCAGTCGCATTTGTTTATGCTCCTTTGGCTTAATGCGAAAATGTTTCTGGCGTTTTGTAAGTTAAGAAGAGGGTAGTCAATCAGGTGATGAAATCAGCTCATATGTGAACGGGCGGATCGAGTCTAGGGCGGATTTAATCAGTCGAAGCCCTTTTGAGTTATTTGGTTCTTATAATGTATCTCTGTTTGTACAGTGGAATTAATGAGACGATATTGGTGACTAGAAATGAGATTACGTTACGTTTCAATGTAATTTCATTTTGTAAATGTTTGAAGTGGGTACGAAGTAGTCACATAGGAATAATAAATGATGATAAGATTCTAAGTTAAGTACAAATGTTTCATGTATACAGGTTTATTTTATTATTTTTTCCTTTTGTAAGAAAAGTAAAGATAAATATGTTAATATTTACTAACATATAATTTGAGTTGAATTTGAATTGAATTGTTTTAATAAAAGTTAGAACTTTTCTAATTTAAGGAGATATTTTTGATTGATCATATGATAAGAGTAATACATAATCCATGAAGTGAATACCAGAAAGAAAAGCTTACTAACTGGGGAGATGAATTATTAGATTTTGCAACTATTAAAAAATTAGAAAAAGTATCCAAATAATTTACTTAATGGTTAAGTAAAGCGTTTAGTTGGCATATTACTTTCGAATACTTTTACATAAAGATATAGAATTTATCCTTTTATTTTCCATTAAGCGATATCGTAAAATAACGTTATAGTTATATTAATTTTTGTAACGTAGGTTCTCATAAAATAATATGCAGGTATCACATAAGTACACATTCTCATACTTGGTAAAAGAGGTAATTTAAAAAATAGGAATTTTTTTGGACATTTTAATTACGATTTCTTTTCTGAAGCATATACTCTCAAAATTTTTGCGCAAAGATCTTTAACTGTAGAAACTATCATGGTGGATGTAACAGGGGGATGGATATGCAAATGAACTTTATGCCATTATAAGGATAGGTACTGTTCCGTTTTTGCTTACAAACGTTACAGTAACTATTCAAAAAACGTAACAGTTCAATTGCAGGTCTAACTCTTTGACGAAATGATTATAAAACTATTGAAATTTTTAGTTGATTTAAGGCATCACATTTAGAAGAGAGAGCTTATTTTGAAGCACTTAGTGAAAGTGATCAAAGGGCTAGGAGTTTTTGATGGAATTTAAGTCGCTCTTATTAAGGTAAATAATTTATTGCAATGGCATTTGATAAATACGCGAATTCTTTCTGACAATTTGTATAATGTCATAGAAAAGTATTTAACATTTCTAATTATATATATTTCTGTGTATATAAGGAGTGCTATGTTACATCTTCTGTTCACTAACCAACCGAGTTTCGACCAGCAAAGCACCAATAAAATGTGAAGATTACGGAGAAAATTTAAAAGCGAAAAGCGAGCGAAGTTATCCCTAATATATACACAGTGACAAGTTAAGCTGTCTCATGCTCTAATACTGTATTAGAGAAACAGCTTTTGCTATCGCATCAGCCAAGTCCTTTTTAACTTCAGAAAGGGGTTGACGTGTGCATGGGGTTATTGAGTTTCTTATCGTGACGCGTGGAAAGTTATTTTCTATTGCATGCTCTCAGACTGTTATCTGTTTCACTTTCAGTCTAATTCTTTACTCGAAAAAAAATTAAAGACGTTGACAATCTTAAAGTTAAACCTACCATTTTTTTAGACAAATACCTAAAGAATTCTATAAGGAAGAAATGTATTTCTGTATACATATTGACAAGTCATAAAAGTGATGTACGACGGTCATAAAGTAGAAAATTTATGTAATTAATTACATATAATACTAATATAACTGTATAGGGAGAGATGGTGAGTTTATTACTTACCAACCTAATATAATAATTCCATCGTAATCCTAAGGAATACATAATGCGCACGCTGCGAATATATGAAAATAAAACGACTGTAGGCCAGGCAGCGTAATCTTCGTATAGAGTTTTTATTTTTCTTTAGTTGTTATCTTCAATGCACATAAGCGTGTGCTATTTAATCTTTTTCACATTTATTCTAGTAATAAATAAACTTAACGCAATAATCGTATTGCAATCTTTTTTCAAATGGTCTTTAGTAAATTGTACCGTTATCGGCATTGTATTAAAAACACGGTCACTAGCTCTTGCTAACTTGCTACTAATTTCTTAAGTATGAGAAGTACTTACTATACGGACTAAATATTCGGCGGTATTTCAAGTGGTTCACGCATTACTGTATATGATGCATTCGCCCACACATAAAAAGCGTCCAACCCCTAATCGGCTGTCATAATATAAAATCTAAAAGTACACTACTGTATTCAGTGTGGCGAGTAATTGTATTTGAAACTACCCTATTAACTCCAATTAACTTTTCAGTGGTTATATTAAATGTCTCTCAACTCGTAGTTTCAATACGTCATTGTTTCTAATGTTTATAATGTTCCTAATCTCACATTATGACGGTAAATTTAGGTGTCTGGAATATAGAAACTGAAACGAGTTATGTTAATAGTGTTCTTCTCAGTAAACGATACTTCTGAAATCAAATAATGAAACTGTTTATTATATTAACACCTTTTAAAATATTTATATATTTATTTCTGAGTTTTTAATTAATTTCACTCAATATTTGTTTTTACCTCGGCAGAGATCAATATATATTTCTTGTTTTAGAAACTAAATAAAGGGAAGCTTTGTAATTTGAAAATTGATATTAAAATTTTTTCAAATGTTTTTGTTTTTTTAAATAAATATATCTAACATTATAATAATCATCGAAGATATACCATCAAATAAGAGCAAATGCTTGATTATTGTAAAAGATACTGCCTTATACCATGCACGAAACATGTATTCTATCTACAATGCCAAATATTTCTAATATCTATGTAAAAATAAAACGTCACAATGCCGATTTTGTTTAGGTCGGTCCAAACTTTTTACTTCTATTGTGTAGTGTGAAGCAATCTACTTTTTCTGTCGGTAATTTGTATTAGACCTTTTTTAATTGATATTTTCACTCAAATGGTTACTTTGAACTAGGTATTTCACGAAATCTCGAAATTCTGTTTTTAATATAATATTCCAAAACCTCTTTCTGGATTCCAACTGAATTTTGGAAATAAAATACTACCAAGTATTGTCATATTGGCATCACTTCTTATTGTTTATAATTTGAGAAATAATTTACTCCGTTTGTTTTGTTCCACAAAATACAACAAATTTGCGATAAAGTACGTTTTAGTGCCTAAACTCCAATCGAATGGGTATAGCACAAAATTGTTTTCAGAACGTATCTTTCTCCTTATGAGTACGTGATTTTTCCAGATGTTTGGGATTAAAGTTATTCTTTGTTTTTAATATAAGAAAACTATGGATTACTAAATAAAGTGAATGATAATGACAAAAATTCTCTAAAGTAGGAAAATGAATTAGCTCAAAATATCAGATGTTTAAGTATACTTTTCTTTAAAGAGACTTAGCCTGTAATTTCTATATAGGTTTTTAAATTTAATAATTATTTTTACAAAATAGATTTAAGGACCAGAACAGCAACAATGATAATCTTCACCCAATCACTTTAGTAATTGTCTAATATAACAGAAATTGTAAAAAATACTCACAGCGAAAAAGTTTCTCAGAGCCGTTTCCCTATTTTCCAAATGTACGTATTCATACCTTTGTCTATCGTTAAACTTACGTTACGTTTATTTCGGAATTAGATGTTTTCTTTTCCTCTTATAATCCCATGATTACATGTAAAGATAGTTTATATAGTGGTGATTGAAGCGAGGCCGAAACAAGGTTGAGGACAACAATTTTGCATTGAAAAAATTAAAAATGTTATATAGAGGATTTATAAAAATTACTTAATTTATCATAACATATCATTACATAAGTCATTACTGATATGAATTTCATAACGCAATAATATACCTGAGTAGGTGTGATATATATTTTGTAATGAATATCTTAAAAACTATGACATTTTGAGTCATATCTATAGTTTTTCTATAGCCTTTACTTAGGTTTCTAATAACCCTGTTTTTTAAAAAAAGTTTGGTTGTTTCGGAAATACGATGAGGCGGTGCATATTTTTCAATATGGTTCCAAAAATTTACTGCCGAAAGTTTTAAAAAATATTTGTGAACTCTTATAACTAGTCGTTTTAAACGATATCCCCATAACATAAGGGAGATTAAATAAATCATTGCGGATACTTTGGCCTTCCTAAAATATCTTCTCTACTATTTCCCTCTTACATGTTAAATGATGCCTGTGATTGTAAATTACGAAGATTGCAGTCGCATTGAATATTTCAGCGATATATGGTAGCCCTTTTAGCTTCCAGCACTTCTTCATGAAAAAATTCCTAAATTCCTAAAAGATATTATAGGAAAAATATTAAGTAGCTACTTTTCATCGCTGGCAAAATAACAGAATTTTCCCTTAGAGTTTTAAATTTCTTCATGACTTCATCTTTTCCTCGTCTGCAGTGTGCAGTGATGACAATACCTAGCCAAAATTTCTCTCCGTATTTCGCTTAATGTATTTTGATGATACTTTGTGCGAAGAATAACGTGTCATTTATAAATTTAAGTGCTAACCGTTTATAAAAAATAGTATAGAGGGCACGTAATTTTTAAATTATGTATATATATATATATATATATATATATATATATATACATATATATGTATATATACAAGAGCTCACAGGCTATAATTCACAATTTTAAAATTAGTTTTAAACGTCTTTAAAGAAAAGAAGTGTGCTCAAATTTGGTCTCATAGTAGATAAGGGCAAGTATGATGCCAAAAAGAAAAGTATTTCTTAAAAGTTTTCTGAATCTTTCATTTCAGAATTTTCCCGAAATTAAGAGAAAATGTGTAATTCTTTCATTCACTTCGATTACATTACATATGATTCTTTCAAGCGTTCTACACACTGGTACCAAAAATATCGAGTACTAATTTTTTATGCTTGTCTCAATGTTTTTTTTATTAATTAGTTATATAATTTTAACGTAAATATACAATTTTAGAACATATTTTTTTTAGGAAGCCTCTAATTACGAAAATAACACCTGTCAAGTGTGGGTGGAACTCGCACTACGAGGGTTCCGTAAACATTTAGAAATTTATAAGAGTTTAATAGTACATAATATTCCTTTTAAACTATTTAAGAATTTTAATTTTTTAGAACGAAAATGTATTGCCTACTATATCTTTCATATATGCAAATTAAAAAAAAGTTATGTAATATAACTATAAATTAACGATTTTTGTCTTTTTCCTTCTAGTCAAATTTCATGATTCTAGGTAAACGGGAAATATATTGTAGGTTAGGATTTATCTGCGAGTAATATGAGCCATAAACGGCCGTATTTTTAAGTTCTTTTAATTGCACTGACTTAGAAGTTTGATGTTTTTACACTTTCAGAGGGCAGTAGACCTAAATAATTGCTGTTAATTTCAAAGTGATACTTCAACGCGTTCCGGAGAAAAAGGGTCCTGATAGATAGACGGACTGTGAAGTGGTCTCAAAAGGAAAAGAACCCTTTGAGGTACGAACCTTAAACATTTCTTCAGAATATCAATTAAAAATTGTTTAATGGCAACAATAAAATAACATATCAAAACTAATCTTTATAGGACTGCTTATTCGCTTTGATTATGCGTTTCGTGAGTGTTGTTATGTTGCATCCTTTAATATTCTAGAATACTGATAATTTTTTAGATTGCACAAAGATGTTCGTTACTTTTGCAAACATGGATAATTCTTGAATATAAGTTTAAGTTTGATTTAATAACGTCGATGAAGTTGTTGAATCAAAACCATGTATATCGGTACAAACCTTAGTATGAGATTTTCAAGTCTTTTGAAGTGTCTTAATAAGTAATCAAGTTCCTAAACTCATATAAAAAATTGTTAAACTTTTCGGGAAAACAACCCATTTTCCAAATAAGTGTATTATGGGCATTTTAAATATGTCAGTTCGAAAATCGAACCCGATATTTTGTTATTATAATATTTCCTGTTTTACATTTTGAAATAAGAGGTAAAGCAATTAAAAATAATTTGCAGTTTAGATTATTTTAAAGCAAAAGACGACGTCTGCTGCTAAAATGGACTACCATGCCGATTATGAAATGGTCAGTGTAGTGTTGGCGCCCTGCTAGAAGTAGCGTCTATATTGTAAAAATCTCGTAGATGAGTGTTAAATGATGTGAAAAATTAATACGTATCAACATTTGTCGTAGGTTTTGGGTGATTGTGTTCTTATGTTTGCTTAAAGTAGTTTAAGTTATGTCAGTTAAGTTTGCTTAAAGTGTTTGAGTCATGCCCGAATATTTTATTACTGGTGACAGTTTTTGACGGTTAAAAAGATAGTTAAATACTGATCGGGTTTAATCGCTCATGCATAATTCAGGTGAAGTTCACGATAAAAAAATTTGTCTCATTTTGTGCTAGTGGCGTCGTTTTTAACGTAAATAATTTCTTTCTTAGTTTGAGGCCAAAGCTCCAACATAAATTGGCCATACGCTCTTACCTTTTTAATATCTGTACCTGAATATTTTACTAATATAAAATACACTTAATGGAAAGAGTTTAATTGTTGAAACTTGTCTATTCTTTTTGGTATAATCTTATTCTTGCAGCAATTTACGTGTGACATTTTTATTAATCGCTAAATACTCAAAACAATCTTTTAATTCTTTTATATACTTTTTTTCGAACACATATACCCCAGTATGCAAGTAAAGATCGTTGCCTTTATGTACAAATACAACAAAGGCTTCCAAATTTCAGGTCTACTTTTCCTAAGCACTTCCAACTTTCACATCGCGTAGCTTTGCGTATTTCATCATGAATCTTTCTGATTTAACCAATCATATTGTTGATTATAAATTCCTCGTCATTTACTTCAATGCTATTTAATTATGATGTATATGATCTTGTGAAATTGACCATTCTCGTCTTTGTTGTAATCAGATAATCATTCAAATAAGTCAACTGTTCTTTAATTTGAAATTTTGTCCTAATTTGAAAAACTATCTGTTTTAATTTGAAAAACTGTCCTTTAATTTGAGACTGAATCCTTTAATTTGAAATTTTGGTTTTTCAAATCTCGTTTTAGCTCTTCTTATCTCGTTTTAGCTCTTCTTATCTCGTTTTAGCTCTTCTTATCTCGTTTTAGCTCTTCTTAGCTCTTCTTATCACTATGCGATTAACAATTACGGAATTATGACAGTGAAACAAGATGTCAAAATTATAGACTATGTTTCACGAAGTAAGATCAATGTGTACAAACTATATTGTCCACATTTAATTGGCAAGTGTAAGCTATCATAACACGAAAGTTTAATGTCAATTAGATTAGCAGTTCTTCCGTGAATCCTTAAAAAACCATAAACAAAATTTCGTCATTATTAGATTGATTTTCTGCGTTTAACTAGGATATTTGTGTATTTTTCATATAAACGGGTTTTTATTAAACTTTGTTTTAGACGTAGCTGCCTAAACATAGCTATAAAATGATGCGAGGAAAAACTGAGTTTGAGGATTTCTTAATCATAATTTAACTTATGAAACCAATCTTGATCCCAAGAGCATCCCTAGATTAGTAGATTCCAAGATTTTCCATGGTAATATCGCTTGAAACATTTAAAGCTGCTCGATGCATTATTAATTACTTCTAATGAAGTTTTGACAGGCCTTTGAAATTCTCGTTATCATTATGCAAATTCTTTGTAAAGTAATTTCTTATACTGTCATATCTCCGTTCTACTTATTTTTTGCAATTTGTATATATAATATATAGACCTAATATAGCTCAGTACATTTACAACTCTATTGTTTTTTATTATAAAACACGCCTTTAAGTGTGTCAAGTCCCTTAATGAATAAGATTTATGTCTTCATCGTCCGTAAAAAGCAAGGGTGGATAAAAGCTCTCAAGCAATTTAAATTCATGGAGTACAATATACTTCCAAATAATAGTTGGATATTAATAATGCTTAGGGAAAATCAATAGAATTATCTTCATGGTTGCACTAGTTGCATCAATATTTTATGGTTACATTTAACATTAAGATAAATGATGCTCATTTATCTATATTTTTAGAGTTTTGTACCCCAAAAGGAAAAATGAAACTATAAAATCACTCACTTATCTCTCTGTACGTCTGTTAAAACCAATTTTCTAGAAAACTGCGATATAAAAACTTAAAATTTAGTGTAGTTATACAACTTGTTAACTCATGTTTTTTACACTACAAAATAGTTTAAATTTACAATTCCGTTTTTAATAGTTTAAACTTATAATTACTTTCTTTAAATATTTACGTAAGAATTAAAGATATGGTAAATGAAGTACCCAACAAGAAAAAATTATACTCGTAAATTGCGTACTTAAAAGGTTATTCTAAAATACATGTGACAACAAAGCATTCTACTACCCCTATTTTCCGAAAATACTGAACTAAACATCAAAAAAATTACTACAACATTTATCCTAAATCTTACAGTACCGATTATCTTAGATCTTACAGAACCGATTATCCAAAATCTTACAGTACCCATTATCCTAGATCTTACAGTACCGATTATCCCAGATCTTAAGGTACAGATTATAATAGATCTTGCAGTTCCTATTATTCTATATTTTCCAGTACCGATTATCCTAGATCTTGATCATATTTTTGCGGATGTGAAATATGTAATTGGCGATATATTTAATTTGGGAAAAATTAGTACTTGTAAATAATTTAATACAAATAATATATACCCACAATTCTGTGTTTATGTGTAAGGAACCTGCACAGAACTTGGTACTGCAAGTTCTGCTTTTAATTGATACGTTATTTCTATTTATTTCCTATTAAAATATACGCATTTTAATAACAAAATATTGTATATAAACCATTTCACATTCTAACAAATAAGTATAACATATTTCTACAAAATAATTTCCCTCATAAAACAACTAAATTTAAATTCCCATTAAAGCGATAACGTTATTAAATTCCATGCTTAAAATAGATTCGATATTGCAATGTAAAATTCACCGGATACTAAACTTAAATTCACTATCAATAAGATGAGAATATCAATCAACCGCCAACTTCATTTGAGCTCCATTGACGTCAAGTATAGCGCGACCCAATTACCTGAGTGACGTTAATTAACTGCACGGTGAATCGACGTATCCAATAAACAAAAGTTTTTCTTTTCTACCATGTTTACCAACTTATGTTTTATATGTACCACTGGCGTTTCTTATAATGAAGCTTTTTTATTTACCCTGGAAATATTGTCAAATTATTTTATGCTATCTATTTTCCGCGACTTTGCTTGTGTTGTTACTGCGAAAAATGAAAGCTTAATTGCATATAAATTTATTATATTTATTTTAAATAAGCATTTCACGACTTCGCATAGATTTTTGGCCTTACGAAATATACGATAAATTGCTATGTATTGTATAAAATATAACACAAAGGAAACAAAAGTGCAACTTCTAAAAGGTTTTCTTTTAAAAAATATATAAGAAAAAACTCAAATTTAAATTTAAGCCGACAACAAAATAACAAACGAAAGAGACGCCAAACTTCGGTCGATTTATAGATTAGCACAAAATAACCTAAATATTAATGAAACCATTTCAAAATTTTCCTTGTCCTCCCGTAAAAAGTCGTCTTTCTGAGAGTAAAAGAATCCTTCAAATCGATATATTGAATTAAGAGATTATCACTAGTCAACTTAGAGCTCCTATTCCTCTCAAGGTTCCGTGACCAAACTAGCGAAGCTTAAATTTTTTAGTTTGAAGCTTAAAGTAGTAAACTAGCGAAGCTTACATTTTCCCCAGCCATTTTACTTGTAGAATATTAGCACTGTATAACTGAAATTTGTAAAGCCATATTTATAAAGTCTACAAAGTTATGAAATAAAATCCTTTGGAAAAATTTTTAGGCTGCCTCCCCTACCTAAAAAGTGGGGATGATCTAATATGTTAGGGGTGTATCAAAAAATGTTTTTCGATACTGCGGTCCATTAACGACATATTGAATTTGTAACTAATAATTTTTTTTAATATTATGTGTCCCTACCGTCGTAGGGACACATAACTTTAACAGATATTACTCTAAAAAAAATATTCTAACAAAAAGTAATAATAATTAAATTTTACGATTTGCAGTTAAAAAAAGTACAGGTAACCAGCAATACCAGAGGTGTGATTTTCTTTTTTTTATATGGTTAAATCAGACATTTCCATTCAATAATATATATATATATATATATATATATATATATATATATATATATATATATATATATATATATATATATATATATATATATATATATATAATATATATATATATATATATATATATATATATATATACATATATTTATATATACACATACTACATAATCACTTTTTCCTTTTAATTTAGTTTCTTTATCGCTTGCTAAATATGTTCTGGTAAACAATTATTTTCTATTATAGCTACCTTTTTTATTTAAGATCACCCACGTGTCCGTCTGTCACAGTTCTTTCTCGCAAGAACCACTTGACATTGGTACTAGAAATACTAGTCAGTAATAAAGCATATTAACCCGCACATATTCTAATAGCTGACACTGAAATATATTTCCATGGAAATTTTTGAGGAAGGGGAGAGGCAAAGTGGTACCCGAAAAAAATTTTAGGATTCCGTATGAAGGCAAGGGGTAGTTACGAGGGTTTCAAAAAATTTTTTTTACAATTTTAGGTAGTATATCGTCAGAGAAATGACGACAAAATACAAACAAATGTATTTCCACTGCTTGAAACTAACTGAAATTTTGAAAAAAGACATTGTTTCTAGAAGCCTGCCAAATGATTGTAGAATGATCCTAGATATTATAATTTTTTGTGATATCCACGATAATTTATTTGTCTACTTAATTATATTAACCACTACTATTTTTTTGCCGTAATATATATTTGTGACGACTTATGATAAATAAGGTATTTTAATTTGAAACTAGGTACAGAACCCTTGATGCGGGATCATGACTTACACTTGGTCGTTTTTTTATAGTAGACATAGTCATCCCTTTGTGGATTCTAGGGAGTCTGAGTCTGAAAAAGTACCTGTTACATGAAAATGCATCCACCCACTGCGTAATGATCAAGTCTTAAAGAAATTATAACATGCCTGCTCTTCTGATTTACACCTTATATTGGTCAAAATATCTCATCGATTTGTTTTTCGAAATGTCTCATAATTTTCTAGTAAAGGATTGAAATTGATTCAAATTCGCCAAAGCTCTTTCCTTAATGTTGATTTTGTTAAAGTAACATGTACTTTCAGTTAAGTGAAAAAATTTTTTTCTCTATATCTCTATAAAAATGCCTTTAGAAATGATATTCAGCATTGTTTGTCCATAGTAATAGCTGCAAAGTTCGTCGAGAAATCGTCGTTCGATCTTTACATATCCACTAATCATACCGCTATTGCAACCGTACGCTAATGATGATTAGGAAAGGTCTGTATTTGATTATCTCTTATATTTAAATTCAATTTGAAGAAATCACCAATGTTGGTGTAAAATATTCCCACGCAATGCAAAAAAAAATATGGGAAGGAAAATAACTGACAAAGTCAAAGAGTTATATATTAAATAATCAACAAAATCAGACTAAATGATAAAATAGTCAAGATCGGGAAAACAATATGACAATAGACCAAGACTTAAATCAATATTCTTGGAGACACGCCAAAGCTTATTCCTAACGGTAGCTTTACTGAAGTCATATTTTATACATATAGACATATGGATCCAATGGAAAGATTTATTTCCAAGTTCACTTAGTTTTATAAGGAACATGATTCATCCCTCGCTGTGCCGAATCGTTCGAATACCTCTCATAAATTTCCAAAGTTAGTGTTGCCACATCCGCTAAACAGTCCTGTGGTGAAGGTTCATTAGGTTGTCTACACCAATAATCGCTGTGCTGGGAAACTATTTTATTAAATTTTCGCCGATAATATTGTTCGGCAGAGTCGTTATACAAATGTATTAAAATTGTTCGGCAAAACTAGTGATGAAGCTGCCAGTGGGAAGTGAAAACAGAATTAAGTTTCTTCGTGTTCAGTTAGAAAACTTTTACGTGAATGTCTGCGGTGATACACGATACCAAGACGGAAACCGTATGGAACGTTTAAAACTACTTTGATATTTAATATGTGGAAGCTATTTGCAATAAAAGGGGAAATTTTCAGCGTAATCTCCCTCGAGAGATGAAATTTGTCATGTCAAAAGTTTGGCAGCAAATCTGAACTATGTATGGAGATTGGTTACGATATTTGTGATTTAATAACAATTTATCCTTTTTTTATAATTGTGGCGCTGCAATAAATAATTTGATCAACTCGCGTTTGAGGAATGTTTATTTGTTGGAACTTCCTAAATCATTTTACGAGTTGTTGATAAACTTCCGTTCCTTATTTGATCGTTTCAGCTTCTAATATAATATTCGATATGCATAGTTAAGAATTAATAGTTGATAGTACAATAGGAAAGGTGATATAACACTTTCAATGGGGGATGCGTTAAATTACCTGCTTATCGCTTAGTAAAAGTAAATTTCCTTTAAAATTATTTGTCACTTTTTTTTTATTTAAGTAATGCTAATTAAAAAAGACAGTTTATTTATTTATTATATGATTAATTTAGAAAACAAATCAATTTAAAATATGGTTTTATCCTTTTTTTGCTCAAATCGCGAAAAAAACGCTCGGAATATTATTTAACTGTTTCTGGTCTTCTTTTTCATGATTGGAATTTTAATTTGCATGAGAAGTGTTTAGTAGCAACAAATGAAATTTTCATAATTTTTTTTAAAATAAATCAAGAGCGGTTTTTACAACTATCCAAAAGAAGATTTGACATTTTTTTGTTCAATTAAGTAAAACCAAACTGAAAATTTACTTTCTATTTTAGCGTGCTTGTTTTTTTAATCTTGTTTCTTGATTATGAATCACCATTAATTGACTTCTTCCTCTCATAACTTTGAACAACCTAAATCCATCTTAGAAAGTTTCTTCCACTGGATCCTGCACGAAACTAGTTTTTATCATCACTTGATTACGTTTTTTTATCTGTTTATGTCAAACCTATTATACCATCAATATCTTCCACTCAACCAAAATATTATACATTGAGATTTAAATATGTACATTGATACTTAATATGTAATTTTTTAATTAAATTTTTTGGAGCTTATGGCGAAACTATCACAATCCTCATCAAATGAAATTTGATTGTGCTTTTCTTTAATTTATATGATCAAACTTCACTTCATATTAGTTTTCTAATGATAGTTAAAAGTTAAGATACTATTTCATGAATAAAACTTACACTCGTCATGTGTTTGAAAAATGTATGCCTACCGGTGAGACGGATCGATAGTTATTTAGAACTTTGTATACAATATTTGTCTTGGCTTAAACGTCATTGGAGACGACCGTTGAAAGTTATTATTCTTAGTTATTTAATAAATGTTTAATATTGTGAAGGAAGTCCACCATAATATCATAGTCGAAGATTGACCGACGTTTTGAAAAATACACATTCAAAAAATTTACCTCAATCTAATAGTACGAATGATTCCTGTATATAACAGAGGAAAGAATTTCTAAACATTTAAATGAATTTCTAAACATTTCTAAAATGAATTCATTAATTGAAGTGGACATTCTATACATAAAAGAGCATTTATCCTTAGCATATTAAAATATTCTCAATGTTTTGAAATATGATTGGCTTTACGCCACTGTCTTGGCCCCATTTCTTTCAGTTAAGCGATTTTAAGAGTCATTATGTTAAAAAATTGGCTTCAAAAAAAATATATAAAAAATATGAAAAAATATATACCCCTTCTTTCTTTAAAAAATACTGAACCTAAAATAATGAAAAAAAACAAAATTTGGAAGCATATACAAAGATTGTAGCAAATTTATAACGATTGCTCTTAATGGCATAGTTTTTTAGATATTCACGATAATACAAATGTACTCGTATTTAATTTAAGTCGATATTATTAGACTTTTATTGCGCCGCGAAATTCATATTAATGCTTAATGTTATGATAAATTATTTTCACCTAAACAAGGTACGCAATGCTCGTTGCGAGAGTTAGACTTGTATTTAATTGGTTTTTCATTTTATTTTTAGAAATACTAGATAATATTAATGAAAGTGAGTTTGTTTTTTTATTTATTTGTTCCGCTTCTGCTTCTCAACTACGCAACCAATATTTATGACGTATTGCATGTAAATACGTCATGGAGCTACAATATTCAAATGGAGATAAATATAAGATATTTAGGTCAATTGACTTGAAGTTCTTTTATTAAATATTAAAGTCATACCGTCTGAGACAAAAACGTGAACATAAGTAACAGCTTGATCATAAGTATATAGTAACATATTACGGTAAAATGGCAGCCTAGAGCTAGCTATAATTAGGACCTTCTTTTTCTTTCCACGCCACGCAAGCACTTTTTTTTATTCTCTATATACCAGAGTTTTTAAACCATTCCTAGTGCTTAAAAAATGGAATACTAAAAAAGGTTAGCTTAAAAAATAAAACATTAAAAAAGGTTTACAAGAACATTTTTTTATTTCCCAACGGTTTTTTCTCATTTCCACTAGAGCAAAGTACGCAACTAAAATATATGTAATAATAAAATCGGAGCCTAGTGCGCATCGGAACAGGCATAACATACACTTTCACAGTTGTCCATATTTCGTGAAATTGTTGTTCCAAGTTAATCGAAATAATTTTATTTGCAAATTAATAGGATAATAGTGGGGGGAATATGTTTAGACTCGTTTAAATATTTTACACCACGCGACCTAAGCAAACCACAAACAATTGAAACTTGATTTTTTGCGACCCCAGTGAAAACAGAACTTAATCATATGT
This sequence comes from Druceiella hillmani, assembly GCA_039881145.1. Classification (NCBI taxonomy): domain Eukaryota; kingdom Metazoa; phylum Arthropoda; class Insecta; order Lepidoptera; family Hepialidae; genus Druceiella; species Druceiella hillmani. The sequence goes on along the minus strand of JAYKKI010000039.1, from coordinate 8,761,593 downwards.
AAGGCAATATAGAGAACGAAAATGCATTATACGCAAGCGTGAACTGAAACCTGACATTACTAATTATTAAAGAACATGACAAATACTAATTATTATTGCTATCGCTTTTCTTTGTGACGCTTTTTTTTCTCACCATCACATGTGCGATGTTACGTTCAAGTCCAAAACAAGAAGATGTTGCATCAGTTCCCCACGATGAAGGGCAAAATTCTCTAATTAAAATTAAATTGATGTACCAAACTTTATTTTTAAAATTTTTGTTCAATTTATTAGGAACAGTTCACACTGAAAACAGGCGGACATCGTGGCCAGTGATACGAAGCTGTCCTTGTATTTGATAAAACCGCAGACAATATTTATTGTTCATGCAATATTTATTATACACTTTTTATTGATATTAATTTTACTACAATATTATTTCTAAAACTGACTTGCTCTTTGTTTTAATGCTTCATCTGTGTACAAATTGAAGTTAAGAATACGGTCTGCGTTCTGGCCGTCTGGTGCGATTTCTGGAAAAGAAAATTAATTATCAATGAATAAACCGCACTCCCCAATGTCGATTTGTAACATGTTGTTTATTATCTGAGTGTAGTTTATTCATTATTTTTTTCATGTTTGTTTTATTATGGTGCATTGTTTAAACAATTCCCGTATAAAATATGTTTAACTAATGAAGTACAATTCGTATTTAATCGTCTTTGGCGTCCTTTGGCGACCCAAGAAGCTGTTAATAACTTCCGCCTACGCTCTAACGAAAGTTGATTAGTACTTTGTTGAACTGTATTGCACTCTAGATAATGCCGCTGTTCAGAAATTAATATCAATAGTTTTAGAAACCATTTTTTTTGCTTCCTTGCAAATTCCGTCGATCATGTCCAACAGCCTTGCCCATAGTAAGAGAGTTTTGATAGGGGTTTTTGTTTTTTTTTAAATTTAAATTTAGAGTATCATACTTCTACGAAATGCTTCTACTTTTTACTTTAGAAGAAACATCGCTTTTGAAAATAAATCTACGCACGTGATATTGCAAACAGCGTTAATTAAAAATATTACAGCAGCTGCACGTTGCTCACTATAAGACCATCGGGAAGAAAAGGTAACTTTCATTCCTCATACATATTCGGCTTCCTGCTAAATTAAACTATAAGAATCTAAAGGTAATCTTATCTTGTGTAGACACTAGTTATTATTGATTCAATAACTAAATTATCATTATTACATGTATTTGCTGTATAAAAATAAGACAAACAGTAAGATTTCCAAATATATGATAAGGCCCATTAATAACATCTATTTGTGTATTATCAAGTTTTCCAACAAGCGATATATTTTGGCTATGATGTTTCCAGGACAAATCTACACATTAGCGCAATTTCAAGTAATTATCCTTAATAAACTTTCCTGTTTTCAATGAGTGGGCTGTTTTTGATCCAATTGCCAACAAGAATTTACAATAATTTCACAATAGATGTTTTTACAGTCTATTTTGCCTACAGTGATTTTTTATAAGAACGGCAATTTTGTAGAGTGGAATAAGTGCTTGCGTCTTCATTTGCAATCAGTTTCTGCTTTCAATAATGGACGAGTGAGAACAAGTGAGATAATATTTATTTTTTACTTCTAAATAAATAATTGTTTTTGCCTATGAAGACCTATGATCACAGTAGCATCCGCATAAGCGTTATGGTCAGTGCTACATGAGCGTTCAGACCGACAAACATCCGCTATTACAGTAATAATTGATAAATCGTTTTCATCTATGCTGCCAATGGATTTTGCATATTCTGCTTCTTCTCGTGCCGTCTCAGGCATGCTGTGCTTTGCTGCTTGTTTCCACCATTTACAAATGATATCATGAAAAGAGTTACATTATCTTAGAGACCTAGGCGACATTAAACTATATTTAACTTTTTAAAATCACTACCAATGACCTATATCAGCAACAGCTTCTGGGTTTATATCCATTTTCATCTGAAATATTCCGTGTGGCTTCTAAATCAAAGTTCCCACCGCACTTATCGTAAATAAGAGTAAAATTTTATTATAAACCTGTTCTTATTTCGAATGCAATATATATGTGAAATATATCACAAGAAAGAGAATTGTCTACTAAAATTTAAAAAGTGTTCCAACAGATTTTTAGTGTCTACTATCTTTTGCTTTTAACATCAATATCATCTAAGTAAAATTATATTAAATTGAAAAAACGACGAAAAAGTACATGAAAAGTGAAATAGAAAAAATAATTTTATAGATCTAAAAAATTGACTTCTAACACCCCAAGCAGACGCAGGAAGCGTTTGCTTGGGTACTTGTTTCCTCTGCCCCTGCCCCTAATGCGTATTCTCTGGATATAAAAACTGATTTGGATAATAGTAACAAATATGAAAATTAAGGGTCCAATAATTTAGGAGCCAGATTGTTGTAAATTAATGTGTCCTAAAATAAATATACAGCACGTTTGATAGCTCGATGCAAAGTTGAAAGGAGCTGATGGTTTAAGCGATTTGAGCCATACATGTTCTCTACGAAGTCTGATTATTTTTTGTTTATTGCTATTTTATAGTTTTCCTTTTAAAAATACAAAAGTTGATAGATAACTCCCAATAGAATGGCAACAAAATTGGTATGTCAATATTTTTATATTTTTTTATTTATATAATATATAACTAATCTAAAGAAAAAATTCCAAGCATCTAAAGTATGAGAAAAAAAAATACAAGAAATTTGAAATTTACTAAAATTTGTAAAATTAAAAAAAAACGATTTTATTTGTGGCATTTATAAAAATATATAAAATAGCCCCAGTAATTCAAACTATTTTAGAAATATTTCGGGTAATTGCTCTTGCTTTTAAGGTACCAACCATGCAAAAACCTTTTCAATTCATGGAGTTAACAGTTATTTAAGTGTTCTCTTTCTGTTGTTCTTAAGTGCGCTGGACAACCATCTTGATAGAAAACTATTGATTTTTTTTGTTTTTAATATTGGCACCTCAGCCTTGGTTAGAATCAAAGGAAAATTGTTTTATAAAAAATTGTTCAAGTTAAATTTATTCGGAAAAAAATGAGGCCCAATTAAACTTCTGCTAATTATTCCGGCCCACATATTTAAAGAAAATTGTCTCTAAAATGACACCTACTTTTTCTAGCGCCTGGGGTTTGAAAAGAAGTGGAGGTGGCGAAAATTTGTTACTCCCTCTGTTGACAATTTGGACACGTTGGTCCACAGAATACATTTTAAAAACCTCGCGCCGTCAGTATCACTGTTTAGTAGAAATCGATAAGACTGAATTCTTCGTGGGGATTTTCATTTTCCAAACCTGGCACCCTTGTGTCGTGAAAGGTATATTTGCCCTCTCGATGTCTCGTACTCCACACTTACCATATTGATGGGTTGAGGTTGCGAGCTACTGTTCCGATGCTCGGAGAAAGGATCCTCAAAAATGCTTCTATGGTTTGCTCCTAAATATCTGGTTAATGTCTTTCTGGATTGATTTCAGGTTCTAGGCGATAAATGGTGACATAAAAAGCTGACAAAATGTGTTGCAAAATACTCTGATATTAGAAAGCATACTATCCGGATAACGCTCATGGTATATTCGTTGTTCAAAAGCTGCATTACCGTCAACTTTATCATACATGAAGTTATTTTTGGCATACTCTTCGTTGGAAAAAGGAGACACTTTCACAATGAAATAGTTCAATATCAGCGAAACCAAGACGAAAATGAATGCAATGCCAGGACTAGGGCTACGCTTCGTACAATTAATTAGCTGTAAACTCAATATGCGGCCTTTGTTTGGTGCGTTGCAGCCATTGTTCGGCCTTTGGTTTGTGCACCCTAATTCTAAGAATTAGCGAGATAATTGCATGAGTGATACTAATAAAATAAATAAAATAATAAAATATACATAAAATAATACAAAATAAAGGACAATAACCATGCATGGTCTTAAAATTTAAATAAAACCACTTAATTAGCTATTCCGGCCATACAGCAGAGTACACAAATGAAAATAGTTATTACAGAAGTTACAAAGATCCGTGCCTGTATTGGAAATCGTGGTTATTAATTTGAACACGAAAAAATAGTTTTAGCAAAAATATTGTTTTATTTGTTAATTTAAAAATTAAAATTTATGTCCCTTGATTCGGTTTGTTAACCCTGATTCTAAGAATTGGCAAGATTATTTGAGCTGAGATTGCAGAGCGACGGCCTTTCTTCCGTGCGGGGTGACCATCGTTCGGCATTTGTTTTTTGCACACTAATTCTATGAATTGACGAGGTATATACGTGGTTGATACCTTAAAAGAAATAACAATAGTTGAGCACATTTTTAAAATAATTTAAACGACTAGGGCTATTTTATTTATCTTTTTATATGTCAAAAACACAAAAGTTTTCATAAGTTTTATAAATTTTAACAGTGTTTCGAACGACATAGATGCTTAAAATCTATTTCTTTACATTAGCTATGTATTATATAATTAAAAAATATTGACGTACCAACTGTTAATAGAAATTTATTGGGAATGAAATATCAAATTTTGGATTTTTAGAAAGAAAACTTTAAAATACCAATGAAAAAAATAATTAGTCTTCGTCAAAGACATGTATGGCTCAAAATATTTTAAATGGCTTAAGATATCACTCCATTTTGACTTTGTATCGCGCTACCAAACATCTTGTATATCCTAGAATAATAAATATTTTCATCTAATATACCATGAAAATGTATTTTAATAAGTCGACATTGTAGGTGTGACAAATACGATATTTGTTGCTTTCATTCATGGATATTACCTTACAACCATCTCTGCACTATCATTCGAATAATACGGCATCACATATCGAATGTTGGAAAATATCATTGAACTTCGGAAATTAGACCCAAGTCTCAAAAATTTGCGTCACGTATGTTTGTGTGTATATATATATATATATATATATATATATATATATGTATATATATATATATATTATACATATGTATATATATATATATATATATATATATATATATATATATATATATATATATATTTATATATATACATATATAAATACATATGTGTTTGTTTAATTACATTGTTAAAACATGTTTACATGTTAAAACTAATTATGCTATTTATTTTAAGAATCACGTTAAATGGGATATTCAAGAAAGCGATTGCGTGAAGACAAAAAAATATACAATTGGGAAGATTTTAAGTTTTTACTTTTTCTTACTTTTTTAGGGTTCCGTACCTCAAAAGAAAATCAGAACCCTGATAAGACCTTTCAGGCATCTGTCCGTTACATCCGTTTTTCTCAAAATCTACATGATGTAGAAATTTGAAATTTTGCATGATTGTTAAACATGTTAATCCGTGCATATTTCAATGGCTTACGCTCAAAAATATTCCTACGAAAAATATGGTAGGGAAGGAGAAATCGCTTGAATTTGTTCATATTGTTCAAATTACAGGTATTGTGAAAGATATTGTATATGTCTACTGACTGCACTCTGGCCGATTTATACCCTACAATAAAACCTTCTAGAAGTTTCGCAAATATTTCTAGAAATTCCCTATTTGTGGCTAAAAACTTACTAGCCAATCTAATATACATATACATATATATATATATACATATATATATATATATATATATATATATATATATTTATATTTACTTTTGGGTTTTTTCTCTAAAATCATTATATTTCAAATTATGAAAATCTTATAATTTATCCTTTCAAACGCTATCTTACACAATACCTGTAATTTGAGCAAAAAATTCGAGCGATTTCTCCTTCCCCCACCACATTTTTCGTACGAATATTTCTAACCGTAAGCCATTGATATATGCGCGGATTAACATGTTTTACAATCATGCCAAATTTCAAGTTTCTACATCAAGTAGGTTTTGAGAAAAACGGATGTAACGGAAAGAGGCATGAAAGGCCTTACAAGGGTTCCGATTTTTCTTTAGAGGTACGAAACCCTAAAAAAGTAACAAAAAATAATAACCTAAAATCTTCCCAATTGTATATTTTTTTGTTTGTGTGTGTAATTTATTTATATTACAATTTATGTCTATTACATAAGTATTATTTGACAGTCATAATACTTAAATTAATAGACGTTCCCAAATAAAACATGTCAAATTGATAAATTTGTTAACCTTGGTTACGAATGGTTAATTCAATTATAACTACTCCTTACTGACCAACATATCACATGATACCCTCGTAAGATTGTCTTCGAAATACGCTCTCTTAAACTGCAGTAAAATTTATTCTATTTCAAACCATAATATGTATTTAGCAAACTTTCCTTCTACCTGTCCTTGATTATGGATACATATCTTATTTTAATCTGAACAAACATTTGCTCAATAGTTTGGAACAACTTCAAAACTTATATCTGAAAAACTTCCTTAAAAATGTTACCATATATCTGAGTATTGATTTAATTGGTTAAAGATTCAATACCGATGCAACCTCCATCTCCCATATCTTCTCATGTCATCCTATGACCTCGAATTACGTTCTAAAAACAAATACACCCTCATAGTTCCTTAATACAGAACTAAATTCTACAGAGAATCTTTCTCCGCATGTGCTGCTAGATTGTAGAATAAACTGACCACCAATGTATGAAGAGCTCTGTATTAATTCTGTACATTTGCTTTTGTTTAGAATTATCTTACATTATTACCATGTAAATTTATTATTATCAACATTGAATTGCAAATGTCTTCAATTAATGTTCGAAAATCCCTAAAAATCTGCTACAGCACTTGTGTTCTTATTTAAATTATTGTGGTTGACTGTAAGATATTGCTTTTGTAACAAAAAGTTGTTGACTTAGTGTTCTAAGTTTGTACACTTAGTTTCCTAAGTTTGCAGTAAAGTTTATAAATTTAAAATTATAAAGAGAATATCAAGTTTTTTTAAAAATTTTGTTAGACTCCTATTGAAAAATTAAATTCGGGTGGGACATTTCACGTTACTTTATAGCTCGAATATTTTAAACAGGTTTTTAAAGTAAAACATTATAGAAGAAACCTCAATTATTTACAACGAATAAAATAATTTTTTAATTCGTCACATTTTATCATCCCCGTATCCTAAGAGGACCTGAAAACAATAGTATTCAAATAGCATCTCATACCCGTAGTGTCTTACGGAGACGTAACCTTGACGATGCCAGTGAATTGGCAAACAAGCTCAAGAACGCTCAGCGAGCTATGGAACGAGCTATGCTCATAGCTTAGGATTATAACCAAAACGCGATTTTACAGAAAAGTAAAATGACTGATATGACTCTAAAAAAAGGCAAACTGTAATGACCTGATTACATTTCTGGTAGAACCGACAACAAATGGCGTAGACAAGTTATATAGGGTAAACAAAGTACCTAAAGGTAAATGTAATGTAAGTTGATGTGCCTACGATCTTGCAACAATTACGTAAGGCGATTTGAAAATCAAGCTCAGTGGCGTGCATTTGGAGAGGCCTTTGTCCAGCAGTTGCCTTATTCGAGCTGTTGAAAATGATGACTTAAATATTAACTGAAATCTCCATAAACATAGATGGGACAGTTTAGAAACTGGGCATGACAGACTGACGAATATAGAGACGGACGGACATGACAAAATTATAAAGACTCCTTATGTTACTATAGAAGCATAGAAATATAATATCCATGACAATTTTTTTTTATTATTTTGAGAGAATAGATACACGTTTCCATTTTCAAATTAACCCATGTTGTGATGTGACCAGAACTATACCCCGCCATTAAAACCTCTCATACATTTATTGTCATTTGCTTTCTTTAGGTTTAAAGTCCACCGTTCTGCAGCCAATATAAGTAATAAAGTGGCATGTCTTTGCGCATGAACCTTGTGCTGGGCGGTTTAATGAGGCTGGCGGGAGGGAGGCGGAGCGCCACGCGCAAATATGGGAGCGGCATTTGGCGAGTACAAAGACGTAAGTAATATCTTAAACAAAACTTCATTGCTTTATTTATATAATAGAATTTTCATGTTAAATACGAAAATTAGATCTGTCAAAAATAGATTAAAAGTTTTTGCACAGTTTTTGTACAGTTTTTACAATTATTAAAAAAGAACGTTACACGAAACTTTTCCTCATGTATATACAATAACGATATAGTATTATATAGAATAAAAATTCTCAGATTATTTTTGATTGTAATATGTAACAACTAGAAAATCTAAAAATGAACAAAAATATTTAATGGAATCTGCGGAAAAAATATTGTTAACATTAAGCATTTACTTTTTACATATTAGTAAACTGGAAATTAAATACACACGTTTCTTTGACAATCATCAATGACAGCAAAATCATACTATTTGTTTGTCATTCATAATCATCACCACTAGTACTTGTAATGGTAAAAGTTCACTACTTTTATTCAAATGTTATCAGTATAAATTTAAGTAGAGCTATTGCAATCTGAATAAAAGCGCACAAGTACTAATACGGTCAATAGAGTGGCGTATTTCCGCGTGCCGATCTCGTACTGGGCGGTTTAATGAGGCTGGCGGACGGGCTTCGGAACGCTGCGAGCAGAAATGCAGGCGGCAGGTGACGAGTACAGGCACGTAAATGATATTTTCAACCAATCTTAATTTTTTAATTTATTTGACTAACTTTTTATTTCGTATACGTAACTTAGACTTGTCTATATAATATTAATGTATATATTAATAATAATACTATATTTGTTGTAATAAACATGGTTTTGGTGAATTAAAATAAAATTATTAAAAAGGGCACGATATAAATATTGTCCTCATGAATATTTAACAACGATGTATACACGTATCGTATAAAATAAAAATTCTTGGATCTTGTTTGATTTCAATATATAATAACACAAAAAACTAAAAAAGTACATTTAAATGAATCTATGAAAAAATATTTTTAATTTTAAACGATTTAAATGCAAATAAATACAAATTTGGTAAAAAGTTAATTTAATACAACCATTATTTTAATTATTAAAATAGAATACCGAATTAATAAATTTAATTAGCGCGACATGTAATTGATGTAACGAAATGTTTGCGCTACAAGTAAACTGTCAACGAAAGCAATAGCGTAATATTTTTTTACCATTCATGAAAATCACCATCAATGTTTGTGATAGTAAAATGTCACCACTTTATTCAAATATTATCAGTATGAATTAAGTAATACATTCGCAATCCCAATAACAATGCACACGTACATTATAAATGAAATCATGGTTTCTCGCTAAATCGAACCAGGTCCTATATTTCTTGTGTCCTTTACCTGGAATATGTAGAAATTGAAGGTAGATTTGTTCAATCGACATAATTATAAGTAACTAGGTCAATTGAAAGAATCTATATGAATAAGTGACAAAAATAATAACTAATTAGTTGTAGTAGACAAAAGTTATTTTGGTGAATAATGAAAAGCTTCATTAGTTATAATTGAATTAAATTTTAATTTTTTTTTCTTCAAATTATGTATTAACAAAGTTATCACGTATTCCACATTTATCGATTATTTTTCCTCGAAATATTTGAGTTACCTTGATTTATTTTTATCAAGACTTCTTTTCATATACAAGACACTCTCTCACATATATTTCTTATAGTCTAATTTGTATCAGTAACAAATTTGTATTACCGATGTAAATTATGTTCATATTTTACTTAACCTAGATTCAGCCAAAGTAGCAATTTAGGTCCATTACGGTTTCTCACCACCTTAATGGTCAACGACTTGCCCTTAGTTGTCAACACTCCTTGTTGATTTCTGTTTGTCGATGATTTAAAACTCTTCTTACGCATCAGCAGCTGATCTAATAGTAAGCTGTTTAGAATTGATATCAACTCAATATTCTAATGGAGTTTGAGAAACAAGCTACCTTTTAATGTTAGAATATGTGCAATGAATGTGAGAATATCATTCTCCCGGGGACCTGCCTTCCTTATACATAGTTGTGAGCTGGACAGAACTAGACTCAAAAGGGTTTCATCTGTGTGGAATCTCTTTATAATTATGGATAATTATCTCACATTTTACAATTTATCGTCAAAATCTGTCAAAAAGTCTTTGAGGTACTAGAAAGTTAAATAAGTTTTTATATTACAAAATGTATGGCAATTATCCTTATTTATTGTCCTTATATTTTTAATGGGCATGGTGGGATGTGATTCCTTTAACTTTGACGGGAACTGATTTTAATTATGCATTTTTTTATATTATTAAATGATTACTTTGAAACCCTTCGATCTTAAATTTAGTACCGTTTTATGTTCCTGGCTACTATATGATGTAGAATGCTGTGATAGTTAATTTCGTCTATTTAGAGTATGTGCGTATATTTTACAGCGTTAACCTGTTTTTGTGTAGTCGCATTATTCAACGCAGTACCGCAAGATGCGCTCAGTCTAGATATTTTTTGCTATCAGATTCAAAAATGAGGTTACTGAGATCCTTGAAAGTTTAGGACCCATCGCTAAATGATATTTATTTCAACTCCGGTGTATTTCTGTATTTTTCGTTATTATCACTATTTCTCTGTCTCATTATTGTTTTATGACCATTTGTCCTGATGTTCTCTTACTTGCTCAATGCGTTTGGTAAATTTTTAGTTTGGACATGGGGTTTTCAAGAAATAAGTGAATAAATACACTTGTCTTGTTAAGACAAGCTTTTAAAACGGATTATCTGATTCTATTGCTGTCGTCACTAAATCATTGCATTAATTTTAGGACAGGTATTTATATCAAATACCCACTAAAACATTTGACTTATTGGAAAGATATTCAAAATAAAATTAGTTTTCTTTACAGAAAACTAAACATTAAAAATGGTCACAATAAACTTTTTAAAAAATGCTATATATATAATGACTAGAAATTTTTAAAATCACAATTTTTTTTAATAAAACGGCAAGTAAGCTTCTTTAAAATATTCAATTATGCTTTATTTTTGCTAAGAATAAAGGTAAGACCTCTTTTGCTCAGAGTGGAACGCGCCATAGCGTTAAGCAATTTTGCAATAAACGTTCCACATCGGCCCACTATGACCTCTGCGCTCCTCGACCAGTTCATTTGCACGCGACCGACACGACCAGTGTTTCTAATTGCGCACAGCAGTCGCTTTTCATTGTTCTGGCCTTTGATGAATATAGGTTTTCATATATTATATTAATTTTTTTTACACCATTGACGAATTGCTAACTAAAACGAAGCACAAGTTGGAAAATTAAACATAAATCGATATCTGGCTACGAAGGTGGTAACGATTTAATAACTTAAACTTCAAAAGCGATGGCCAATTTAATTAGGAATTTTAATCTTTCTTTAAAAAAAATGATTTCATTGAATTTTTTTTAAATTAAACAAGTTCAATTAAAAAAGCAGTATAAAGAGGGATTTATTTCTGTTCATTATTGAGATTATTAAGTGACATTTTTTACCGTTTTTAGTTGATTTTTGTTGTTCTTGATTACTGAGTTAATAACAAGGAACAGTTAAGTTACTGCCGAATTCGCATATGAATGCTAACAAAACCAGCTAAATACGAGCCTGCCTTGGGGGTTTCTACCTCGTTTGAAGTGAAATTATTTAAAGAAAAGGATGATATTTTTATGCAAAATAAATGACGTATAATTTCAATCGAATACTCGTTTATAGCTTCTTGTTTCCCCGTTTTTAATGCACACGAGAATAACAAAGAACATTTCTATTGATTATATTATAAAATTACATAAAGCTCTTTTATAAATATTTAGTGTATGAATTCCATGAAAATATAATTTCTTTACTTATAATTATATTTTACTTTATAGTTTTAATATGAGTTCAAAATTAAACAGTAATTCCTCCGAGATGTTTATATAGTAAGACAGGATCTTAAATAACAGAGTATTCCTGCATCCCGAGGGTAAAGCGCTCGCAACACATTCTATCCATACTAGGTCCATACAGTTCTCGTCGAATTTGGTTGGGGATTAAAAGGCATAGTGACCTGTTTGAATAGAAGCCTTCTCGATAATAGAACATTATCTTCGAGAGGAATTAAAGGAGCATAAATCATTTTTGAGCTTCCATGACCACCTTCTGTCTCCATCATTAGATCAGCTACCTCCACTATAAGACTGTGTTGTCATCAGAATCATACATGTCGCTGAAAAATATGTATATCTACTAAATTGCATAAGAAAATTATACAAATTTTGATTAAAATACTAATACAGATTCAGGACAGACGTTCAACTCGTCAATTTTGCTTAGATATTCTCAATAAGTACGCACGACAAACATTTTGTAAACGACAACAAATGTCTTAACTTGTACTGTTATCGAGTGGCAGGTAAATGCATAATACTCCGGGTCTACACTCATACATGTTAACGAGATACATAAAATGTACACTATGCTGCAGAGACAGATGGTAGATATGATTTTTTATATGTTCGATATTCGCGTCGTGTTTGTAGATATTTTATCTGGTTATTAGTTTTTTACATGTACATACGTGCTAAATAGCTCTTTATGGATACCGCCACGAAAACATATGTACGGGTTTCGACCTGATATACAAATATATCTTGGATTCATGAATTTCATTTTATGAATAAAATAAAAAGAATGTTAAGAGATTCAAGGTAAAAGTCATAAAAATGGTAGCATTAAACATTTTGTTTACATAATCCCGAAGTGTTTCCATTTTATCTAAAGTAAAAATGATGATAAAAGTAGTGTCGAAAATGGGTGTGACCTTATAAAAATAGAATATAATTTTTAGAAACTTTACTATATTTTAGGATGTAAAAAAGCTATATATATATATATATGTATATATATATATATATATATATATGTATATATATATATATATATATACACTACCATTCTGAGTTTTCAAAACGTATGTCTTTTTCGCTCTATTTCGACGATACTTTGGATCTGCGAACTTCATTGATTAGTACGTTATAATTGAATACGGAGGGTACAACGGACACCACTCTCCTTAATCTTGTTGGTTTAAAGATTTCCGAAAAAATAATAATTACAAACTACTGTAAAAAAAACCTGTCAAGCACGAGTAGAACTCGATATATATCGAGGTATTTAGAAACATTTTACGGTATGTAATATTTCTATTAAACTATTCACAAAATTTGAATTTCTTTTAAAATGTAAATATATTTTCTAAGATATATTCGACAAGTCCGTAATAAAAAAAATGTTTAATTCTACACAGTAATTAGCGATTTCTGAATTTATTCTTTTACATGCTATTACTAATTTGTCCCTTCAATCTCATTATACTGAGTTTTCGCAGCAATGTGAGGCCATAAGCCTCAGCATACCATATTAAATTAAACTTGATGTCTTAACCCGTTTTTGAGAAAAAGAGGTTTTGACGGACAGAAGGATGGATGGACAGACAATTGTGTGATACCTTTTTTTCATTTTTGAGAATGAAACACTACAGTTATCCAACTTCTTAAAAAATGCAAGAATTCTTATTTGGTGAGGGATGATTTAAATAAAAATTTTAGGAGCTTATTTTTTTTTATTTTCTCTATTCAAAAGTGTCATTTTTATTCTTGTAACGCAACACTATATCCTTTGGCCGATCTGTAGTCTCTTCGATAGTTGAGAAACATTTTCATTCGTCAAAAACAGTCAATAAAGCGGTGGATCCATTTTTCTTTAGGCGCTTTTTCTTCAACACTTTGGAAAACAGCACCAATCTGATGTATGCATATAAAGTGAATACCTCGAAGTTTGACACTAATTTATTCAAGAATAATTAAAATCTTAAAGCAGAGTAGATAGGGATTTTATAATGAATAGCTCATTAATTCTAAGTTAATAATAAAATAATGTTTTCTATCTAATGAAATCGGCAAGTACCTGTTATTTTTAAGGATTGGTTCACCCCATGGCTATTTTTGTAAAATTTTCTTCAAATTAAAAGGCACACTATTCTACATAATGATTATTGAAAGTTTTGATAATGGAAATCTAGAAGAAACACAATAGAATGAGGATCTGGTCTTCTTAAAGTAATTTTTTTCTAACCATTCATTCTTTCTCTTAGCCGCTTTTGGTAAATAAACAAAAACAAAGCTTAGCAATGTCGTATTTTAAATGTAGGCAAGCAACACGAAACAACGCTAACAGACTTTAAGTATGAGGCCAAATTAGCAAAATTCTGTGAATGGTGAGTTTTGTTTTTTTGGTAGCGTAATAAACGTTGCATTAAGATCTATACACACAATGCGACGCAAAAGACATTCTTGAAAATGGGAGTAATATTACAAACGAAGAATATCAAGATAAAACTATGTAGTTTTTCTATTTTTTTTATTACCAGACCAGCCAAAAATTAATAAAAATATTATGTTATCAAAAAATATTAAATGCTAGTGCAGATATCCTTTGAGTGATGAAGGCTTCCATTAACTTCTAAGAAGTGAATTATTTTGGCAACAATGCGTTCCGACTACGCTGCGTCTCTTTGCAGTGCATCCGGATATGTCAAGGGTAGCTTCATATGCAGAATATTACGTTTACGTCACGTCTTCAATTAGGTTTTTCTTGAAAGTACAGCTAGGTATGAAAGTATAAAAATGCACTTTAGATTTAGTTCTACTTAAACACGTAGAGAGAGAAATAAATCCAATTTGTTAAAAAAAATTAATTCAGATTGAAAACGTTAACGAATGCTATTTTTATGAAAATTTAATCTGACTGTACTTCAGACCACTCGTTTTTTCGTAGCTGTCCTTTAAATTTTACTACAGAAGAGACAAAAATTGTAATTTTATAATAAAAGTAATTTTGAGTTAATACAACAGAAAACGGTCGCTAAATTGAACTTTTTCTGTTGCAGAAAAGAGCGACATACCATCATCAAACAGACAAACGTATACCGGAATTAGTACGTATATTTTCTTTTTTTATTAAAGTCGATACGAAGTACTAAAAATTAAACAAATGTGGATGTATACGGTTTACAAAAAATAGGTCAACTGTATTAACGTAATACGATTGGTAACATGTATCATGGCTCTTACTATGTACTCTAAACTACGACTAACGAATTTTGATAACACACAATATGTTTCTTGGAAATAACAAATGTTTACGTAAGCCTTGAAAACCTTTAGCAGGTTTCTTTGAGTCAAGTTAACAATAAATCAATTTAAGTAAAAATAATATAATCACGATTTTTATCCTTATCGTTTATTGTACGTCAATAAAACATGCTGTAAAATTATTAAAAAACAACTTTATACTTGTTATTACACGAATTCCATGAAAACATAATTCCTTTACTTAATTATATTTTATTTGTTTTATTTTTTAATTTATGATATCTATACGAATTTCAAGATATATAAATAGTAATCCATTCCAGATATCCATGTAGTAAGAAAAGATCGTAAATAATGCAAGGCTACAGTGCTCGCAACGGATTCACAGCCACAATAATTTCATACAATTCTCGGTATGATACAAATTATACAACCTGCGTAAAGGATTTAGGGATATAGTAACTTTTGAAGCAGAACCATAATCCTATTTGGGACGAATTAAATTGAGCCCAAATGCATTATGCTTCAATTAATTTAGGAGTGCTCTGCTATAAACCATTTAGGAGTTTTTCTGTCTCTATCATCAGATCAGCTACCAGTATCATAATACTGTGTTTCCATCGAAACTACACATGTGTGTAAAATTCCGGCTAACGAGAAATGTTCAATTAGAAGACTTTATTAATAGTTAGATAGCCATGAAACTAAATAACATTGATTAAAAATATATATGTCTACTGAATTACACAAGGAAATTGTAAAGCTTCCCATTAAAAATTAGTTTTTTAATCAAAAGTTTTATAATACTTATTTAGGACAGATTTTCCGTTCGTCAATTCTGCCTACGTATAATCTGTAAATACACACGACAAACATCTCGTTAATGATAATAAATGTCGTAACTGGTATTGTTATCGGTCGGCAGTTAACTAAATAATGCCACGGCTTTTCAGTCATAAATGTTCGCGAGATGCATAAAATGTGCGCTGTAAAACAGAGACAGATAGTAGACATGGTTTTTATATGTTCAACATTCGCATTGTATTTGCAGATCTTTTATCGGGGTCTTTTATTTACTTGTACACCGCGCTTTAAAGTTCTTTATGGATACCGTCACGAAAACATATTTACGGGACACATTCTGAATTATAAATATATCTTAGATTCATAAACTGCATTTTATGAATGAAATAAAAAGAAGGAACATTAAACAATTCAAGGTATCATTCATAGAAAATTGTTACGTGATAATATTGGAAAATTTTGTTTAAACAATATCGAAGTGTTTGCATTACGTCTGAAGTGAAAATGATTTTTTATGAGGTAGACAAATGCCTGAAAATATGTGACATTTTGTCGTAAGTAAGGATAAAAAACGGTTTGACTTTACAAAAATAGAATACATTTTTAGAAAGGATGATGTGTGTTGAATTATAAAGAAGAAAATAATTCAGCGATTGACAACCAGAAAGTTCAAAGATAAAATGAATAAAAATATTTAAAACAACAGAAAATAAACCTTTATAGATATATTAGATATATATATATATATATATATATATATATATATATATATATATATATATATACATATATGTGTGTGCGTGTGTGTGTGTATCGCTTTTTTATTCTTAGCCATTGCCTAAATTAATTAAAAATAAACTATTAACTGACTTTGACAATCATTCTGCGTGGTCAAAATGCATGTTTTTTTTGCTCCTTTTCGACGACCTTTTTTAATACGTTACATCTGAGTATGGAAACTACACTTTACTCCATTTTCTGATTCAAAGAGTTCCGAAGAAATAATATTCACACCCCTCACACGAAGAGGGTTTCATACACATCTAGACATTTAAAAAACATTTTGTTGTATGTAATATATGTATTAAACTATTCACAAAATTTGATTTTTTTTAAAACGTAAATATATTTTCTACTATATCTTTCACAAGGGCATAATGAAAAAAAAATGTGTGATCCACAAAGTAATTAGTAATTTTTGTATTTTTTCTTTTAATTGCGCTGTTAGTAATTTTCCCCTTCACTCTCACTATGCCAACTTTTTGCATCAATATGAGACCATAAGCTTCAGCATAATATATTAACTCCAATTTGATTCAATTTGATCTTAAGCCGTTTTTTAGAAAAAGGGCTTTGACCGACAGACGGATGGATGGACAAACAATGATATGATTTCGTTATTTTTTCATTTTTAGTAACAAAACACTGAAATTATCTAACTTCGTAAAAAAATGCAAGATTTCTCATTTTGTGATTTGTAATTTAAATAAAAATTTAAGGAGCTCATTTCTTTAATTTTCTCGATTTAAGAGTGTCATTTTTATTCTTGGAAACGAATATCATATGACCTGCTGTCGGTCCCCTTTATGTAATTGAAAATTTTGTATGAATACAGATTGATAATTTTTAAATTCTAAGAAAACCCATACTATCTAAAGTCCGTCACTACTCTATTTTTTATTATAGTCTCTGCCACAGTCGACATTCAATAAAGTGGTGAATCCATTTTTTATAAAGCGTCACCTCTCCAACAATTTGGCAAATAGCGCCAATCTAATATATACGTCTGAAGCAAATACCTCGAAGTTTGCCCTTAATTTAATCAAGAATAAAATCTTAAGGCAGAGTAGGTAGGTACCTTATAATGAATGACTCGTTAATTTTAAGTTATTAATAAAATAATGAATATTTATCTAATGAATTGAGCTAGGACCCTGTTATTTTGAAAGATTGGTTCACTGGATGGGCTCTTTTCTAAACGTTTCTTTAACGTAAAAGGCACACTATTCTACATAATGATTATTTTATGTTTGGGTTGTGTAAATCTAGAAGAACCAGTACCATGATGATCTAGCCTTCTAAAAGTCGTGTTTTTCTAACAATTCATTTCTTTCTAACAATTCGTAAAGAAACAAAAATAAAAGCATAGCAGTAACGCATTTTAAATGTAGGTAAGTAACATGAAACGACGCTTACAGACATTATATATGAGGTCAAACGAGCGTAATTTTGTGAATTGTGAGTGGTGTGTATTGGGTCGCGTAATATACGTTGCATTTGGTTTAATACATAATCGCGGTTTGGGTCCACGCGACGCAAAAGGCATTCTTGAAAATTGGAGTAATATTACAAACGAAGAGGATCAAGACAAACCTGTATAGATTTTCCACTTTTTTATTACCAGACCAGCCAAAATTTAATGAAAATATTATGTTATCAAAAAAAATTAAGTGCTAGTGCAGATATCCTTTGAGCGAACAAGGTTTCCATTAATTTCTAAAAATTCAAAATTACGTTCCGACTGCGCTGCGTCTGTTTGCAATGCATAAGAATATATAATGTCTAGCTTCATATGCAAAATACCATGTCTACGTCAAGTTTTTAATTAGATTTTTCTTGAAAAGTGCAATTAGACACGAAAGTATAAAAATGCAATTTAGAATCTGAAAAATAAATTCAATATCAGCCGATTTTATTAATCTGATTTTAGCGACTACGTTTACGCATAAATTGTTCTGATGGAAAAATCTGAATAACGAGATTATTCGGTTTACTTCACGAATGAAGTAATTTAAAAAAATCTATTATATTTGTGGCAAATTTCCACTTGATTGTAACGGTTAACTGGACTGATGCTGAAGAAAACGAAGGAAACTTATAGTTAAAGTTATAATATACCAAAAGCATAATCCACACATATTTGTGTTCTACTAAAACAATAATTGAAAATACGTTTACGTTTATTTTTTATTTCTCTTTGGATACGGACGCATCATGTTTCTAACTAAACGCCTCATTCCAAAAAAACGGTTGGGGGCCTTCAGTATATTAGGCAAATTTCTAAATTTCCACAAAATAATCGCCTTAAAATAATAGTTTGGATTTGCCACAGTCATCAATACCATGAAAAACTACTTTTTATAATTAAAAAAGATGTATCACTATGTGAAGTACATTTTAATGAATGTGTTTTCCGTCCACTGTTCCTACGCAATTTGGAAAAATATGTTCTTAAAGAAGAAATTCAGAGCTTGCATATTAGATTGATTCATTAGATTCTGGCATTTCTTGGTGTCGAGGCACATTTCAAAGTTGAATACAAGTTTGCTTGATTATATCACTAATAGTAAAATGTCCAATTAAAAATATTGACATGTGTTAAAATTAATTTCTTTCGCAATATATTCAAAATATGGATAGCGCAGCAAAGAACAAAAAAGAAGTCCCTATGGCAACTTGCAAACAAAACAGCCAAGGAACAGTTTATCAAATATAACTTGACGCAAAAGCTCGAATGAATGCAATGATTTCACTGAAAACAACAAATAAGACTTCGAATGAAAAATTTGAGCAGACAACGATGCAAACACTGCAGGTAGTATTATTCCAATTGTCAAATTCAATGCAGGAAATATCGAAGCAACTACCATTATGTTAACCGTCGACTTTCAAGCAGGCAATGTCATCGCAATCATGCTTGTAACAAAGTGAGTTGTCAAACACCAAGTCGTTCTGCAAATACTAACTGGTCTCTTTTTTCATCAATAATATCTGATTCCTATAGTAATAGAAATCAACACATTCCATCATCAGTAAATGAAGGAGAAACTGTCCGCATATAAATCTTCTCATGTTAAGAGCATACGCCAAGATTTTTCTTGTTGTTCTAACATTATCTTATAATGTTTTGCATTTACACAATATTTTTAAAAGATCCATTACACTGAATGACACAAACACTGTACAGACGCTTATAAACAACTGAATAAAATATATCCGTCTAGCATCCCAACGCAATTGCAGTCGAACGTAAATCACGCGACCAATTTTGCGCAGCGTAAATTACATTCGTCTGGCTTCGATCAGCCAAACGTGTTTACAGGGATTCGCGTTTAATAATAATTTACTCAGACTGACGGCCCTCTATCTTTTAAATAAATATGTCAATGTTCCAAACCAAGTTTAGTCTAAATCTGATTTAATTTGAGGTACGAAAAATAAATTTTATAAACGTTTCAAATAGTTTGGACAGTTTTATGACAATTTAGTATTTTTACTTTTTA
Source organism: Druceiella hillmani (assembly GCA_039881145.1). Lineage (NCBI taxonomy): Eukaryota > Metazoa > Arthropoda > Insecta > Lepidoptera > Hepialidae > Druceiella > Druceiella hillmani. The sequence goes on along the minus strand of JAYKKI010000039.1, from coordinate 8,741,387 downwards.
AGGTATTGATAAATATAGATCAGAACACGTGAAAGCTACGTACTATATGCAATATTAAGTTTTCGAACCTGATAATCTAACATGATAAAATGGTTTATTTACCTCTACAATTACACGCTTTGTTATATATTTCTATATTTCTTCTGAGTTTCTGTACCATTATACATAAAAATATAAGTCAGTAAGTATATGATATCACTATATAATTGCTAATGTATCTAAAAAACTATAAGTTGATACTACTTATGATAGCAATCCTGTAAAGAGAACAAAACAAACGTTATTTGGTACACACCAACTGGATAAAAAGGAAACCGTCAAGTATGGATGGGTAAATAGTGTATTAAGATCACCTAGAATTTTTGTTAAAGCACCGCAACTATACGGACAAAAACAAAAAAATACCTGTAATTCAAATTATAAAGCGCTTTGAGAGAGAGAGCTTTCTTTTGACGTAGAACTTGACATTTTGCACATTAGAAAGCTTATTAACTCTTATGTATCTTAGTAATTAACACTCAAGATATTTATATAAAAATCGTAAGGGGTGGATAAATTAAAGTTTTTAGTTTTTTTTAAATATTCCGGAATTTTTGGGGAGTGTCATTTGTAAGGCTTACCACTCTCTGAGTCATATAATTTTATTAGTTATTATAATTTTATTGCGATAGGAAGTTCATATTAATGACGACTTATGATAAATAATACTTTATTTATCATAAGTCGTCATTAATTTTCGCTCATCATCAGCTCTCGATGCGCGAGCCAGACTCGCGCTTGGCGGGTTTACTTTTATATCCGTATAGATTGCAAAATTATATTTTTTTTGCTTTACTAGAGCATTATAGTAGTTAGTTTGTAGCGACACGCTCGCAACCTTTGGCAGTTTGTGTGAACCGTATTAGATTAACATTATAATAACGTAAAAGATAACGGAACTATCAATAAAATGATTACAATATTTTTTGTATTTTAACAAGTGGAATTTATATCAATCATTATTTTTCCGTATTATTAACAGTTCAATTTTTATTTACTTGTACGAAGTTAAATAGTTTTTAAAGAAAAAAACAACCAAGTATGATTATGGAAAATATAAAAAAAACTAGTATTTTACGTACTAAAGTCGTGACCTTGTGTCGGACATTCATATGTTCAATGAGATTGCGAGGTTGCCATTTTAGTAACATATATATGTATCATATAAATGTTTATAGAAATATGGGTATGTGTGTTTGTGTGTGTATATATATGCAACCAAATATATAAATTTACAAGATTTGTATTGACGTATGTGCTTTCGAATTCTTATGATTCATAACGTTATTTCTTGCATGTTTATCCAACCCGCAATAAATCTATTTACGTCTTACTTGACATGTACTACTGTTATCTTCAATTTGGCCAAACCGTCGCAACTGCTTCAGGTCCACATAACATATCTACGCATATTTTTTGCTCACTGGGGACAATAATTTACCGTCAGTTAAGTTTATGCGTCCCACTAAACTTCAATAGTTTAGTTGTGGTATTTCTATCTTCGGCTATCGTCTACGGATATCATGGTTACTGTTATTTCATAAGGTTAAGCTATATCTTGTCTAAGTGTCACTCTATCCATATAATTAAAAATAATTTTGTATCCAACTGTACATTAAGAACACGTGTTATGTTTATGACACGTGTTCTTAATGTACATGTGTATTTAAATTATAAATAATTTAAATTCATTAATAGCATTTTTTTGGAACAGTTTTAATTTTCAATTGATCCTCTGATTTTGTATTATATTTAATGGCGTTCCTTCTATTTTAATGAAAGAAGTCTTGCCAGTAACAAATTTAAAAATAAAAATAAAAACAAAAATTAGGTCCAGTTATCCTTACTTCATCCAACTTGATTGCATTGTAAGATATTTTACTGTCATTTGCATATTTATTTTTAGTTTTGGTTCTAGGACATTTAATTAAATGGAACAAAATATATTTATATTGTAAAAAGAAAGAAAATGATCATAACCTGCACAAAAATATTGGAAATTTTTTTTATGAACTTTGGGCATAAGACTAAGAGTAAGAAAATTAGAAACAAGTATAATACTGAACACATAAATAGTGTCTTCATGTTACCACTTGGATTATGAAGAAACGAAGCAGAAAATAAAATAAAAAAAATTTTCAATAATTATAAAATTTGGTTAATATTATTATTTTAACAATGTCTAATTGGTATTTACATTTTACCCTTTTATTTTACATTATTTGAATTTTACTATTATTTGTTTTACCGTTATATTTTTTGTATTAAAACTATTCCCTAAATCATTCGCCCATGATAATATCAAACAAATGTATCGATGAAAATAACAGTAGCAATGTAGGGTTCATATATTTTCAAACCTAGGTACCACACTTAGGGTAGCATTAGTACGTACCAAAGTGCCTGGGCAAACGAGCTTCGCCAAAGTATCCCGAACCTAAAATATCCCGTAATCCGTGAATTTCATTCAGTTTGTTAAAGCCTTTAGCGTAAATTTGAGTCTACATATATATATATATATATATATATATATGTATATATGTATATATATATATACATATATATATATATATATATATATATATATATATATATATGTATATATATATATACATATATATATATATATACATATATATATATATATATATATATATACATATATATATATATATATTGTTAATTTAATAATATGGTGTAAATAACAAACCAGTTTAAGTATCCGAAAGTGATCAATAACGGCCTAATAATTGAAAATTTTCATTTTGGCTATGTCTCTTTGTTGTGTGGTTAAGCCCACAAAAGAGGTAAAAACTATAAATTTCCAAAAAAATGGAAAAATATATTTAAATTATTTCCGCCGTGAGTGTTGTTCAGTTCTTGTATGGCACTGAATCAACAAATTTTGATGAACGGTAAAACGAGATGGTAAAGTTAACTATTTAGTCTTATAAAAAATTCCTAAGCTTCAAAACCCAAAGTTAGTCCCCTCTAACGACACAAACACAAAATTACGGCAAGGGACCACATTTTTATTACGTCAGTATGGATTACGCCAAAACGTATTTCATATTCCGACCGTATTTTATCTCGCCACCACGGCGGACGCTTACATACTATAATAAGCGTGATGCGCGCTTTATAATTTGCCTAGCGTTACGCGGGGTTGGCGGAAACGAGTGTTTGCCGGCGAACCTAACTAATACGGCGGGCGGGGGCGGCCGCACTCTGCGGTTTCATCACCCGCCCAAGAGCGCCCCTTCAAATTACATTTTTAACATCTCGCTAATGACAATGTACAATAAGAACGTTGACGTTCTGCTTAATTGGCGCAATTTGGAGTTGCCTCATGCTGCAAGCGTCTGTTACATTTATTTTTTACATACGTTTATGCAGGTTTTAGCGCCTGTAAATTTATTAATGTAGGCACGCCAAGAAATTTACGTATGCAGCAACTTGCCATTTACACATAAAAATCGTAATAAATACAATTACGTAAACAAATCCAGAATGGTGTAATTGTGTCGAAAAGTGATAGGTGAAATGATTTTTTATAAACACGAGCTGCTAGATGAAAATAATGTACATGGATTAATTGTAATACTAAGTGATCTACACTTATTTAAACTTTAATATGAGTCAATCATTTGAAGACAAGAAGCTGTCATGCACGAGTGGAACTGGCATTACGAGGTTTTCCTATATATTCAGATATTGGTAAACATTTAAGAGTACGTAGTACTGCTTTTAAACTGTTTACGAATATTAATTTTGCGATACATATTTTAATTGTATGTCATATTTTTCAGAGGTGTCAATTGTGAAAATAAATTACTTAATATATTTTTACAGACGTAACCAATACACAAATTATTTAAGTCACTTGTATGGAGTTACTGCAAAATATTTCTGACTCAAATTGGGTCTGAAATATACTCGTAAACTACAGGAGCCTACCAAGCTGTGATATTTTCCATTTTAATTTCATTATGTGCAGTACTATTTTCAATACTTTTCAGATGTACATAAATAGCAGTTTAGCTAGTGGTAACTCTAACAAAATTTAAAGCTTACTATTTCGTGAATAGGTTCTTGTATTAAAAGACTTTTGTAATAAAACTTATTTTCTACAAGAGAATTTGCAGAAAAAGAATAACTTCCACTTGACATGTATGAAACTTTTTAAATATTTTTAATACAAAACTTACGTTGGGCGTTAGAAGAATTTCTGCTTTATAGCACTAATAATCCACGGGTGAAACGACTCCGATATACAGATTGATAGACAGGCAGATGGGCATGACAGAACTATAAGAGTTCCGAGTTTAGTTATGGAATTTTAACAATAGGTAACCCTTGTTGTCTATCGCACAAGGAGTAAGAGGTATACAATATTTTTGTAAAAATATTCGATGTTCCGACCCATTCTAATATTTAGTTCTTAGCACGTTAAAGTTATTCAGCTGCAAGAAATCGGTTTTAATTTGAGGATATTTGGTATAAGAATAGTGAAAAAAATAGGTCATAACCAAATACTTGCAGAGTTGGTATTCTATGTTATCAGCCCCACTTAAATTAGTGACAGTATTGCGTTCCGACATGTGTCGCCGCTCTCGATTCTGGACATTATTGTTGAAATATATGGACAATGTGAGTTCGTGCTGCCATCTGTGGTTTTTAGTGTGTACTTTTATTTTCCAATAAAACAGTTTACTTTATACTTAGATTCTAAACGATCGTTATTTTTTAGGTTATGCACCTCTCGCTCATAAATCGAAAATTTTTGTTGTTTTTAACAAGCATTTCAAACTATTTCGAGTATCAAAGACTGTTTCAAGATGCTATTGAACAGTGTCGTGACAGATTATTATATTTTCCTGGTGTACAAGTTTAGTAAATAACCATTACAATATCTACTAACTTTCTTGTCAATGTGTCCAAGCTAAAGATCTGAGTGGTGTTTAAGGCATGAAACATTATTTGAAAACAGAGAGAAGGAAGGGGTATAGGAGCTGCAGATGATGAAAAAACCAAAGCAAAATGTTGATAGCATTGACTTGTCAAAGTCAAACATCAAGTTGCTGAAATGTCACCGATATAATTACACAGGCTGATACGGAAATCAGTGTACATATAACAAAAATAACTCGTCACATTATAGGAACAAAGATCGAATGCAGTTATAATGCATTTAGCGCAACGTTCTTGAGTGGAAATTTCATCAAAAATTAATTGTTTATCGACCCGAGCGCAAGTGTATACCTAAGGGCAAATAAGAGTTGTGTTTTAAATTATTTGTATGAACAAGATGAAGAAATCAATATTGCTAATGTGAAAAAGGTATCAGTATCGTATTCGCATGAAGTGAAAATTACGACTACGACTGATAACTTTAGGTACGACATCATAGTAGATATGCTTTGTGTACTAAATCTGACAACAAACCTAACATCCGTGAGCTAACTGATTAGATAAAACAACAGTGTGTCGTTCTCGCACGACTGTTCTTCAATATATAATGAGATGAATTTGATGGTACCACAGCATTACAGAGTAACGGGGCAGACAAGATAAACTTGTCTAACCAAATACATCTGGCTCTATCAGTTGTATTAGGAGGAAAGTTGTATTGCATATTAGTACATATCAATAAAGGCTTCTTGAATTAATGAAAAGCTTTTTGATCAGATGAAGAATGCTGTGCTGGGTATGTCTCTTGGCGGAAAAATGGAAATAAGTAAGTCTTCATGTACTATATGTTGCAAAGGCAAGTAGTGTCTCTTATAATTTAAGAGCACTGACCAAAGAAGCACTGCACATATACATCCGTGGACCAGATATAAGAACAAACGGATAAACGTCTACTCAACTCAGACAACTTTGATGATACCCTTCACGATGAGCATGAAGCACCTGTTCCCAGTGACTATAAAGATGAAGGAAGCATATAGTTCAGACCTGAATAGGCAAGGAGGAGCCAGACAGTTTCTCAAACCTGTGTGATGATGCGGTCATTTGTCTCTGCATGAGGTCTCAAATGTACCTGAAAAGGGACAGTGGAAGAAGGGTATGAGAGAAAGTTATAGTGTTTCAAATACGTGTGAGATGAATGATGTTTCACGAGACAGTGGGGTTGTGCAGTACAAGTGGAGGTTTATGCAGTACAAGTTGAAATATAGTATATATGTATACTAAACCTTTGTAGTGCGGGTTCGACTCGTATTTCCAAAGTTTTTTTCTTGTTTTTTTTTCGGGTTTCGTGCTTAAAAGACGAAACGGAACCATTATAAGATCACTCTCGTGTCTGTCGGTTCTTAGAAACTGTTGGTTTTTATAAGAAACAGCTTGAAGTAAAACATGATAGTAGAGTAATATAACATTTTAACCGTCATATATCTCAATAACTAAAATTCTAAAGTATTCATTTCGAAATTTTATTGGTATCAGCTTTAAGTTCTCGAAATATTTTTTTAAATTCTTTGTATAGGATTGGGTAAAAAACATTCCCCTCCCCCCTATTTCCGAAACTACGTAAGCACATGTGGGTTTTTAGAAGCTCACGTAAAAATTGTAGGAAAACCATAGCGATGATTGTAGATGTCCTAATATTTCAAATGCGTGCCATAATTTTTAAAATATTAATATTTTTTCTGTTTTTACAGCAGAAACTTTAAATTGAGTACAGTAATATATTTTGTTAATCCATATATTTTGCACTAGTTAACTTTTTACATGTATTCGAATCTACATTAATTAAAGAAGGGGTAAATAAAGGACTAAAATATTTTTTTTAAATTTTATACACTATGAGGAAATGTCTTTGGTAAGAGCTTGTTATGAATAATATATAGAAAAAAAATTAATTAAAAGATAAAATAAAAAAGGAACATATTCCAAAAATCATATAAAAAAGAACATTCTACTCTTATTTCTGAAACTACTAAGCCAAAAATCATGAAAGAAACGAGGCTGGTAAAATATAACTAGAAAAATACAGGAATAATGTAGCAAGTTTTCTAGATCTTATAACTTTTTAAAAACTTTCTCCTATCATAACTTTTTAAAAACTTTTTTTAATATGCTTCTATATTTTTACTCCCGTGAAAGCTATAATAGGCAATAGGTTTACTTCGTGAAAAATTAATACATGTAAGTCCTTTAAACGAAGTATTAAGTACATAAGGGTAGAGATTGTTTATAAATACTTGAATGCGTACGGAACACTTGTATTGGGAATTCTACCTGTGCTTGAGAAGTTTTTTTTTTCTCTATATGTGTAATATATTGTAGCTCAAGTTATAAAAAACTTCATTACGAAAAGCCAAGTGGTAAGCAGATATGTGATATTGTCCGGATAATACTACTAGGAATGTGTATCATATATTTTCATATTATCAATATCATCTAATGTAATCTCACGTAAATACCAACATCGAAAAATCTGAGCAATGCAAAAATACTTTACCCTAAAAAACATTGCTGTTTTCCTGAAGCATGAACATGCAAATCCGTCACAGAGCTAGTTGCTAGGTAAGCGCGGCACGTGATAACGAGCTAATTTGGGGACCCTATCCGCCATCATATATTTACATTATTGTGAACAGTCTTAGATTTCCCTGTGGACCCGCGACGCCCCGCTCTTCGCTGCCGTTGCGTCATGCGACACCCCACCCCGCCCATTTCAGCAGTATAGTACCTACGTGGAAACTACCTGAAGTTGGCATTTGCGATTTTAAAGATACGTTTCTAAGTTAATACTTTTATAATTATGCAAAATTTAAAATTTCTACATCAAACGGTTTCTGAAAAAAATGGTTGTGACTGGCAGAAATACAGACAAGTGAGTGATCTCATAAAATTTCCACTTTTCCTTACGAGGTACGGAACCATGAAAACGATCAAATTGTAACTCAAAACGTTCCGATCCCTAATCCGTCACTACTTCCTGGACATCACCTCCTGATCCTCAGCCAGTGAGTTTTTATGAATCGAACGTTTCACTATTAGACTAATTCTTTCATACTTTATATTGATATTTATTTTACAGTTTAACATGTGGAAGCAAGAAAAACTTTTTAAACTTAAATATCATGCGAAGTAAATGTTGCAAAAGAGAATCATTCAAAGTACTATTTTATCATTTTAATATAACATATTAGATTTGTTTACGAAGTCACCATTCGGTTACCAAAGCACAGAAATCACTTTACACCGATTGCCAATTATAAGTCTATTGTCAGTTTAGAAATGGACCATGATTTTTCTTCAAGGTAAAAAAATTTAATGCGTAAATCTAAACGATTAAGTATTATATGAAAGAGTTATTTCCAGTTCATGAGTTTATAATTATCGCTAATTTAAGTTCTTATTTAAATGTTACCTATAAAAATGTAAACTTAAAAAATATTACGTAAATTCCTTGTATATAATATAATTTTGTGTCGCTAAACGATGCCATCATGCTGATTCAATACTTTGCCCGAGACGACGGTCCGGTTAAACGCTTATAGTCTCGCCTGACTACGCCTGATATGATCGTCATCCATAAAAAAGGGTAAATGGTATGTCTAAATGACTGTTTTAGTCAATAAAATTAGCATAATACTACAGTTTTTCGTAATAAAATTTGAACGTCCCATTTTAACTACTATTTTTAACTCGTAAATGTCTACCTTTGAATAAACGTACTCGCCCTTGTAAATGAAATGGCCGACTATCGCATGTTCATCAAACAGTGTGCGTTATTATTAATGTTGCCATATTAATGGGTATAATCATGCTATAAATATTTTATATTAAAAAATAGATTTATCAGGTAGGTAGGTAAAAGTAAAAACGCGAGGGTGCCGTACACGTTAATCACGTATCTCTGAACATCTTTTTAAATATACGATTGATATACGGTAAGAAAGTTCGTTCAAATTTTATCCCAGATCATGCACAAAATTAAAAAAAAATATTATAAATTTTATTTTCCTCTTTAATTCATATATGATTACTTTTAAAATGTTATCTACAGCAAAATATGTGGGTAAATAAGATATATTACTATGCCAAATTTCAAGTTACTGCTTCCCACAGATTCGAAGAAAATTTGCTGTGAACATAGATGAATGTGAACGCATATTGCCTACCACGTCTTTCACAGGTGCAGAAGAGTTTTCTACAACTTTTGCGTTGGCTTCTAAAATCTAGTGTTTTTTCGTAATTTCAAATTGGGTAGCTTTGGAATTATGAAAAAAATATTTTTGAAATTCTCATAACTAGCCCTTTCAAACGATAAACCCCAGTACTTGAAATTTTTTAAGCACCCCTGAAATTACCAAAAATATATTTTTAAGTTTTCGCTATTGAAATATGTGCGAGCTAATATTTTTTATTATTCACAAAATTTCAAATTTCTACGTTAAGCAGTTTCTGAGAAAAATGGATGTACAGGACGAATGAACAGACACGTGAGTGGTTTTATTTTTCATTCTGAGATTTTAGTGATTCTAGTTATGAAATAAAAATATTTTAATTCATGACTAGAATTATGTAGTTGTTTCAGTCACTGTTTATGATAAATATGGTGAAATAGTGTTACCGATTCTGCTTTGAATAAAATATTCAAATGTTTCCAAAATATTTTTTTTGCCAAATAAAAATTTCATTTCAATGTAAATGTATAAGCTATTGTATAAACATAAACAGTGTAATTTTTTAGCTATACTCCGAGCATTTACTTCGCAAGACTTAACTGTTTTCACGTAGCTGTTGCAAGTACAAATGGGAAATTACTAACGAATTCTCGGGAGTAAATAACATTTCGGGTTTTTCAAAATAATGTCGACTCAGTATTTCAGTGGAGTCTGAGCAATACGTTACATTTTAATGCGAGCAAATGCGACATGATGACTTATTCCTTCCTATGTAACCCACATTTGTGCACCAAGCTTACCTTAGTGCGTAAATATGGGTTAAATGGAACAGCGCGTGAAAGGATATCAGCTATACGGGACCTCAGGGTGATTATGGACGACCATCTAACATTTCAAAATTATATTATCTAAATCTATCCGAAGGTTTACAGGATACCAGAATTTGGCATGCGACATTCTCACAATTTCTATGACAATTAGTGTATTGTAATTTTGTTCAATTTCATTTGTGAAGCACTTTAGATCATGCATTCTTTTAAATGATTAAACAATTATTATGATACATGAGAGGATGCACATAGTTTATTTCATCTGCCTGGAGCATGCAGAAACATCTTACAATAATTGCCCATTTTTCAGCATTTACATGGTTCAACACACGATTGCAAAAGGCACCCAAATATCACATTTTTGTTGTGTTAATTATTATTTACGTTACTATGTATACTGTAAACAAATTGATTGTTGGTGCATGCACATGTCCAACGCGTTAGGGAAATTCGTAAGTTGCACATATTTTGATAAATAAATAAAACAATCAATTAATTACTTAATATGCATGTATATAGTTACATATGTATTGGAACGTGAACGTTAAATTAATTTTCTTATGATAATATTCCTTAATAAAAATTTATTGGCGCCCCAGTTCTATCCGATCTATTTTAGTGACGTTATCCAATATCCTGTAATAAAATCGAAAATATTACTGTTAATTTTCGTAATTATTACAATTCGATCTTTTATTAAAAAGAGTACATTTTGTCTATAGCTAGTATATCTTTATTGCGAATATATCCGAATTTTTATTTACGAATTAAACTTTCAAAATTTTTTTAATATTATGAACGCTTTTTCTTGATATGCCGATAATAAAACTGACATCTGTCAAACCTCTCGCTTAAAATAATTTCGATAAATATCTCTAATTTAAAAAAAATAAATGAATTTTCCTAATGGGTTTTCAGTTTTGAAACCTATTTATTCTTTGTTGATAATTAAAATGTATTTTTCAGAATTAAACTACGTTTATTTATATTAATATGTGGGAGTAATAAACACGTTAATATACAAACAATAAGAAAAAAATCTGGTTTTAATGTAATTATTTCTCATTAATACATTGGTTATACATAAGTGGATTAGTATAATAAGACCGCTTTTTGAATTTCTCTCGAAGATATAAGACGAAATTAATCAATAATATCTTTTTTATTTGGGACTTTATTACGGAGAAATAGTTTATTTTTCAATAGTAAACTATTTTTTTAAATTTAACAATTAAGTAAAGCACTGAATTGCCAATGCAACTGATTTTTATTTCTGCAAAATAATGCACATATTGCTCAGTATTCAATACCAAAGGTGTTTGGTGCGTATAACGCATTGATAATCCACCCGGTGTGCTATTGCTAAACGCTTAACCCTTGCGGCAACTTTGAAATGCTGCATCTGGAGAATGAAATAATTTATAAAAAATATTGGCTATGATCTTCTTATCTTATATTTTTTAGAGTACAGAAACCGGATTACTATGCTAATTTAACAACTTCGGGCTCAAAATTTTCGCGCAGCGTTTTGGAAAGAATTATATTAAAACATTATTAGAAATATATATATATATATATATATATATATATATATATATATATATATATATATATATATGTATATATATATATATATATATATATACATACAGTAGCGAAATAAACAGATGACATTGTGAAAATATAATGCTTGGCTTCTGACCTCTCGAAACGAATGTTTTTTATTCTTATGCCCAATTTCACCGCTCCCGCTATCATAGTTTTTATATTTTTCCTTACTAAGAGATATTATTCGCTGTGAAATTTAATAGAAACTAGTAATGATACATAAGGGCAAATTTATCGTTCAAAACGAGATCGTATCGAAGCCCAAAATGGGTCATATTTTTTCCGAAACAGCTGTACATAAACATTTTACATAAACATTTTAATATTACTAAATGAATATGTTAATTTGTTTGGGCCTTGAGTAGTAATTATATTTTTTTTTACATTTGTGTATGTACTAATTTCTTCTTAGGGTGGTTACTGTCAACCACTCTAAGAAGAATCTTTAAATTAAGCATATTAATAAAGCATATTAATTCAGTAGCTAACCCTAAATACTTATATCGTAATTTTAGGAAAGTGGTAGGAGAATTTCAGATGCATTTTTCACGCTGGAAATTATTTGTACGTTGATATATAGCGTAGAGTATCATTTAAAAAGGCTAGTTATACCCTTGTTCTCGGAATTACTGAAACAGGGTTATAAAATCCTAGTAAAAGTCATAGGAATATGATAGACTTCCAGATATTCATCCATATGTCCGCCTAACTTAATTATATTAGGTATTATAAAAAATTACAGCGCTAGAAAATCGATATTTGGAATGACATATAAAAAATTAGTTTTATTTCGAACGACGAACGGAAGCGAGCCGGATTCGCTTCTGACTATATTTATTATGAGTCACGTCTCTCCGTGTCGACATCTCTTTAATCAACGAAAACAGTGTATTTGACTCGTCCTAATGAAAACTTGTTTTCCAAAGAGAAAAGGACTGTAACTACTATATTTTTATGAATTTATAGGTAATTTTTGTATCTTCGTAACTTTATCGCTTCTGTTATGTTAATCTCGATACCAAAAACTGCACCATTTAATTTCTTTGCAACTGTTTTGAAACTTCTTTCACTCTGCTCTAACAAATACCAAAAGTCTGACTTAGCATAAGTAGAGAAAAATACTTGAGTTTAAGGTGTCATACATTTGAGGTTTATTTCCGTAATATTTCCTATAGATATTTGACATTAAAATTATCAATTTTGTAGCTTACTAACAGACATCATGTCTGTTCTAATACGGCTGCTCGCATTCAGGTTTCATACTTGTGTACCAACCTCTCACGGAATACTCCAAAGTTCAATTTTGGCCCAGCTTACTTCATCAATGTTTGTCCTGGAGAAAAATTATCGCGCGATTTAAAATATACGTAGCGCCTTCTATTGATGTATATTTATACGCCATGTATTTTTGTAATTACTTTGCGTCAGTACCTTAGCAATCTTTTGATGTTGTGTTAGTACTAATGCAACGTATATGAATATTTTTAAGTATCAAATTTGTATATCTTTTAATGGAGTGAATTCATTGCGATGAATTGGAAACTAAACATTACTTGTAGTTGATCCATATATTTATTGAAAACAAAGCAAATTAATACAAAAGCAGAAATAAAAACGCACAAAAACAATATTTTCGTACTCTTTCACATGGGTCAGTTCCATCATTTTTCGTAACACACACACACACACACATATGTATATATATATATATATATATATATATATATATATATATAGATATGAATATATATATATATATATATATATATATATATATATATATATATATATATATATATATTCCATTCAAGGTATTTGCTATTGGTAGCTTTAACTTCGCAAAATAACTACACCATCGACCATGTCATAGTCCGATTATATTTTCTGGAGATCCGATTATGTTTGCTTTAAATCTAATGTAATTCAAGATGTTTGCTACTGGTAGTATTTACTTTGCAAAAAGTTAAGTTACTCATTTTTGAAGTCGATGCCAGCACTGCTGTTCAACTTAAACAAATGTAAAATTTTACATTATAAATACGCCCTTTACGAATCTATTTCGTAATGAGAGTACATTAGAAGTTAAGGTTTTGAATTTGTATTATAAATTAAATTATAAATTTCTTTGTTAGTCGATAGTACTAGCACCGACTTCAAAAATGAGTTACTTAGTTATTTATTGCGATTAAATAACCCCCTATTTTGAGCTAATAATTTTTTACTTCTTAGTATATATTTTTTGAGGTTAGCTTTTTAAAGATATTTTATCTGGAAAATGGATTCGATATTATATTATCAGTAGCTTGAAATAAAATTTCAAGGGAAAATCCGATTTTGAATTATTTCTGCACAATCTAAATCTTCTCCACTTCCTAAAGCAACGGAAAGAATTTACACCAGTCATTAGATTAAGTTATTTAAATTTAAATTATTTATCAAACTTATAATAATTTAACTCATTTAAAGCAAAAATTATAACGCACATATTTCATCACTATCGTCTATTCACATATTCGGCGAATATAAAAAAAAATGTATTGTCGATTCTACTTTATAAGTTTCATAAAATTAATAAGTTCATTAAATATGAAGTGCATATGTCTCTCAGATCATTTTGACTCGGTTCAAAAAACCGACATCGATTCGGGCGCCCGAAAGAAAGTGGCCGAGCTATTCACACAACCATGCTTGGCCAATCTCGGTAAGTATATGAAGGTACCATAACAGTAAAATCATAAAATTGTAACTACCCTATGCGACTTGTAATCAGCTCACGATCGGCAACCCCACAAAAAGCAGACACAAAACTTTTAGGTAACAGAAAGAATTTATGACTGAGCATACGTTCAAAGCTGGTTCAACGCGGTTGGTTTTCTTGATGAAATTATTATTTAAATATTCTGAATATTTTTTTGATTACTATATATTTAATATTATATTCATTTCCCCTAAATGTAATTTGCATATTAAAAGAAATACTTTTAAATAAATATGCAAATATAATTAATTATTTATATCCAGTTTCGTGTATGGGTCTGACATCACGATGCTCATGGAAAGGAGTGAATATCTAATAAACCTAAATACAAGAAAGAAAAACTCCTAGAAAGTTGGAACTCATGTAACGGTGCCCCTTTTCAGCGCCCTAGAATAGTATCAGATGTCAAAGAATTACGGCCAAGTTGGCTTGGACGCCTTCAGAAGTTGGGTTCCAAGTCGTAAAAGAAGAAAATAAAGTCTTGCCCATAAAAGAAGAAAACAGTCGCTCTACGTAAATATCTAGACCCAAATAAAATAATAACGTAGAAATAAATATACGGAAACTAGACATGCAAGAGTAGAGATGGCCGTCATAGTTTAAAAATGACTGGCCAAGACTTGTGATCCATAAGGCACTGTACCCTAATGTGCTATATTTTCGAATGTATTTGCAAATACAATACCGACCGTCCAAGGCTCCGTAGCATAATTAATCACTATATAGATAAAGGCTATTACCATCAGTAAAGTGTGGTCTGCAGAAATGACAGCGCGGCGTCAGCTAGCGGACGAAACGCAGCAGTCACAGTCGAGCGGGAAGCAGACGGCACCCATAAGGCCAACTGGCTAGAATGGGTGTAAAATAAAAATATTACTTAATCAGAAAACTCAAAATTATCTTATATAGCTTTGGATGTGGCTCTGGTATTATGTAGTGTCCTTGGTATTGCACACCAATAATAATGTAATTTCGTAAATATGGGGTTTTCCTACCTAAGAATACTGTATATAAGTAACGAGTCACTAATAAATTTGGAATACTGTTATACCCCTGCTCTGTTAATGAGAATGATACTATTACCCTCACGCAGTCAGCCACAGCACTTTCATAAGAAACGCTTTGTTATACTGTTACTTTCTCGCCCTGACGCAATCACTTCATAGAATGCTACATTGCTAAAGCAGCATTTTTGTAAGAAACGCTTTGTTATTCTCCTACTCTATCTTATATATTCTCACAGTCTATCGCCCTTATGCAATCAGTTCGTAGGATACTCCACTACTGTCACACCACTTTCATAAGAAACGCTTGTTATATTCCAACTTTATCGCTCTGACGCAATCAGTTCTTGGAATACTTCACTACTGTGACAGCGCTCTCATAAGAGACGCTTTGTTATATACCTACTTTATCGCTCTGATGCAATCAGTACGTGGAATGCTCCACTGCTGTGACAGCGGTATTATAAAAAACGCTTTGTTATACACCTACTTGTTAACGTTAACACTTTTTTATACACTTACTTTATTGCTCTGACGCAATCGGTTCGTGGAATATTCCACTACTGTGACAGCACTCTCATAAGAAACGCTTTGTTATATTACTACTCTATAGCCCTGAAGCAATTAGTTCGTACAATTTTCCACTGCTGTGGCGGCACTGTCATAAGAAACGCTTTGTTATACTCCTACTCTATCGCCATGACATAATCAGAATGCTCCACCGCTGTGATAGCACTTTCATGAGAAACGGTTTGTTATATTCCTCCTCTATTGTCCTGACGCAATCGGTTCATAGAATGCTCCACTGCTGTGATAAGACTTTCATTAGAAACATTTTGTTATACTCATACTCTATCGCATTGATACAATCATTTCGTAGAATGCTCCACTGCTGTGACAGCACAGTCATGAGAAACACCTTGTTATGCTCCTACTCTATCATCCTGATGCAATCAGTTCCTAAAATGCCCCACTGCTGAGCCAGTATATTTATATTTAATTAAACTAGGTACTCGGACCCAGTGTGGTCATTTCCAGTTCCAGTTCAATTTTAATTCAGTTAATCAAGAGTCAAGTGCTCGCAGTATGTCTCCGTCTCAGTTCTAACATTTCTAGCAAGGTTTAATAATTATGTGAAATATATTTATTAATTAAGTAAATTCAAATTGTTACCAAATGTTATGCTAATCTATTTTTTAAGACAATTGTGAAATCAATTTTAATTCGGTTTTAAAATTAACTATTAAATTATTTAAATAAAATAACTTTATTTTATTCACTAAATTTAAAACAGCTGTTAGGTCTGTTAGGTCTGTACATGTATTTCATGTTACGGAGTAACATCAAATTTCGATACAAATAGTGGTTTTATTAAATGTTAATTATATAAGAAAATAATTATAACAAAGTAATCACAAACATTTAATTTTTGAGTCACCGTTAAAATATTTTTTTTAAAACGAATTAATGTATAAAAATACATGAAATATCGATGCCGGCAAGAGAGCGGGCCGGCGCTAGCGTATTCCAAAAATCTATATACATTTTTGCCATTTCTCAATATAAATTACATTATAACAGAATAGAAAATCTATTTGCGTACCTAAGAGAATTTCAATTAGTCACGAATTGATATAACTGCAAAATTAAGGCATACATTTTAATGCAATTTTTAATAGACATGGCAGCCCCGACGGATTTATTGGGTTTGTAATTATATTAATAAGTTCTAACTTTTTTTTAGTCGGTAGGGGTGGTATCAACAATATTTTTTAAAAAAATTTCATTTACAACGACTACATCCGTCGGGGTTTTTTCAAAATTTTTAATTTTGCTTTTTATTTTATACTTTTTGGAGATAAATGGGTACATTCGTTTGCAAAAAAAATGTTGTATCACCTCCTGATGAGCTAACACCATAACACCAATCTAAGAACCATCATTGATTATTCCCAAATATTTTGCAGAAAACCCTGTCGGATAAAACATTGTGGAAATAAATGGGACCATTATGGAAATAAATGATTCGTCTACATCAAAATGTTGGAGTGCCCCATGGTGAGATAACACCACAATACCTATATTGGACCCATCGCTGATGAGTCCGAAATATTTTGAAGAAAAGAATGTCTAAATTGGTCAAACCACTTTGGAGATAAATGGGAATATTCGTTTGCAAAAAACTGCTGCATCCCATCCCCCTGGTGAGCTAACACCATAACACCTATCTAAGAGCCATCGCAAATTAGTCCCAAATATTTTGAAGAAAACTGTATCTAAATCGGTCAAACCATTTAGGAGGTAAATGGGAACGTTCGTTTGCAACAAAACGTTTATTTCGGCGCCCCCTGGTAAGTAATAACCGTTACATTCTTCTAAGACCCATAATCGACTACTCCCAAATATTCTACAGAAAACTCAATATAAACCGGTCAAAACGTTTAGGAGATAAATAGAAATATTTGTTTGCAACGCAATGCCTATTTCGGCGCCTCCTGGTGTATAATCACCGTAACAACTATTTAAGAAACATTGCCAATGAATCACAAATATTTTACAGAAAGCCGTATCTGAATCGTTCAAACCGTTTGGGAGATAAATGGGAACATTGGATTGCACACACAAACAAACAAACAACCCCTCACCCTAACAGATCTCTCCTGCGTTCCGTCGTGGGTAAAAAATGACAAAAGTCGGGCGTATTTCAAATTTCAATACACTTTCAGATCAGTACGCCTCGTGGATTAATCGCCAGTACGTTGGTAAGTGTGACAAGCAAGTGTTGTACATATGTGGTATACGTGGGCATACAGTAAAAAAAATTTAATTTATCTCCTGAATGTCTTTGGACACGTAAATAGTGTAACCCTTGTGAACATATAAATAATAAATCTCGCAAATAATTATACTGACTGCGCGCTTGGATTCATTCAGATTTGTTAGTACGATATGCATTTATAATGGCACAATACAATTATTTCGTGTTTGTGAACAGGCAGAGAGACACATAAGCATTCGGACCCGCATTGACTGTAGTCAAAAGAAAAAGTAATAATTTAATTTACCCAAACATATAAAAAATAAAAGTTTATTGTCCCGCAAAATCCATAAGCACAAATCGGCACCTTTATTTGGTAAACTGATGATTTTATTAAAATCAAACAAAAGTACGGTTTTAAAATAATATTATTAACTAATTACCAAGGTGTATTGACCATAAATTTCTGGCATCTGTTCAAATGTTTTTTAGATTATTCAAGTAGTATAAAAACTAATATCGGTATGTCAATTTGAAATAAATATTTAATCATTTGTGGAATATTTTGAAATGAAGTAAACATTAAATTTTTCGCAACCATTGACATATTTCAGAATAATATTTTAATTGTTATATTATTTTTTGCTTAGAATTGTCCTCCCGAGTACATTGTTCTGAGGCTAAATATTAGAGGTAAACGTTAACACCTGTTAACGTGGCTGAAAATTAACTGTTGAACAAAACTGTTATATTAACAGTTAATGAATGTAAGCGCGTACCATAGTTAATATAAACACTACGCCGAAAACGGCGGCGCAACGGCGCTTTGTTTACAAATATCTAAATGGATTGGAGCATTCGTCAAATCTTATATTAACATAATAAATTAAACCTGATAATTATATGGAACTTGAGTATTCCAATACGTAAATAATAAATACAGAAAACAATGCTATGCGGATTGTACTGAACTCGTTCGATTCATTTTAAATTTTTCTCTTAATATTATATCATATAAATGAAATTAAAATATTTTAAGCAAAATTAGTTGTGCATTATAAATAAAGTGTTTAGAACTTCACATGATTGTAACATAAGAATAATTAGTAAATTTATTACATTGTAAGCAAATGTAACATATCCATTATTTCTCCAACAAATTTCGTTGTCTGACGTGAAATAATTCCAACGATCACTTTATTTACACCGTTCAGATGTTTTGAATAAATTTACGTAGTTTCTTGACCCAGACACACTTGACTCAACAGCCGTCAACCTCGACCGTTTATTCACATCCAGTGTTGATATACTGTTAAAACATTTTTTCGTCAACAGCGTTGATCGTTGACGCACGTTAACGTTAACTGTTAATCGTTTTCCGACTCAGCTCTACTAAATACAATGGGTTGCGGCCGTCTATTTAACTATGCATCTCGGCTAAACTCAACGAATAATAAATAATTCAGTCAGATTAATAAATTTATCAATGTTGAAACATCTGGCCGGGTATCAAATCCTTAGCCTCTTAGACGGACGCTAGAGTCTTAACCACAGCGCTACAGGTCATTATATATATATATATATATATATATATATATATATATATATATATATATATAATATTTAAATATATATATATATATACATTAATATATATATATATATATATATATATATATATATATATATATATATATATATATATATATTAGGGTGTCCCTTATTTTTCAAAGTTTTTATTCTGTAACGCATACCTTTTATTTTTTTTCATTTGGCCATAAAACACTCGAAAATAAATATTTATCTTATTTGAAGCACCGCAACCCGTGCCAAGTTGAGCGCGAAACATGTTCATACAAGTAACGCGGATGACCGGCGCGTACTCGCTCTTATAGTCATTTGTTTCTGAGTTTTCACCGGCATATCGCTTAATTAAAGTGCATAATAGTTTATTTTCAAGATGTCGGTGGAACTTAGAAGTAATAAGAAAAATATTTTCTTGGTTGGTGAGATAAATCACTAAATAACGGGTGCAAAGTTGCCGTCTAATCGTCAAGTTCTCTCAGCTCTGTTTTTTAATATTCGCGAGGTAAAATTGACTGTTAATGAAAGTGCAAATCTTGTGATTCTTGAGTGCATCATATTTCGGGAAAAAGCTAGAATACCTACCAGAGCTGTACCTAATTGTGTGAAAAAACTTGTGGATCTTTACCATGTTTGGAGAGAGCTACAAAAAAACTGTAAAAAAACACAGGACGTTTATAAGCACCGCGAGGAGAAGTTCCAAAAAGATTTAGATAATTTATTTGATATCGCGCATGCCGATGCTCTATAAAGAATCAAAATAGAGGAAGACAAAATATTTTTACAAAAACAAAGAGAGCCAGGGCGTTCGGGTTGCTTAGCGGATGGTGACAAAAAGTTAGTTGGGAAAGAAGAAAGAGTAAGGCAGAGAAAACTAGGAGAAGAGGAAAAACGACTAAAGCATTTGACTGATATGAATTTATTGACTTCAGACACCTCTATCCCATCTCAATGTTTCTTAAAAAGTTTCCTATTTCTAATAAAAACTTTTCAATGTTTTTAAAAACCTTTATGTTTCTTAAAAACATTGAAAAACTACGAAACTGTCGATCAAGTGATTTCTAAAGCAGCTCTGACCAAGTTCAGCCAACACTTGTGGTATTTATCAGAAGAAATAGTTTTATTTTCATTATTTGATGATGAAGTTGATACACAAACCAAAGCTGATATCGTTTCGAATTTACAAAGGGAAAGTTTGTATGATTTTGGGAAGAGATATATTCCATCGAAGGAAGAAATATTTGCTTCTTTGTACGGTGAGTTGAATAAGTGTTTTTTTTCCATTTTATCATTAGAAAATGTGATAATTTTTAACTGCTGCAGAAGAACAAAAATAGTTCTTGTTACGTTGTGTACAAGAACACAGAAAGTTGTACCCAGATTGCAAGAAAGATACTTTTAAAAAAAGTATCCTGAATCCTGAATTATATTTCTTTTGCAATTTTATAAATAAATACATAACCTAAATTAATCTTCCACTGACTTCTATTATAAAATATATATTTTGATTATAATATAGCTTACATGCAACTAAGTCTTCTAAAACCGTTGTTTAGAAAAACAATGATGCCTTGTCGGCACAGGTTGCCATTGTTATATGACGATGAAATTTTGCACGAAGGTAGCCTTTAGTACTATAAAAAAAATAAGAGAGTATGCGTTACAATATTTAAAAGAAAAAAAAATCGGTGATATAAGGGACATCCTAATATATATATATATATATATATATATACATATATATATATATATATATATTTATATATATATATATATATATATATATATATATATATATATATATAATGCGAATCGCGTATGAGTAATGCCGGATATTAACATGAAAGCTTATTCTTATGATTTTCAAATAAATGTGTCTAACATTAAGAATAATCATCGGACATATACATCGAAATAAGAGAAAAAACTCAGTTATTATAAAAACATTACCCTTAGGTACGTATACAATATGTAGGCTACACTGGAAAATATTGTAGTACCAACATTTTCTTCAAAAGAAAATAACGTCATAATATTTGTTTCATCACAATATATGAAAAATACAATAATATATAATACGCCTAACATATGAAAAATATAATAATATATAATAAAGTCTAATCTAAGCTGATATATTGTAGCTGTCTCACCAAAATTAATGAATAGCGTATATGCTCTAGGCTTTTTCTGCTTCAATTAGTTTCCCGAAATCTTTAAACGACTAGTAATTTTGCAATAATATGGAGAGTTGTCCATTTTTACCACGAAATTTTGACAATTCATATCAGTAAAATAATGGTGTAATACGTGTATTTATGACATTATTTATATTAAAACTTTTTCAATTTAATGTTTTGATTGTATATGTATATATATATATATATATATATATATATATATATATATATATATATATATATATATATATGTGTGTATATATATATATATATATATATATATATATATATATATATATATTTATATATATTTATAAATAATCATCAGCTGATCGAGTACATAGTATATTTGTGTCAACCATATTTTAACTGTCAAATTCGTTTATTTACGAAGATTCCCTCTTCAAATTTAATGGAGTATAGACAGCAGGAAGATTTTCGTAAAATTAAGCACGTAACTTTTAATCTTAGAAATAAGATTATTCCTATAGGCTGGAGCTCGAGGATTTTTTTAAAAACTAAAACGTTAGTATTTTATAGTGTTAATAAACGTGACACGTATATATTAATGATTTGATATTATTTATAAATGTTGGTGTCATTGGGTTAAAGACAAATCCTACAGGATTCCCTAAGTTAAAAGGAAAAACGAAACCCTTACGAAATTACTCATGCGTCGTTCCGTCCGTCCAACAGAGCCGATCTTCTCAGAAACTGCTTGACGTAGAAAATTTTACATTTGCATAGCATAATATACGTATCTCTATAGCAATCACTCAAAAAATTTCATTTACAAATTGTGGTGGGCGGAGATGGGGCAGATTGAACACTTAATTTTTTTTAAATTCTAGATATAGTGTGAGATATAGTTTTAAAGGTTTGGTTGTAAGAGCCTCAAAGATATTTTTTCCTAATTTTATGTGCACATAGCAAAAATAAAATATATCCATCCCTCCTTTATTTCTCAAACTACTCAACTTAAAAATAAGAAAATATATCGCTTTTTAGAAGCCCACGCAAAGGTTAGAAGCTATAGCGATGACTCTAGATCTCATAATTTTTTAAATATGCACCACGTTTGTACGCTCCTGACAGTTATAGCAGGCAATATTTTTGTGTTTTTGTATATTTACAGCGAATTTTTTGGGAAACCTTGCGACGTAGAGACTTGAAATTTGGCGAAGTAAACTATCTTCTTAACCCACAATCTTGCACTAGCTTTTTTTTAAGGTATTCATATAAAAATTAAAAAGTAGGTTAATATTCGAGTTCAAATTGTTTTTTTCAATTCTATATTTCATGCGGAGTGTTATTAGAATGGGATTGTTATGAACAATACAAAAACATAGTTTTTCCATATTTAAACTTCATATTTTAAAAAAAACATTCCAAAAAATATTGAAATATAAAGCGTGTCTCTCCCTTCAATTATTTTAAAACTACTGAGTAAAATCTGACTAAAATATTACAGAAAAACTATAACAATTATCTTAGATCTTATAATTTTTTAAACATACCTCGTGATTTTAAGCCTGTGAAAGACATCTAAGCAATATTAGTTAATAGCTGAATAGAAATACTATATACACTTAAATGTTTATAAGTTCGAATTGTGTACGGAAACCTTGAATTCTACTTATGTCCGATTCTTTTACAGAAACCACTTTATTTATATTGATTTTAGTACATCAGTTTTAGGACATCCGCTCGTCATAGTTTACCTTTCACTTTCACGATATGTGTACTCAACATTATATGTTATATATTTTAACAAGCCAAAAGTTTGTTAGAGTTAAACTTACACAAACTTACTCAAAGTTAAATTTTAACTCGAGGCTAACGATTTCCATGCGAGAGAAATCGTGAAAATACTAATATTATGCAATTCCCATTTTAACAATAAATAGCCAAAGCTTTTTAAAATTCTAAAGTCACTCACCTAACAACTAAAAGTAATAATCAACATATTAGTGTTCTAAATATATAAATACATTAAACTCGAGCAATGTCATTTAGTACTTTGCGGAGCACAGACCAGGACACCCATTCATACCGTTCAGCGTAATAAAGCCGAGGTACAGACGGATTTTTATTAAAGATAGATTGACTCAAAGACGATATTTTATATTCTAAACCCAAACTCTTTTCAGATACAAATAGAGAAAAATATTATTACATAACTAATTTTTATTTAAAAGACATTTTGTTTGAAAATGGATTAGGAAAAACCTTGATGACTTCATTGGATAGAACTTTAAAACGTGTATGTATTTTTCCAACGTTAACTACCAATTTCAAAGAACCTCATTTCTATTGCGAAATTTATAATATACCAGCAAAATATATATATTTGGATTGGTCTAATAACAACCATTAGTCAAAATAAAACATATTCATTATTAAGATATCTAACAAAATAAAGCATTTTTGAATACATTAAATATCGTTAATGTAAAATAAACATCATAAATTTAAAAACTTCATTTGCTTCAAGGGTATAAATAAAAAAAATATTTTATTTCCACTCTTCGATATTGATGTTAATTGTTGTTCGATTTTGTTGTTTCTTTTTCCGTAAGTTTGTATAAAAGACTAGGAAAATAAAATTGATATTAAAATATCGAAATTTTTGAAATGAATTTAAAGATTTTTTTATTAATTCAAAGTCACTTCATTATACATGTTCATTATCCTTAGAAGTAATATCAGAACACGTTGAAAAAATCTCACGTATAATTTATTTTGTTTGAGAATGGCAAGTCCAATAATAATAATCTAGTAAATCGATGTGACTTAATGTCCAGTAATATAAAATAAATTTACTTAATTGCTGCAAATCGGCCGTGAAAAAGTAATATCAGCTATAATCGACTTTTAACCTATTCAATAATTTGCTATCTCTACTCTGTGAACGTTTCTTAATATTTTGTCAGACCCTACAAATTTCACATGTCTCATGTAGTCTCAATTTTAAGTACCGCTTCAGAAATAAATAACTCTTCTCTTAATTAATATTCTTGGTGTTCATTTTCGGTCCATTGTTTTTAACCGATTGTAGGAAACATGCATGTATGTATGTATGTAGGCAGCAAGTGTACGCATGTGTTTGGGCGTATTCGGATGTTGCTCTCTAGATTTACTACGTTAATTAACGGTTTATCCGTTTCGAATTACCGAGATATTGTTAGAATTAAAGTAGTAAAATGACTCAGACGTCACTAAAGAAGTATCACTTTAAAAATATGAATTGATAATAACAATGATACCATTAAATTCAATTGTTCGGAACCATTTTTAAAAGACTTCAAAAAAGGAGGAGATTCTCAATTCGTCGGAATCTTTTTTTATGTATGTTCAGCGATAATTTTTTACCGAGTAGACCGATTTCGATTATTCTTTTTCTATTTGAAAGAGGGTATTTTATGGTTGATCTAATATAAATATAATTATGATCTGATGACGAGAGCTGGAAATGGATGATAGAACTCCTTAACGAATGGTGGTAAATCAACTGTAATTCAAGATATTTGTTACGGATAGTTGTTACTTTGCAAAATAACTAAAGTCCACTTACACTTAAAGTATCACTTACCAAGTCTGATGACGAGGTCTGGAGATGGAAAAAGTTGCTCCTTAACGGATGTTAATAAATCAACCGTGATTGGAGATACTTTTGCAAAATGAACACATCTTCGACCAGGGCATGGTCTGATGATGAGTTCTGGAAACGAACAATGAAACTCCTTAACGGATGGTGGTAAATTAAATGTGATGTGATACCAGTAGCAAATATCTTGATATTTGCTACTGGTAGTTGTTACTTCGCAAAATAACTTGACCATCGACTATATAAAAATCTGATGATGTGTTTTGAGAACGAATAATGGAACTCCTTATCAGAAAATAATAAATCGAGAGTGATTCAAGGTATTTGCTATTGATGGTTTTACATTGGAAAATAACTGCACCAGGTCAGATAAGAACAAGGTCATGATGAGTTCTGAAGATAAATAATGCAACTCCATTAGGTATACGAATCTCGTTAGGAGGTTACAGGAATTACGCTAGTTTTATTCATATTTACTTTTGGGTACGCTTACATTTGCTAGTCAATGTATCAATATCATGAAAAATAAAATGAATATTTATAAATATTTTTCTAAAAACACGTTCTACCCTTAAATGTTTCTACTTACCTTCACACATTATTTTAGGTTCTGTGCTCATTATAACCCAAATGTATTTATTTTTTTAAAAGTTTTGTTTAGCTTCACTGTCGGTGTGTTACTGATGATTCAAATCTTGCAATCGACTTTTTATCTACTTTTACTTGAACAAATCTCATAAAATTTTGCGTATGTATTTGGTCTCTAGCATGAGAATATAATATTATGATAATTTTAATCCTTGATCCTGAAATCGTGATGCTGCAGGTGTCACAGTTTAAGCAAAGTTACTGAAAATGACTGCAGAATTTATCAGTTTGAAATTAGTATTGTGAGTCTTAAGCAAAGACTTTTCATTGAAATCTGGGCTCCAATTATTCTATCCTGATGCTGCGGGGATACCATTTGACTAAACTGTATAGTGTGTGGGTCTCAATGTTATTAGGTTTATTAATCATGGATTTATATATAGTTATATATTATGGATTTATTACCAAGTTTATTTATCATGGAATGCCGGTTACCAACTATTTATTTCTGAAGCTGCAGTGGTACGGCCTGTTTAAATAATTAGAATTGACGGTTTCTTGGTGTCAAATTGGTATAATAGACCACAGATGAGAAGTTTGCGTCATTAATCTAAATTAGTATGATTATTTTTTTCACATGTTGGGTATATAAATTTTTTTTCGTATTTCTTATTATTACAGAGCATTTTACGAAACGATTTTACGATTTCGAAAATATATTTTTCTGTTTTATTTTATTATTTTTTTGTTTGTTTTTAGAACTATTATACACAAAAATATGTGGCCAAAAATAGAAATAACAATACAAAAAGGAGACAGAAAATAACAGTCAGCTAGTGCATGGGCTATACCTAATCATCTCGCGTGCTTATATATATGTATATATATATATATATATATATATATATATATATATATATATATGCGCCAAACGCGCTCGCTCTTTTTTGCCGCCGATAGCCGAGAGGAGTGGGCATCCTGGAGTTCTGGGTCTAGGTAATTTGCCATTGGATGGGAGCGTATTGCTCTGGTCGGCCGCTAGGCAAGGCAGGCAAGCATCGCACAGCGCGTGTCTTTGTTTCATTGTTCTCCTAAAACAGTACTTTGTTATTATATTAGATTTCCTGGTATGAGCGTTTCATCACATATTGCTTTCGAGAAAATTTTTAATTATTTAGTGGTCAGGTGTTCTTTTCAAAACCATTTATTATTTTTTGGTTATCGTCGATAGAGCTAATAACTTATCAGACTCGTTGTGGTTATTTGTAAAAGAGTGGCCCTTGTAGCAATAAGTCAGTCAATGTACATCTTTTTTTTAATACGCTGTAAAATTTGGTAACTGAAAAAATAAATAAATAAATATCGCAATAGAATTATGAAACGTATTTCATATAAATTTCACGTGTCCCAACAGCAGGAGAAAGACTGGTCTGCAAAAGTGGAGCGACCTATCATCATAATAGAGTACACTCATATCTTTGCAGGTGCATTTGCAAAATATTATCGTTGGTGGCTTCAGAAGATGTTGGGTGATAAAGATAAAAAATCTTACGGAATTAAATGTTAAGTTATTTTTTAATGGCCTTTGTTAGGATTTTGTAGTTAAAAATTCAATCCTTACAAATTCGCCATATTCCTATGCTGGTCCGTCCGTCTATCACACCTTTGTAGTTTTTAAAGTTTTCGACCTATGTGTATACTTCAAATAAAGGTATCAAACAATACAAAAGCACAAATCGTAAAATACAAAAAAACAATAATAAATAAAATAGCAAAAATTAAAAAAAACAACAGTAGCGAAAACTCGCATTTTTGAAGTAACTCCTTATTAAGAAGACGGGATGAAAAATTTGTTAACGTACGCCGTTGTGTGTCATCGTAATAAAACTAAATTCATCTACACGGTGTCCTTTTCCTCTGTCATTACCAAACGAGAAGCGAAAGAAAGAAATTGCTGTACATAAAGCGACCAAGTGTGTTTTTTATGTCCAACAATTTCTTTTTTTGATAATATATAATATAAAATTATAGTTATTTTTAGGAAAGCACGTTTATCAAGTTGTAGAAAGAATAACAAAAAACTAATTTTACACTTTACAATGGCTAGTACACAAATGACAAGAAAAATTGCGGTATCAATTGTTTTGCTTTTACTGACGATATTACTATATTGCGACATATGTTAGTGTTTTTTTTTAATTACTGAAATTTATTTATACCATACTGTATTGCTCTTCCAACAAGCACATATAATGAAATAAATATTGACAAGAGAAATGATACTAGCTTGTAAATGAGCCGCTTCTCGCTGAAAAGTTGCAGAAGTGCGCGCCGCTCCTATTAAGCAAAGTTTCCATTACTCTCGATGAATTTCCAGCTACGCTAAGAAAAGGAAATGTTTGTTTGACAAATACCTCTGTCTAATGGAATAAATAGAAAGAATGCTTCGTCTAAAACGTAACAGATTCTCTGTATGAGTCCGCACTAGGTAGTGCTGAGAATATTCACATCTTAATTGGGAAAATTGTACTACCGAAATTTCCCTCTGTTTTTGATCGACAGGTTTTTATTCTATTTAGGTAAAAACAATCTAAAAAAAACTATAATATACTTTAAAACATCGTGAGCCACTTGTACTCACAACAGTGGCGCCTTATATAATAATCATCAGAATAAAATGTTTTCTAAGTATGTATAATTTTTTTTATTACTACGAGAAATATTATAACTTCTTACAGCCTGGTATGTTGACACAATTCAGTAGCGAAAATGAATGTTCAATCTTTAAACATTAATTAAAATGCAAAAATTGTTAATTAAGAAAAAAATATTGGTAACTGAAACGCAAATATTGATTAATAACTGCGCTGTAAGTTTTTTCAACTTTGTTTTAAAAACACGTGAATATGAATTGTAACAGGTTTTTGGTTTAATTACCTCGAATTAGTTCCATAATAATATGTCACTCAAGTTTTATGGAGAATCCCCACTAACAAATTCATGACAAACTCTTTCAGCGATTGTGAGTTTTTTTAATAAAATTTTAGATGATTATTTCCCAATCATAGGATTATAAAAGGAACCTTTCAATTTGTAATGATTATTATATTAATAACTACAATATTAGTTATAGTAATAGTAATTGTTTATTTTTAATTTCATAATTTTTTTATAATAATAATTACACAACATTAATTTCAAAACTAAATTTAATTATTTTCAAAATTTAAATAAATTAATATGTGGGGAAAGTATTGTAAATTACTAATTTTAAATATTTAACAGATGGTAAAGTGATAATTTATATTTTATAATGCAAATAAATACATATCAAAACTTGACCTCACTTAGAGAAATACGCCTAATATAAATTTTAAAAAACTTATAAGTACTATTTCTGTTACAAATATTCGCAATAAATAACTTATTTCGTTCATATGAACCACTATTCAATTTCAGTTACTAAAAGGTATTATTTAAAAGCAGATATAACTCAGATTTTAATCAATATAAAATATGTATTGTTTATTTACAAATACCTCAATAAGTATCACGAATATAGTATCACACGCATGTAAATATATGTTTATTGAGTAATTTCACTTTCTCGATTCTGTTGCATCATGTGCGCGCATCGTGAGCAACTTTACACTGTCGATTTTTGTTTGCATTGTGCGCGCGCTTCGTTACCAACTTCATCCTATCGATTTTTGTTACATCGTGGATATGCATGTACGCGTCGTAAAATTTCACTTTCATCATTTTTTCATAACGCGCCTAACAAATATAATTTCAAGAAAATTAGATCAAGATACACGTTTTTATATAAACTTTCCAAAATAAAAAATCTTTATTGCAAGCGGGACCTTATCGCTTAAAATACAATTCGGAAAATTTTGAACATTTGTTGCGAGTATATCGTGATATTGAAACTCAGCCCAACCTCCAGTAATATCATAAATGTTGTCACTAAAACAGAACATAAGTCTTAAAAAATTTTCAATGACTTAAATATTACACTTTGTTATATAATTTCGAAGAAGATTTCTTTGAACATGTACCAGTTAGACAGGTTATAAAATTTAAAATAAGTGTTATACCACCGAGTGTTCCAAACTTCGTTTTAGCTAACGCGTACGAAATTATACGTCACCTAAACCATTTTTGCACATGCAAGAAACGGGAATTTCTTTATTTATATGTGAAATATTAGTAACCGTTAGATGAAGATATTACTCAATATGATACAAATCATAGTATCATAATATAATTATGTTATATTGCTTAAATACTACTAACAATGACATGTCGTTTTTTACAAGATCATGGGGCCAGTACCGGGTATCCTTGCCACCACCAGTCTTCCCACCTCACCACCGTCAGTCTCACCACCATTTCTTTCCTTTAAGCTAATGAATAATTTATAGTCATTATTATTCTAGATAACTAATCATTATAATTGCTAAGTACCTAGAAGTATGTTCTTTTTCATGTTATTCGGATTGAAACATTTTTGTAATTTATAGCAATAAAGTTATTAAATTTACTATTAATTATTTTATTACTATTAAAAATATATTAATAACATATTCACATATATTTTTTTAATAATATCAGACATAAAATTCAATTCAAAATTTAACTGTTGCGCCCTGGGGATTCGACGATAGATTAGCGTTTATAAGATATTAAATAATAATCTTTTTGACATTCTCAGTCGCCATGATGTTAGCGCTTGACCGGTTCGGCAGCCAGTCGGATTCGTCCGCAATTTTTTTGTTGTTGTTTTAAAATAGTTTGAAAAAATGGTAATCATTTCTTTTTCATTTTATGATTTACTCCCTGTTTTGTAATTGCTCCTTGAAATTTTATATAATTATCTGAAAGTTTATAAATTTATTCTATTTTATTTAAATTTATTTCCTACTAAATAATTTGTAGATATAAATAATTGTAGATATAGTTCTCAGGTTTATTGCAAATATCAGATTTACAATTTAAAACTTTGTTTATATACATTGAAGGTACAATTTAATGGTACATTTAATCTACATTTATACTTCTGTTTCTTTTTTTAGTATATCCGCGAAATGAACTCCCCTTTCAAACGATACCCCACAATATATGCGGAATTTTAATTTCTTTTCATGGTATTAATTTGCCACCCTTAATTTTCTATACACGTCTATACCCATATATTTCCGAATGTTACCTATTGAATTTGTACGGGTTAAGGCTTTATTATTATGCCAAATTATATGTGAAAGATATCATTAAGGTCACGTTTATCATTTCGTTGTTCGGATCCCTAAAAAACCATAATTGTAAACTTTTGAAATAAACATCCATTGCGCGAGTTTAGACCCGCGCATGATTTCATTTGTTATGTTCTCAGCTAAGAAACCTTAAGATAGTTTCTCAATCTTCATAGAAATTTTTAAATTACGAATTTTGATTAAAAATAAAGCATTGTTTTCTCAATCCACTTTATACGTATAAACATTCAAGTACTTATGAGTGCCAGTTCGTTCACATAAACACATCAAAATGCCTTATGTTTTCCTCCCGCTTATCGTTAATTTACTGTTTAAATATAAACCCTCATTCCCCCACCCGCTTTTTGGATTAAGATAGAAAGCAATTCGGCAGTAGAATAAATAAAATTCAAGCGAATATTTTCCCGTGAATTTTGATTTAAACATATACTCTGTTGTTTTATGTTTTAGAAACTCTTCAGTTTTCTTCTTTGGTGTTTATCGGTAATAGGCTTGGTTAAAATCCAAATTTATTTATCTTCGTTTTGCATAGTAGTAAAGAAAATTGACCTGCATACATCTCAATCTTACTATCACTCAAAATATATGGCGATTTTAGAGGGGAAAATTAAATACTCGAAAATAGATCGAGCGAAAGAGCCTATTTTAATTGAAAACGTATTGATAATGCCAGATATCATAGTTTTTGAGATATTCATGATATATACACTACTTAATTATATCAGATATTAAATACTTATGCGTTACAGAGTCTATATTAGTGACAATTTATGATAAAATGATATCATTTGAAATGAGGTACACAATATCCAATATCACAATCAAATTCTCATTTGGGTTGTTTTCAAAAAGTTTTAACGCTTGGATATTTATGTTCTTTTATGCCCAATCATATTTAGTCTGTTAATTGATTTCCTTCGGTATATTCCTTCCATAAATTGATTTCCTTCGGTAAATTGTCAACAAACTAGGAAACAATTTCCTTATCCCATAGCAGACAACTATGCAAGGTACTTATTGTTTATTAAACAAACACATCAAATCAGTTGAAGTAAATATTGACATGAGAAATGATACTCAATTCTGATATTGACTAGAGCCCCGAGCAGCTTCTCGTTTAAGAGGCAGCAGACAGATGTGTGCCGCTCTGATCAAACAAAGCGTCGTCACACTCAACAGAATACAACTACGCTAAGAAAGGGGAAAGTTTGTTCGACAAATATCTTATCTAGTTGGAGAATCATTTGCTGGAAAAGTTTTCCCAAAATAATCACGGCAGTCTTATATCCATCATTAGGAAACTACTGGGAAAGCTACTATGTTAAATTAGGAAAGCTATTATGTCAGATGATTATTTTTCCGTGTTGGTGGTACTTCCTTTTTGTGTCATCTGGTATTATCTTTTATCATGTTAGCTTTTATCATTGTCACTAAAGTTGTCTTCATAGAAACTATTTCAATATAGATGGCTTTTTTTATGCTTTTTGCCTAAATAAATCCAAAATAAACTGCTACTTAATATTGACATTCATCCTTTGTTTTCAAAATGAATGTCTTTTTCACTCTTTTAGAGTTTTATTTGGTTCTTTCAACGATCCTGTCCAACCTGCCGTAGTTTCGTGGATTCGTATATCGCACCTGTATATGGAGGATACAAAGTAATACAATGTTCATTTTATTTTATCTTAAGGGCTCAAAAGGTTCAAAAGTAAAAATAGAATTTACAAGCTATTACGACAATTAACATGACATTTCATAAAAAAGTAAAGATTTCTAATTTTTTTTTATTGACGATTTGAATAGAATTTTCAAAGGGCTCATTTACTTTTCATATCCTCTATATGAGTGTATCATTTTATTCTTGTAATAGCTGGATCTGACAGTATATGGACTTTTACTGGTTTTCTTTATACATTTTATTATGATTTTGACCCAAAGCAAATTTTTGATTAATTATAACAAGGTTCAAAACACTTGGAAGTGGAATACATTTTTTTTTTCTACGAAGACTTGCGGTATATCATTGAAAAGAACTTTTTGAGTAAATTACAAAAGTACTTTGAAATTGTTTAATATGCCCTCGTAGCACAAACACTTACTTGATTTGCACCTGACCAACACTTGGTATTGTTTATTAAAAATGTATTAAATGCGATAATTTTTCAAGGTTCCGCCGCCAGTCGGGTGCGTTCGCTATTTTTTGACAAGCGTTACACAAGTTTTCACTACAAAAGTATAAACATGAATAACGTACTTTGGACGTTCAACTGAAAAGAAAATACATGTTTCCAAAATTCACAAATATACTTTAGCATTAATTATAGTCAAAAAACTGTGATCGATTTAAATTTTTCATTTTAAAATATTTTACAAAAATGGTAATCATTATGACATTCACAGCAAGTAAAAGTAATACACATACACACATACACACATACACACACACACACACACACACACATATATATATATATATATATATATATATATATATATATATATATATATATATATGTATATATACATATATACGTGTATGTGTGTGTGTGGTGTGTGTGTGATAACTGATTGCCATAGACTATATTTTGGCAATACTAAATAAATTATAGATATAAATAATTGTAGACATAGTTTTCAGGTTTACTGTAAACAGTAGATTTCCTGTTTAATGTTAAATACATATTATTTTATTACTTGGCTACTTAGTTTGTGTATTGAAAGTACAGTTTATTGGTACAGTTAATTCACGTTTATTCTTCTGTTTCTTTTTCAGTATAGTCCCGTAAATATCCTCCCCTTTCAAATGATACCCTGCAATACATACGGAATTTTAATTACTTTCCATAGTATTGTTTTCCGCCCTTAATTTCCCATATACGTATCTATACGTATATTTTCGAGTGTTAGTTATTTTGTACGTATTAAGGCTTTATTATTATGCGAAATTTTAAGTTCTGAGAAAAACAACTGTGACTGTGATGAATATGTGAATGATCTCATTAGGATCCGTTTATACTTTCAGGGTACTGAACCTTAAAAACCTATAATTGTAAACTTTCACAGTGAATATCCATTACAACACACCGCCCGCTTTACGGATTGAATTAGAAATCAAGGCGGCAATCAAATATAAAAAATTGAATCGAATATTTTCTCCCAAACTTTTACTCCGTTGTTTTATGTCTTAAAAACATTTTAGTTTTTTTCTTTAGTATTTATCCGTAACCGGTTTTGTTAAAATCCAAATTTATTTATATTGGTTTTGCATAGTAATAAAGCACATTGTACAAAACACATTCATATGTGTTTTGTAGAATATACTGAAGGAAATCAATTAAAAATTGCAGCCAACAACTATACAAGTATATATATAGTTTCTTTTTGAAGAATATTTTTTCATTTAAAGTGATAAAATCAAACGAAACGACCATTGGTACTTAACTGCTTTTATTTTTACTTTTATTGTATGATCTACTATCCTAAATGTAAAATGTTTTTGGAATAAAAATATATATTAATATAGTATAAATAGAATATATTTTAAATATAGTTTTCAATTTTGAGTTAAAACGATGCGTATAATATACAAATTTCAAATATATAGTTGGCGATCGCGAAAGGCGAATGAACAGAGATTTAAGTGATAACAACAAACTTCTGTTTGATCAGCTTTGATGGAAAACCTTGACAATGTACCACACATCAAAAACTAAGATGAAAAAAGTGACATACGGAGCAGATATTAATCGTCATCTTGGGAAAATGATATGAATTTAGACGAATTCAATTAAAATTTAAACTGTTGAATAACCATGTTTGACGTCAAGGCGTCCGTCATCAAGCATGAGGCAAGTAGTTTACTATTCACAATTAAATGAAACTACGTGATGTAGTATTATTTATACTTTCTTTATGTTTTTACCACGACCTAGGTTTCGTTGTATTATAACATCTTCAGGTGGGCTGTTAGCAAATATTGATTCTTTGCTAATAGCCCTTTGATTGACCTTTGCTAATAGCACACCTGAAGATGTTGTAATACAATGAAACCTAGGTCGTGGTAAATAATTTAAAGAAAGTAGAAATAATACTACATCACGTAGTTTCATTTAATTGTAAATAATGAATTAACGCCAAATACATTCAATAGTTTACTATGACTTGGTGTAACACGTGGTAAAATCAATCAACTTGTAATTAATAAAAGTCAACTAATTGCACTCGACATGCATGAAAACATTCCATTTTCCATTACTAGTCTGTTTACATAATATTGAAAAGAAATATACTCAGACTATAAATAAATAAAATGTTATATTCATGCAGGCTAATGGCATTTAAAGAAAATGAAAAAGCCTTCCGCTTTTAGTACTTTTGTATTGTATGAAAAAATAATTATTAATAAAAATCGGATAATAATAGTTTTACCGATAAATTTTTAAGAATTAAAATTTGATTATTAAAATGCTCTCAAGATTTTTTAATCAATATTTGCAGGCGAGATCCAATGAACAAACATTGATTCAAATCGCAAAAAAATTACTTGAACATACCTTGACAGTATTTATCTATGAAAATATTACTGTTACGTTTGAATGTTTAACGTAGAGAGGTACACAGTAAAGCGACAATCATTTTACAAATAAAAAGTAGGAAAAATATAACATCGTTTTGAATACCGTCAAATATTACACAAATTTTTGGGACTTCTTTTTAATTTTTTTGCAATGCGTCCTTCTTTTGAATGTTTTAATTTAAGTTATTTCTTCGATACATTCACCATCCACTCTTTACCTAAAAGAGTTACATATATGCTGAATTTAGAACGTCTTTGTACTTTCAGCAAAATTATGATAGTATAGAATTAGCATCCAGGAGGAGGCTAATAAAAGTAAAGGAAGAAGTTTATTTTCAAAGGAATTGTTAGTGAATAAGCATAAATCACCTCACAGTGTATATACAAAAACAAAAAAGTTTGAACTTTGTCGATAAAAGTTAAACGAAAAGCGTTGTACACCATTCGAATTCATCCATAGGTGGTACCTGTTGTTTTTGCCTGTAATTGGAAAAGTATTTTCTAAGGTAAAGGCAAAAAATTGCATTATCACATTACGGACACTTGTGAGATTGTATTTCGAATTCTTGACTTGTGTAATGCCACTCTGGGAATCTCACGATATCAATTATATTATAGTATTATTTTACACATATATTCCCAAAATACTAGAAACGCATTCAGACTAAGTAATCTATATACGCTTTTCATATTGGGTACAGCCGTACATAACTCTCTGGAGTTTCAAAAGATATTTGCAACCAGTTTGACACAACTAATTAAATTATACGTGATGGCTACTGTTCTGAACAGAACCTGTGAAGTAACCTATAATATTGAAAATATTAATCAACCACAGGTAGACTCAAGTCAAAGAAACGTTTTAATAATATCTAATATAAAGTTTTAATCAGATAGACATACTATGAAACAATTTGTTAGTAAAGCACATTCCTGAAGCCTGACTTTATTTTAACGGTTGGTATTATCTTTTTTATATATCAACCTATAGGTTATAATGGTTTAAATCGGTGTTAGAGAATAAGTCATTTCTGCACTTACCTTTTGTTGTTTATAGATTTAGTGCTACTACAAGTGGGAATGCCCGCCAGTGGTATCTGTTATTTCAAAATAATACACTCATAAAATAAACGTCTCAAATAAAATTTATATTTTTTATAACTCGCCAATAGTTATGGAGACAAAACTTCTTGTCAGAATTGGATAACAGAAAAAAAGTGTTGTGTGTAATTTCTTTTTCGAAGATGTCATTTTATGACAATTACGCCGAACGATCTTGAAGTTATTTTCTCCCGGCGACACTGTAAGTTATTTATAATTAAGTCACTTTCTAATAAATATAAAAATAATATTTTCATTTACTATTTACACTCACTTTAAATTATATAGTGTAAACGCCAAGGGCGAATTTAATAAACGAGAAAAAATAGTCCCCAAGTGGACAAATAATATGAAGCGGTAAATTAACAGGGAGACAGGCGATGGAAATATTTCATTTGTCAATGAATAATTGTTATTGTATTCGTTTCGTCATTTTGAATTGTGTTTTCATTTGATTCAATAAATTATTTTCAATATCGTTATTAAAATGTGTCGTCTTCGTTGTATGGTGCTAATGCACGACACATATATCAACTTATTTAACGGTATATTTTAAAGGATAGTTTTTGAAAAACTCTCGGAGGTACCTTTCATTTTGACATGCCTCACAAACACGGCATTCACAAAACACATTTTCACTAAACACAGGGCATAATTAAAATTTTAATACACATGACCTCAAAATAATTAAAGCGAGCCACAATTAATAACGTAACTATCGCCTTTTATTAAGTTTAAATTAATTTGGCGACACTCGCTTTCACAACTAGTACCAAACGGCACATTACATCTAGTTTAATGATGGGCGCGCGTCGAACATGCTAATTAACGAATTGAGAGCAGACTTGTAACAGTAATGTGTTATCGCTTAATGTTCTCACGGTGAAATGTGATGACGATCTTAAACGATTAAGATGCTTTTACAAGCCTCTCGCTTCGTATTACTTATGTCATGTGCACCTGCCGCGGAAATTTTTTTTAGTTAATTATCTACAAAAATCAAATGATAAAGTTTCGTTTGATGGAGCCGGAAAAGAGTTATTGTATTACTTTTTAGATGAACATTCACTTAATTTTACTTGTGCACGAACTTATTGTAATTAATTTTAGTAATTTATTAATGGTATATCTATTACAGTTTAAGAGTTCATATCGTCATAGTTACCTTTATTCTACGGTGAAATATTAATAAACATCATTTAAAGTACTGTAATAAAAAACCTGCCTATTACTGATTTGTCTGTATATCAATCTGAATATATCCAAAGCGTGCTTCTGTAAAAAAAGGCTGAGAAATTGCATACACATTTGTAATATTTTCCGCTCGTCTTGATGCCCAGAATCACCTAGATTTACAAATATTTGTATTTCTAGACTCAAAATTGCGGAGTTGCGCACCCCGTGTGCAACAACGGCTTTTCACTGATCTTGAACGTGAACAGTTTTTTTGTGAACAGCTTTATTAAAAATATTTAAAAAGAAATGTAGGTGCAAGTGTCTAAAACTTTGAAGTATACCAAGTTTAAAAATATATTTATGAAAGACTCTCAAATAATATTTTTGTTTGGTACTGTTCAGCCTTTCCTAGGACTGTTTAAGTTCTTCATGGCTATTTTATGAATATTTTTCATAAATTTTGATGAATACGAATTGCAATAATGTCTTTGCCTCTACTCAAGTTCTATGCAATTGTTTTGTATCTAAGGAGAAATCGTCGTTAATCGTAATAGACCAAATAAATTTAGGAGCATTTATCAATTGTTACACTTTACTCATCAGAAGCGAAATTTCTAAACGTTATTAGAAGTTTTGATTTCAATATTGACACCACGTAATATTGCCATTTAAATACTCACCGTACACTACAGTTATTACAAAGTTACTCAACCCAGTGATCAGCGACTTATTGGTATGCATCAGTATATTAATATTTTAATTTACGTAATGTTATCGGCCATATTGTCACAAGCATACCCGATAACAAATACTAAATAACGTTCACCTTTATACGTTTACGAATAAACCATGCATATCGCATATCTGTAATCACGGGTACACAGATGATATTTTGAAACATGTACTGGCTCCTTAATAAAAACTCTCAATTGTCGCTCGAAAATAAACTATTAATTTATAAATGCACGATCAAGCCTATATGGACTTATGGTCTACAACTGTGGGGAACCGCGGCAAAATCAAATATTGAAATATTACAAAGGTTTCAATCAAAACGCTAAGAATTATAGCTGGTGCACCCTGGTATGTCACAAACAACAGACTCTATTTGGAGCTTGGCATAAAATTGGTCTAAGAAGAAATCTCAGAGATGATATAGACATACAGGGACCGAATCGCTAATCATCCCAATCCACTGGCTATAAACCTGATGAACCCAATAACGGCATCCAGAAGGCTTAAGAAAAAAACTTCCCCAAGACCTTATATAGGGGCAAAATGAAATGAGTTCAAAAGGACGAACTCAGTACAAGACATGCTAACATACGCACCAATTGCTGAATGTGTCAAATGACAGATTGCAATAAAAATAAAAATATAAAAATATTTTGGATGGTGAGTCGGCGGCTAACAACAATCCAATTTTATCAGACAAGGTTGGTGGCAGAATTTCCATCTATTAAAAAAGGTGTGCGCGGGTGACTAAATGTTTCCCGTCTCCGTCAACTCCTGTTCAGTCTTATGTTCTATCATTTTCTTTGTTTACACATTTTCAATTAACTTTTGAATCGGCGAGAGCTGACCAGAGTTATTCAGAGTCGCTTCGATTTTTTGTAGGACCGATTTTTGTCGGACGTGTTCGTTAAAGCATTAGATGTCGTATGTTATATTTTTCAATTATTGATGGTATTCTGCGTTGTGCGTAAAGGATGACTTAGTTATCGCTTTTTGATAAAACATAACACAAGCCACGTAATGAAAAGGAATGAGCGCCATATTATACCAATTCTTTTTTTTAAGTTTCTACTTCTTTCTTCTATAGCTCTCGGCTATTTATCCTCATTAACTTGTAGTCCTCAGTCTCTTTACCTAGTATATCGGTATTATTTCATCACAAAATCACCGCTGCTACAAGAGTGTTCTCTAATTTTTCACATAGCAAATTTTCTACACATATTTTCATTTTGAATTCGAATATATATGCCTACGCTAAGTATTACTATTCGCAATAATAGTTTCATAGACAAAGAAAACAATATTTTGCATTATAAAAATTTTACGTTTATTTATTAAAATTTTAATATAAACAATAAATAATTTAACCTTTAAATAATATATTTTTTTTATAAAGGCAGGTACAGAATTGCTATAGACTGTTTATTCTCACAAACCACTGGAGATTGCACAGTTGAATACTCTGTATAAGTAAAGAAATACCAAAAACATAAGACGGATATATTACTAGAAGGGCAATATTGTCCTATCGTCCAGTAATACAATCCTCTTTAACAACAGAAAATTGTTCTGCATTTATTAATGCTAAATTCTATTTTCGATAGTGATAAAAGTCTATCATGGGTTATTTTAGAAACATAATTAACGCGTCAACTTTATCTATACAAATCATATTTCTGCAAGAAACATTTCATTGCAGATTTCACGACTTTATTCGCAAGTTATTCATGAAATATATAAATAACAATATCAATAATAAAACATTTTAAAAACCACGAGCTACGTGCATGTGGTAATTTGAAAAAGTAAATTTAGTTAAAAAAATTGCTAGAAAAAATGATATTGGTTTTTGGCAGCTTGTTTATTAATAGCAACAACATTTTTTCATCAATTTTTTTCCTAAATTAAACATTTATGATTTTTAAATCGTTGTATTAAGAATATTCATAATTTATCATGGATTTAAAAAACAAACATTAAAAAAATCCCATTTGGTTAATTATAATTACAACCCGATCATTTTTAACACTTAATAAGATTATTTGCCTGCATGTGTTAGAAGGTATTTCTAGGCAACAGACAAAAAATTATGTTTCAGTAGCTGTAAAAAGTTATTGAATATCGTTCGTTAAAAAAAATCCCTGTCTAAATATTTTCAAGCTGCCACAAAACTATATATATATATATATATATATATATAAAACAACAATTAAAAAACACAATTGTAAAGTTATTTTGAACTTTGAACTCTCCACAAAGCAGTGAGAGGGTGAGAGAGGGATCACCTTCGTGGGGAGTGGAGTGGGACAGGAAAATATTTTCCACGTGTAAACAGACTTTAAATTTTCTTCCGAGACAAAAAGTCGCTCTTTTTACATAGAACTTTGCCAATTGCCGTCATTATCTAGTCCTTGTGCAAATTAGCAAGAACAAGACAATGGGACAATAACTGTCAAAGTAGACGTAAGCTCATTAAACAACATGTCGTCAAATTTAACTTCTACTTAAATTCTAAATACAACAGTAATTGTGAATATAACTGTCCGTTGGGAACTGATTGAAAAGGTAATTTAAAGAAATAAAAATGTGTAAGATTAACTTACTTGATATGGAATATATTTGGCGTTAATTTTGTAGAAATTCATTATTTACAATTAAATGAAACTACGTGATGTAGTATTATTTCTACTTTTTGTCTTGAGGTGAGCTTTATTCATTAACCATGGGGTAACACAAAATTGTGTTGAAGTGAATATTGTCTTCATGTCAACACCCTTTACCTTCAATCCCTCGTAAATTTCCTGCATGTCTCATTTAAACCATCGATGGATGGAAGTTTTACGAACAACTCTTTACTACTGCACCCCAGAATTATAAAATAAATTAAATCAGTAAAAATCCCAACTTCCCTATATGATGCGTAGATGCCGCAAGGAAAATGGTAATTTTTCAAACTTAAATTTTATGTAAAAAAAATAATTGTTTTCAAAACGAATCGGAATTTATTCAAAAAAGATCACGTTGTTAGAATAGTTACACATACTTTTTGTAGGAAAATTAAAAAATTGTCATATCAATTGTATAAATTTTGCTTCCACTGCTCTTTTGCAGCGCTTGAGATTCATCTGCGCTCAAGAAATGCCATTATAGAAATTCTTATATAAATTAATGAAATTCTTATATAATTCATTGGTTTTATAATAGCGCCATACATTTTAAAAACATTACAGAATTACTTCCGGGATGATTTATGATTGGATAAAACATTTACAGTACATAAAGTTTAATCTGATAATTACATTCAAATTTGTATATGCATTTATAGAAAATGTAGTAGTCATGGTATAATGATAAGCCATAAATAACTAGGATGATCTGTGAAATATAAATGGAATTCAAAGGACCAATTTATAAAGATTACTCAAACTAATTACTCGTTGCATATTTGTTCAATTCTTACATTCTTAATCATTAAGTATTGGAAATAGTTTTGATATTACCTTCGGGGAAGAAAGCATCAATCCTTTTTTTTTCTTCAACTTGAAACTAAAAAAATTTCTTTATTGATTTACAGATTTATTTGTTAGGTAGTTATTTGTTTTGTGTTTTTCTTTCCTAGTCCTGTAATGCGATTGTGGAATTTTTATTTAGTTTACACGAACGTTTAACATATTTATATTTAGTATTTATTTTTCTTGTATTGTGACGATTCTGCAACCCTATAAGATTATTCTGAATCGATTAAATTAGCTAATTTTTAGAAGGTTTCAGTTCATACATAGAGTGGCTTAAGATATTTAAATTGATAAATAAACATTGTACACCTTCCACAATGTAACTGATAATTAATAATAAATAATAGCAACAATAAAGAGAATACGGTAGCAAACATTCGTGTGACGTATCCAGCACGGGATAAAATTATTTTAATCCATCCAATAAACCTATGTGACTGACGAATTCCTAGTGTAAGACTGAATTAGAATAAAATAATTTATTACAATATTCTTCCATGGGAAGTGATATTGAGAAAGGGACAATATATCTTGTTAGAAAACACATAAAAAACTGACATTGCAATATCAGGGGTGTGATTATTATGTACATGATTAACTTATACTCTGATCGTTTTTATTTCCACCAAATTTTATATTTATACATGCTATCAATATTACATATCTACAAAATAAAAAAAAACACTCATTCTGAATTTAGCTGAGTAGCCA
Source organism: Druceiella hillmani (assembly GCA_039881145.1). NCBI lineage: Eukaryota > Metazoa > Arthropoda > Insecta > Lepidoptera > Hepialidae > Druceiella > Druceiella hillmani. The sequence goes on along the minus strand of JAYKKI010000039.1, from coordinate 8,698,204 downwards.
CGCCAAAACTGAAGTGTTATTTCATCAGCCTATGTGTGAATGTAGGTAAGTTATTTTCCTCTGAGCAGAGAAGCGGCTTGACTAATTTTAAGATTAAATAGGTCTGGAAATTCCTCTAACCTAATAGAATATCACAGGCTAGAAATTAAATACAAAAATAAAATATGGCGAACATGAGATACAGTATTTTTATTAAAGTCACGTAATATTTAATTAATTTGTATTTTTACCACAAAGTCATATTTGCGTATTTCTAGCCGCATTTACATTCGCACTTACACTAGCATATAAACAAATAACAAGAAATTGATCTAAAAATGTAACTTCACACGCTTGCTCTATAATTAAACAATGAGACACTATTCCTCTAACAAAAATATAGTCTCGACACGCGCTGTTCGATGCCGGTCTTTGAGAGGCCTTCCTAAGCAACATGTCACAGCCACAGAGCTCCGGAACTCGATCGAGTGTCGACTCGGTGCGATGATCGACGACGGAAAGAATATTACTTTCTCTACCGTTATCTCTCTACTCATTTATATAAAAGGGCGTTTCACGTTAAATTAATTAATTCCCGTATTTCGATTTCTATATGTCAAGTCGCATTTTCATTTTACCATATTTCAGTACATCTCTCGTTTCAGATTGAAAGATTTAACAAAAAAGTAACAAAAAAGATGACTAGTGCATATGCAGTTTAACTTTTTTTTTTCCCGAAACTGTTCTCTTAAATCAAAAATACTTATTTAGTATAAACAAAATAAATCCAGTATTTGGAATCCTTACTTTAAAACTTGTGTTTGGAAATAGTCAGATGATTCACAAAATCTTAAAATTTAGCTGATCAAGCAGATAAAATGAAGTACCTTCATGCAGTACCATTAATGGTGGCCAGTCCATAAAGCAAGCATTCTTACAAAACTAATATTTTCTCGGTAAGTGCTTCCAGTTATGTAAAGTACGCTAACTGAAAAGAACAATTTTACTCAGTAACAAGTGTTCTTTTCACATGCAAATACAATTTCCTTTTCTATTCACAGTTTTTACTTAATGTTATTGAACGTAATTTATGCTTTGCGTGCCGCCGTACCGTTTGGCAACATGACAAAGTAACAGATTTGGGCCTGTTCGCCACTTAATTCAAAGCGCGTCGAGTTAATAATCGAATAACAATGTATTCATAATGTATGACGTAGTCTAGTAAAATATCGTTATCGCAAGTTCATGGTAATCGGATTCATTAATTCAAGCTCTGCCATTTATCTTCTCAATATTTTTTTTCAGTTAGCTTTTAACAATTCCTGTTGATTTGTAGAGCCCATTCACGTATATATTATATATATATATATATATATATATATATATATATATATATATATATATATATATATATATGTATATACATCCAAATATGTTATTAAAGTAGGTGATACCGTAATAAAAAATTAATTACTTAATATTATCATACTCTTAATTGGGTTTCCGTAGAGAAATTCCAAAGCAAACTTGGCTAATGAGGATACTGAACTGTTTTTTAAAATAACATTAAAATTTAAAATTTTGTATTTTATGAATATCTTTTTTTATTATATAATTATTTACTTTTTTCTCGTTCAATTTTTTTTATAATTTTTATATTTTTCAATATTAATACATTTTAATAGTTAATTGTCATATTGACAAAAACGGGACAGGAAACCAATCAATTTTATTTAGGGTAAAAATGGCATACTTGAAAACATGACGGCACAACTTATTAAATATATTTTGTGAAATTGGGGGAGGGTAATTTCATATTAACGGTTCTTTGCTGTTAATGATAATTATCTTATAATATAGCATATTTCTGTAAAAAATAATTCCTTTTTTTATTGGAATCGCAAATTTTTTTTCAGAATGAGTTGAAGATTGTCCTATAGCTCCTCAATTTTTTCTAATCAGTTTGATGCAAAAAATCACCAGTAAGAATAGTATACACGTTCTGGGTTGCATACTGTATATATGTACACAATGTGTACATATATACACAATTACATACTGTATATATGTACACAATATGTAAACATAGAACGTGTCTATCGTGCATTAAAGTGGTTTTATACATATTCGGCGAGTCTGTCAAATTTAATATGTTGGAAAAAATGGTTCTTTAAAAAAATGTAAATCTGTTTTGTTAAAATTGTCATTTTAACAACGATTTTTTTCAGAAACAGTTAAAATTTTCATTTAACTCCTTACATTTTCTAATCAGCAGTTAGGTACACGGAATCAACAATATGAATAATAGACACGGGTTACATACTGTATATATGTACACAAGGTGTAACAAAGAACGCGTATGTCGTTTATGTAAGTGATCCTATATATTATTCGGCGAGTGTATCAAATTGAACATATTGGAAAATTATTCCTTTAAAAAGTTTGAATCGTTTTTGTCAAAAATGTAATTTTAGCAACAATTTTTTTTCAGAAACGCTTAAAATTTAAAAATATAGAGTAGAAAATGTAAGGAGTTACATTTTCCACTCATTTTGGTGCACAGAACCACCCGTTTGAATAAGAAATACGTTCTTTTTTACAACTTTATATTTCCACGCATAAAATAATTCTAGCTTAATAAAACCGAAAATAAGTTACGACCACGTGCATTGGCTTTCCACAAATCCAAAAAACTTGGAGAGTGAATTTGCATATGAATCATTTTGTACCAAAGGTGTGTTTGAGGTCGAAGGAAAATGGAAACAAAATTTTAATACCTGTCTACCTATTCATTTGTTTGTCTGTTTGCTACAGTATCACATAGAAATCACTAAACCAATTAAAATGAAGTTTCATTTAAATAATACCTAGAATTTAGTTTAAAGTTTATACTACTTTTTTCGTAACAATATTTTTATGTGACTGTAAATTAAATTAATGGAACACAGAAAAAAGTGTGCATCGGCTTAGGAGTTTAGGAATAAAAACTTTGCTGAGATTCTCATAGCGATTCAATTTAAAGTTCAAATGACTTTAGAGACGCAAACATGACTTATAATCTCCACAAAGTACACCAAGTTATTAAAACTAAAAATACCTTTATGAGGAAATTCTTAAAAAACCTATTCAACATTTTGAAGGCTGTGTCTAACATAATTTGTTTCTCATATAGATCTTGACGTTAAAACTTTTAATTTTGAATAGTGGCAAAGCATATTAATCATCATATACTCTAAAACTAAACCTTACAAGTATTTTTATCGAAATTTGAGGGCGGGAATAAAGTAAGTACCCGAAAATTAAAATTAAAATTCCGTATTTCCTGGGCAATCTTTTGAAGGGGCTAGTAGTTATAAGGGTGTCAAGAATATTTTATTCATAATTTTACGTATTATATCTCCAGAAGTATATAGAATAATATGCAAAAAATATATTTCCCACCATATTTCCGCAACTACTTAATCTATAATAACGAAATCTCAGGGTTTTTAGATGCTTATGCAAAGGTTTCTGTAAAATTATATCAGTGGTTATAGATATCGTATTTCTGAGATATTCACGATATTCGCTTAATTATATTAGGCGTTACTAAATATTTATTGCCCTGAGAAATTTAAGTTAATGTTGATATATGGTGAATAATTTCATTTCAAACGAGGTAGGTAAACCTCGATGAGCGAGCTAACTGACACTTTTTTTCTTTTATTGATTCAAATACTTACAGAGCTTCCCGTGTTCAATACTCAAGTAAGAACTAGTAAATAGTAACATAATAACAAGACTTAAAACAAATACTCATTAATAATTAGAAAAAAAAACAAAAAAAAATAGTTAAATTGCACACCAGTGAAATTTTAAGTAAAAAATGATCTAAAATTTCCAACTTTACTTTAACAATATTCAATGGCAATTTGGTTTATAACAAATCACAAATCAAAATATGATCACCAAAGGTCAATGAAATAGTTTTTTTAATAGCTTTCACCTAGGGATACAAAGATCTTATAGTTTGCTCTGCCAAAAAAATCGAAGTACAATAATAAAAGAGAAAAAAGCAAATATTGATTCTTTTAAATTTTTAGTTTTCAGCACAGTACATATATAACATTTAAAAAAAAAACTATCGAAGGGACCACCTCTTGTACCGCGACCGCCTCGTAATTTTACCTAATAAAATTACGAGACGTAAAATAAAAAGTGGTTCCCAAATGTAGCGTTGTGGTAAAAAAATAGGAAAAAGGAAAAGGACGACCCCCCACTTAAGTCAGGTATCGGTAAAAATGTGAAACCAAATATCAATACGTTATCAATATAATTAATATGTAAATTAATTAAATAATTCAATAGAGGAGTGAAACAAAAGCAGGGGAAAATAAATTTGAAGTGAATATGTATAATATAAAACAATGCATCGTAGCATGTTATGTCTGGAAAACAACGAGTACGCAGACGATCGAATATCGAACTACAAGCGAGGAAAATAGAATATGCGATATTTTATCTTCGTTTATGAGTGTCTAGATTCTGTCATCCATTTTTACTTTACATTGGTTTCTATTAAGTTATTTGCATTTCGAATGTGTTTTTTTAGCGGATTTTTAAAATAATAGTCATTGTAGGTTTTAAAATTGACCTATGCGCACACAATTTTTTAATAATCTTAAAAATTGACCGAGTTATAAAAGTTTAAATTTAACCTTTAGAGAAGGACGGCAATACTGTTTTATGAGGTCATTTTTAACATTGCACATTATATTCTACGAGAAGAAAAGATACAGGGATAACCTTACCCCACTCTATCCGTATCTTCAAATTTAGAAGCCTACAGCTAGCTTATTTTTCAATAAATTTTTAAATTTTTTTTAAGACTGGTTTTTAATTAACTTATATTTCACAATATTGTACGAAAAATATCAAAATTTAGAATGAGTCAACTACCGTATTGACGCGACGATCAATTCATTCATGCTAACCGCTGTGCTTTAAATAATTCTAAGACTCCTGTGTGACAAGAGAAGAGAAATGACAAGAGAAATGGTTGTACTATAGTTTTTGGAATATGACGTACAATATTTCAAAACATTGTTACCTGATTTGGAACAATGACGTAGGTGTATTTAAACATCTGAAAACCTAGTTTTTTGAGGTTAAATTTGAAAATTAAGTCAAAAAATAATTATCAATTTTTATTTTGAAAAAGTGTCACCTTAAATTTTTTTTTCGATATTATGACAATCTTAAGTGACATGTTAGGCACAATATTATCCCGGATATAAATAATTTAGGTTTTACACGATTCCGATCAATACAACGAAGGTCATGGGAATTATGAACAAAAAAATTTTTTTTCGACACACGTCAGTCATCTTAACTCAGAAGTTAATTAGAATAATAATTAGTAAATAATTGCGTGTTTTCATTTAAAACAAATGGAAACATGCGTAGAAACTATATTTTTCAGTTGCATTTCTCTGTCAATAAAAAATATATTCCGAAAAACATAAAATTTTTCCCTAAACATTTTGAATAATGTAAATTAGCATTCAAGTTATTGAATTAAAAATGCTATACATCCAAATTTTCTCTTGAAAATATTGAAGATATAGCACTTTGTCACATTATTGGAGAAGCAAAATTTGTAGAGACATAGCAGATAAGCTTTTGAATAAACTTTTGACATCCATGACTGCGATTACTAGTGCGTTCAGCATTGACTATCTCAAGTGTTGAACAGTAGTAAAGAATTTTGACCTTTAAAGTGAATTAGCATTTAAATAAATATCTGTCAACTCTTAGACCATTAACAGAAGCGTACTTTTTATGTGACATTTTTAATCTATAGAATTATTTTTTATAGTGTAAATTTTAGGTTTTTTATAAAAAATGCAAAACTCAAAATATTATTTTGACTTAAAATCATTATATTATGTAATCATCACATAAAAGCATCAAAACTGTTTCAAAGAATTTTTAAATTGTATGAAGCCATAGGTAATGATTAGTAACTGAAATATCACAATTAAATAATTTCAATGAATTATACGGCGTTATATTATTTAGCGTCATTTTTGTAAGCTATAGCGCAGAAATAATAATATTATCGAAAGACGTCAATTTTTAAGTAACAAACTTTGCTAAAAATATAGTTTTATTGGTTATAAAAAAATTCGTTGGTAAAACCAAAAGATTATGTACATCCCGTTTTTACATTTTTGTTTTTATTTACAATATTGAACGTAATGTACATCCCGTTTTTAAATTAATTATTAAATGAATAATTGGAAGAAAATGGTAAAAAGTTGAGAAGATTAGTGGGCAGATGTTAGACGAGCACGAAAAAGGGTAGTTCTTATATAAAATTATTTACAGAAATGGGACTGTTTTTACAAATTATTATGGACGTCAATAGGCTGTTATTCTGATGGTTTAATAATCGATAAAAAAATAATACCTGAAGTTTTGTGAAGTGTGGCATGACCTTACACGTACATACCTACACTAACGGATGAAGATGTATGTCATTTTTGAAGGCAAATTTAGATCATAAAGAAAATTATAAATCATTTGTCAGAGAAAAAATTTATTTTTCTAAAATTATATTAATAGTAGATTACTTAAAAAATAATTAAATAATTTAATTTCCTTTTGAAATGATCTTTTATTTTCACAAAGCTATTTTAAAAGATGAATACTTCTAAAATTACCCCAGTTATAATTATATCTATGGTAAAAATTTGTGGCTGGTGCGGTAGTTGATAATAATACTTGTATTTAACAGATATATTCCGTGTTTGTGTCTGACATTTTCTTATTGGTTTACATGTTTTTCTTTCTTGTGAAAGAAATAAATAAGCTCAAACTTGTACCGTAACTGAAGAAAGACCTAAGAGTTTACGACAGCAGATCGGATAATTATTTTATTATAAATAACTTTTACCGAAGCTTTCTTCAACCGAAGTCTCAAAGCGCCCGTTGAAAGCCTACGAAGCCCTTAAGAGGCTTTTATTAAGAAATTTTACTTCAAATTATGGACCTTCGTTTGCAGACCTTCGTTTTAATTATTCCACAAAGGTTTATTACTTCGTTTTCGATTTTGTGAATTATCAAAAGCTTGACAGGGGTCTGTAAATGGGTTTTGAATATCTTATTAAGTTTTGGTTTCTTTATAGATCACTGAAATAGATTATGTTATAATTATTCCGTAGTCTAAATTACTGGAAAAGATATCATAAGGTACGGATTAATTAGGAAACATACTTTAGAAACATAAATTTTATAAATATGATTTAACTTTATATTTGTCTTCTGTCTAGGAAAATGGTGGCATTCGGGAACATAGACAGCCAGTCGAATGTTCATCACAAAACGGTTTAGTACATTCTTTTCACTATTTTAGTAACTTATTTCGTTTTTTTTTTATCTGGAAACAGAGATGTCATGATCCTACAACACCTATTCCTGTAAAATCTGTCTGTTGCGTAGACTCAGTTGACGTTATCGCTCTGCATGCAGGATTCATTTGGTTTCCGTATATATTATCGATTGTAAGCTTAGTGGTGATTTGAATACTTTGAAATAGATCTTCAATCGCTGGCTTACACAATTGTTCATTTAATTGTTGTAAAAGTAACCGGCGTTCGTTTGCCTTTTTTAACATTTTCTTATTTTCATTACAAATTCTGTAACTTACAAGGCTTGGAACATTCAAAATATTGAGAAGCGAAAGAGGATCGGTTAGTCTGTCTGTAGGTTATGCAACGTCTTATCATTTAATCAATTGCAACGACTTAAAAATTTGTTTTACTATAATACCGAAAAATTGTTGCTTTTTTGTTTTCGTAAACTATTGTAGTTGTGTGTATCGTGGATTGATTCGCTGCCAGTCGTTAATTTGCCAGTGTGAATTTGACTAGTCCTTGGATATTATTTTTTTCCTTCGCATATCGACCATACTTTTATTCTGTATATTGCTGGCGATGGTGTAAACTGGGCAAACCTAGTTCGCTCTCTGTATGGATAAAGTTGCTCATCGACTGTTAAATACTCCGTTGGTTTGTAAAACGCTAAGAAGTTTGCATTCAACTTTGTTCATATATTGCGGGCAGGAGCTGTTTTATCTTCTTTGATACGAACTTCGAGTATTCAATTCATTAAGCCAAAAAAATCTTATTATAATCCAAAACAGACTTCTACATATCCGAAGAATTATTTGCACTTAACATTACGAGAATTCATAAGAACCCATAGAATCCTCAAATAGTTAGATTTTCTCATTTTGTGCTTTACTGACAGTATTCACCTTCTTGTTGGTATGACGAACTATTATATCGACTATTTCAGTAGTGAAAACTCTTGATTGTTTCGCTGATTTATGAAATCTCTGTAATTTTATGTTATCGAGATTTTTGCAAAAGACCATTTTGAGTAGGAGTTTGATGTTGAATTGGTGATATTTTAGGATAAATACTTTTATTTTTGGCTTTGAATGTCGTCGATTTTAATGGTTCGTTATTAACTGCAACGCTTTCATTCGGTTCATCAACATCCTCGTCTAACACAAATTCATTCTCACGATCTTTTACTAAATGTAGAAATATTATATTTTAAATAATTTTTTTAATATTGAACTCATAAAAATGAAAAAAACGTAATAGTATTTAACAGGTTCATCACGGTCCGAACACGAAATTATATATAATCATCTTCGTCACTATCTGAAGCATATTCTTCGGCAGTAGAATCTTCTCCCAAAAGTAAACTTAAATATAAGCCTACTCGTAAATATGTTATGTTTTTTTATATTATAATTAATAAATAAGTGATAGCAATTATACGAGATATTATAAGCTTAACATTACTGCTAATATTTATAAGTAAAATGGATCATAGCTCAACAATTCAGTTACCGATGAATTTTTCGTTATTTATAACTATTTTTTTGCTACAAAATGGACATTCCAATCACCAAACATACCCAATGTTCACAAAATATACAAACATCAACTACAAGTCAAGAATTGTTCGAAACTGACAATGATAGATGACGCATACAGACAGCTGCCACTGACACTGCTATTTCCTTTATGATTCTATAGAATAACTATTTTTGAGGTAGTGGGCTTGCTATCTGTAACTACTGATAAAAAATAATTTGAATATATAATTCCCTATGCCTCAATTCCTTTTCTTAAACGAATATTTCATAATGGTATCTGGGCACCTCGTTTGTTGAAAAAGGTTATAACGACTGATTATTAATATAAAATTTAAAGTAGTTTTTTGGAAAGAAGAGATATTTCTTTAAAAAATAACAGTATTTAACACTTTTTAAAATTAACAACAATTAACACTTTCTAACATATTTATTAAGATCTAAATTTGATTTTGAGAAATTATATGCGTCTATCTTCGTTAGATTGTACATGTGTATCTACATACATATGTAAACATGAGGAAACACTGCAGGTTGCAATTATTGACTGATTTTGATGATTCTTTTTTCTATAGATTAGCTATTAAAATAGAAAATCATCGATGTTTTTAATGATTTTTCAGAAAGTTTCATTTTTGTAAATATTTCTCTACAGAAACTCTCTTTGTTCGTGCTCGACTATTATTCTCTGCGAAGTTTTTTAGGTATCTAAGTATAAACCCATGCGCTATTTTCAAAAATTGTAATATTGTTTAAAAACGTAGTTCCAATATGTGGAAATTAAAAAGAGACTTGTTCTATGCGTGTTGATTTAATTGAATCTTAACGGATATTTTTTTTACAGCTGGTTGCAAATGTTGCAAATGGCATTGGATGCGAATACGTCATTTCCAAGCAGAATATTTAAAGTTTTGTATTTCTTTACGGTACTCCACTTCACATGCAGATACAACTGTGTATTATCACATGCAGATACAACGGTGTATTATCACATGCAGATACAACGGTGTATTATCACATGAAGATACAATTATTGAAGTGTGTAAGAAATAGATGCCATCGGAAGCAGAGATTAAGAATATCGAATATCGTTTACTTAAAAAAGTTAAAAGCGATTTGTAAAAAACGAGTTTACTACTTCAATTTATTATTTAATTTCCTATAGAAATATCGTATTACAGTGGGCGCAATATTTTTTAGTAAACCACAACAACGAAACCATAATTTTTAAACGATTTAAAAATTTGTTAACTGCGCGGTATACCTTCTAAAAAGAGGTATTTTGAATTGATTTTAATTGAGTACAGTAATTAGGGTGACAGTAACAATTATTTTAGTAAAAATTTGAAGCATAAAGAATAAATTATAATTATTTACACATAAAATGTCTGAAATTCACACACAAAATGACTGAAATTGTTGTTATTAACCGGTGAAAAAAACCTGAGATATTTTACATAAAGATATTTTTTAAGTTATATTTTTCAATTCATAATTAATTTCATAATTAACTGGATATCGTCATATACTTATTTTAATCGTATAATTGCGTGTTTATTAATATTTGTTACATTTTCATTGAAGGAAACAGCAATTAAACTGAAATTTTATAAACCCAAATTCGTAATTCGAATTTAATATTTGAAGTTTCTGTAATATTTTTATATGTACAATAATAGTATGTATTTCATTAATGATCATAAAAGAGTAGTGTTTTTTTTTCAAGAAATTTAAATGATTGCATAAAACGAAATTATTAATTAGTACCTGAGCTTTGCTGGTCACTATAAAATCCTGTTATTGTTAGTAAATATTGATTGAGATATAGACAATAAAATGTATAAGAAGTATTTGTAGGTAATTATAAAATAATAAGGAAAATAATGTTAAGAAAATACATTACAATTTAAAAAGAAGAAAAGTAACAAATTATTAACGCGTTTACATAACATCGACAAACCTGTACAACACCAATACAGACATGAATCGAAAGGAGAAGAAGATTAGTAAGGAAGTAACTAAGCCGCAAAAGGTGAAAGAAAAGAAATTTAAAACTTAAGACTGTTACTGAAACTTTATTGAGGACAATCTGATTCGAAAGTTTTAAGGCTCGAACAAGAAACTTCCGTGAGAAGCAAAGAGGTTTTTGTGGAAAAATAAAGACACGACTTTACAGTTATAACCACCGGTAAGAATTTTGAACCCAACAAGTTACCAAATGTTCTATTAAGAACTTAGAGCAATCCTATTAAGAATTTGGGGTTCCTATTAAGAACTTGGAGCATTGAAAGAGCTCTTTAAGTTGATAAAAGAAATGAAATCGTAAGTATGGAGGAATGATTTGGAATCATGGAATTTTTATTTCCCCTTAGAATCATAAATTGAGACATTCCGATTTATTGAAATAAACTTTCTATTATCTATTCTGATTATTATAATGAAGAATGTGCTATAGATGACGATTCTTAAAAACATGGACATTGAATACTTAGACATTATGAGGAGAAAGGATTTGTCAACGACGTATACTAGCCCGGAATCCGGTCCACTCCGAATACTTATTCGCAAATGGCTGGATGCAAATGTAGTGGCAGTAAAATATTCTTGCTCCAAAAACTTTCTGTACTATTTTAGAGATCATTATTATGTTTATACTAGTATGGCAGCAGTATTTCTTTGCCAATGGAATCACATATATTGCCAAAGTCGATAAACATAGATATGGTAACATGAAACATTCGTAGCTAAATGTGTGTCATCAATGATCTTAATGATTGAACTTAAATTGCTGCTGTTGGTTTTAAAATCATGTTAAAAAGAGCTTAATAATTTATGATATTTAACAAATCTAGTTAGAGGATGAAAAATAATGCAGTGCACAAACGAAATAAGTCAAGCGTTTCTGGTTATGAAGACCTAAGAGTTTTAGATAATTTAAGTCGAATGACTGATAGATGAGATTGACAAGTATTTCCGCATCAGTGCAAACATTACATAGAATTTAGGAGTTTTTAAATATTGCTGAATGTACAGTATTATTTTGTTGTAAAATGTGTTGTATTTAAAAATATCTGTGTGGTTATAACTACTCGTTTATTTTATTGTTGTCAGAGTTTTTTTTAACTTTGTATATAATTTGAACTCGAATATTTTAGTACTTACATGGTCAAATCTGCAAATAATATCTGACTTACACATGAAAAAATTTATTCGAGATATATTTCTTTCATAATGTAGCCACTTATATAAGAACTGGTTAATTCATCTTAATTTTTTTCAGACTTAACAATTTTGTCAATACTTATATTGATTTTACAAGTAAATTATTTGGATACATTTCTAGACAAATAATTGAGGTATATAAGGGTTCAAAAATGTTTAAGGAATTTCAGTATCAGGCTGCTTAATATCGTAGACGAGAAATTTTTTGGACATCATAATAATACAGCACCGAAAAGCTGAATGGCAACTATATATTACTTTAATATAATTAAGATGACTACCGTTAGAAAGTCTAACGACGTGACTATGTGCCATAGTTATTTGATAATAATTTTAGCATTTTTATTTAAACTAAATTTACGTGTCTAGGAAAACCTGAGCCAGGAACAAGACAAAATATTTTTTTGAAGTTATCTTTTTAACCGATTAAACAGTGCCAGTGCATAAGACTCAGACTAAGATATTTTATTTAATGGGAAATATTTGGGTTTGTTCAAAAGACGCCTGTTAAACACTACATTGCGTGACAAGAAGGCACTTAGACAAAAATATCAAGTTGAAAATTTAAAAAATGCCAAGTTGGGAGTGTTCGCAGACAAAATAACTTAGATCTTTGTAGCTTCATACTGAAGCATATTTCGAGCATTAGTTAAACCTGGAGTTAATTCTTTTAAATTTATTTGTTTCCTGTTTCTATTGCATACTATGAAAGGCTTGAATTAAGTAATTTTTTTCTAAGGTTAAATGTAAAGTTTTCAAAAAATGTTAACTCTCGTGTACTAGTTCAAGTTTCCTTATCGTATTATTCCTTAAATGAACATAAAGAAGTAAATTACTGCGACAAGCAGAATCAATATCAGATATAGTTATTTGTGAAATATTATGAAAAAGTACATCACCCCTATCAAAATATATTAAAATAAAACCTATCAAGCATGGTACGAACTCGCGTTATGAAGGTCCCTTGCAAATTTAGGCACTAATAAACATTTAAGGGTGCATAATATATCTATTAAATTATTTGAAAATATTGATTTTTTGCAGAGTAATTATATTGCCTATTGTACTTTCCACAGGCGACTTTCCACAGGGCAAATTTCTATAAAGAAAAGATGTAGGAAAATCACAACAGTTTTTCTGTAATAATTTAGTCAGATTTGACTAACCTTGTTGTTTCATGATTTTTGGTTTAGTAGTTTTGGATATAAACACCCATTTTTGCATATTTTTTAAAATATAATTTCTCACAGCAAGCCTTTTCAAGTGCTTTATTTACATTCTTTTTAATTGTTATATGAATATTTTAAAAAAAAGTGAGTTAGTGCAAAATATATGGGTTAATGAAATGTGTTACTATTTCAAGTTTGTAGGTTTAAGTTTGCAGTTTTTAAGAAAATCGACTGTGACAGACGGATAGATAGGCAAGTAAGTGATCTTATAAGAGTTTCGTTTTTTCTTCTAAGGTACCGAATCCTAAAAACAGTATTCTTAAGAAACTTTATTTTCAAGTATCGTTGTCATTTTTCCGTTTTTGGTCAATTTCAAAACTTTCGGGTACTTTCGAGTAAAAATAATAAAAATTGATTTACTAAAAATTTTTTTTTCATTTTTCGAAATATTAATTTATTAAGCTCAGTAAACAATCAGTAACATTTTCGCATTAACTTTTTTGAAAAGGTACTTCTTAAAAGAACTAAATTTCAATCGTTGGTAATGCGAGTATTACAATGCCTAGCGGCACGAGCAGATACTTTATAACCACAGTAATAAAACCAAAAAACAGGTATTACATATAGGTTGCGACTTAAAATAGAACACATTACACACAGTCTTGTATTTGCTTAGATATTATGTGTAGCATAACTATATCCTTTACTTTTTAATCTTTCTACATTTTCTTGCTAAAAATGGTTGATTTTTTTTAAAACATTGATTCAACATTTTTCGAACTTTAACAATCTTATAAACTTTAACATATTTGCTAAATTAGTAAATTAATAGGTAGAGAATTACGCATATTTGCGAATTTAACCCATTCCTAGCCTTTTTTTTTACTAACTGTATAAAATATTTAAAGTTGTTAATCATTTTTTTTTGTAAATTATTTCGGAAAAACAACGAATATAAAACAATGTTTGTCGATAAATTAGGGATGAGCAGCAATTTAAAATCGTACAGTTAAACACAATTTATTGGTCTCACTTTTACCATACCCAAATGTAATATGGCAATAAATGATTTGATTTAGAACTCATGAAAAACGAGTTATTTTCTCGAGATAAGGGAAGGCCGGGGTCGGTGTAATTATAACAAAAGTTTGGAGGAAATTTCGAATGCTGCAGTCGAAAAATTAATTTACCAACTGATGTTGAAATTGCCAACTTTAGCCATTTATCGATAATGACATATCAGAGAGTTGTCACTGTTTTAATTTTAACTGATTCATTTTAAATTAATAAAACAAATCGATAATATATCTCTACCTTGTTCTTATTTGATCTTATCATTTGTATTGTATTAATTTCAAAGTTAAAAGTAACTCAGAATGATTTGAAATATTTAAACCGTTTTAGTAAAAACGGAAAAATGGAGTAGAGGAAAATTCTAATGGAATAATCAGAAATTTATTATAGAAAGTTAATCTTATACTAATTTTACTCAGTCAATTGTAAACTGATAATATTATATCTAATTAGATGTATATTATATATTTACCTATGACGTTATGTTATAATTTTTCGGGATTGTTTTTCAACAGCGGCCTTTGACGATCACGTCACTAGATATTCCGCAAGTTTTTCCGTACTCTTTGGTTTTGATCTTCAAATGATGTGATTTATTTCGTTACCATTTATTTCCCTTTTGTACAACACATTGACTTCAAGTTCGCACTAAGACGGAGTTATGCTGCTTTATGTATAAACATAGAAAATACAAGTTCTGTCTTATATTTAAAGTCATCAAGATTGTTTTCAAGGCGTTGAGGCGGAATAAAATATGGAAACTGCCCCTTTTTTCTTGGTACGCTGAATTTTCATTACCTCTAGGTGGAAAAAGATTTAAAATTGTCTACTATATCAAACTAGCTGCGTTCGGCAGTTTCGCTCTGGTAAAATTATCTTAATTATGTTGCTCGCCTCTCTGCGGTCATTTAATAGCTTCGCTCCGATCGCCAAACAGCATCGATCGTCGTGGTCGGTATATATCGACGGCAATACTCGGAATAATCGGTTAGTGAATAAGGCGGTTCTTCTGTTACTTGTTTCATTTTAACCGTATTCCCCAACTTTTGTTACATTTTAAGTATCCGTACATCACTTTCAAGAACAAAACACTTAGGATGCAACTTCGTGTCTATCAGTCCGTCTCTCATAGTCAATTTTCTCAAAAACGATTTGTTGTAGAAACTTGAAATTTAGTGCAATAATACATCTGAAACTATTTCACATATTTTGTACTAATTAACTTTTATAAAATATTCCCTTTAAGAGTTAAGGAATAAATAAAATATGTACTTTTTTAAATTTTATGCATCATGTGGCTCATTATTTGATAGGATTTGTTATGATGAACACAAAAATAATTTGTCATTATTCTAAATTGTTTATTTAAACACATATTCTAAAACAAAAATATAAAAGAATGGGCCTCGCTCTAATTTCTGAAACTGCTGAACCAAAAATCATGAAAAAAACCGGTTTCTAAAATCTGACTCAAAGCTTACAGGGGGATGATCTCTGAGAGATATATTTACCTTGTGAAAAATATATATTTGTATACAGTTTAATTGAAATACTGTGTATACTTAAATGTTTATAAATGTCTAAATATGTGTGGGACCCTCATATTGTAAGTTGTACTCATACTTGTCAGGTTTTTTATTACGGTTCTCTCATCGTAAATTTTGCCATAATTATATATAGCTTATGATATTTCTTAAATTATGAGTTTTCTAATACTAAAACAAATATTAATCGGACATGCAGTCCTAGAGACTAGCGCAAACACACAGAATAAAAAATAAAGACTAGCGCCAATATATAGTCTATAATATTAGTAAAAGTATTTGCTTTCTAAACAAACATGTGTTTCAAATGGTTAGCTAGAATGAACAAATAAATTAATATACTTTACCGCCTTATCACATTTTGGTTATTAAAATCGGTAATTCAATCCTAGATACTAGCAAAAACACACAGAATAAAAAATAAAGCCTTGCGCCGATATATAGACTATAATATTAGTAAAAGTATTTGCTTTCTAAACAAACATGTGTTTCAAATGGTTAGCTAGAGTGAACAAATAAATTAATATACTTTTCCACCTTATCACATTTTGGTTATTAAAATCGGTAATTCAATCCTAGAGACTAGCAAAAACACAGAATAAAAAATAAAGCCTTGCACCGATATATAGACTATAATATTAGTAAAAGTATTTGCTTTCTGATCAAACATGTGTTTCAAGTGGTTAGCTAAAATGAACAAACAAACAAATATACTTTTCCGCCTTATCACATTTTGGTTATTCAAATCGGACATGTAATACTAGAGACTAGCGAAAACACACAGAATAAAAAATAAAGCCTTGCGCCAATATATAGTCTATAGTATTAATATAAGTATATGCTTTCTAATCAGACATGTTTTTTCAATGGTTAGCGAGAATAAACAAATCAATAAAAATACTTTTCCGCCTTAAAACATCTTGGTATTGATATCTTTCTTTGGCATAAAAAATATATAGCGTGTACAAACTTTTCGATGCACCTCCCTCCCGAACCGACCTAAATTGATATATCTCGATATAGTACAAACAAGGTGATGGCGGTGATGTTGAACACGTAAACTGTCTCCACGCAAGCTCAACACGTCTGTAATGGATGGGAAAATGTTCAAATCTTGTTGTACCAATTTCTTGTCAGAGTTCCGTTAGATTTCTTTGTATTTATTTCTTGTATTTATTTATTAATTATTACACATAAGGAACTTTTCCTTGTAATTTCATATAAATTTATGGATAAACCTAGTTTTATTCCCGGGGTACGTATTTTAATTTAGACATATTGTTGCAATTAAATTAGTAATAAATTAGATATTTTATAAGGGTTTTTTTTCTAGAATTACAAACAAATTATTTATTTTATAATATTGATAACTAATAAACCCGTAATCTCAGTTTATTAGTGTAAGCCCAAGTGGTAACTAAACCGAGTATTTGTACTTAATTTCCAAAATATAACCTTGTTTTTCTATTATAGTATCAACGCGTGAGGGCAGCTTTGATAGATAACGCAAACGTAACTTGGCATCTGATTTAATAAATTTTTTATTTTTTTTTAATTTAATTTTACAAATCGCCTTGGATGAGGATTATTGAATAGATCTGAAATTTTGTTTTTTCAATCTTTGGAAACAATGCTTGGCTGTATCATGGGAGTACACTATCAGCAACCATCGTTATTGAGAGTATAATTTCAATTAAAACGGGACTTAGGAAAAAAGAATACACCTGCTGACATGCAAATCTGGTCTATTTCCAGTCGATTTATGAAATGTAAATATGGCATGTAGCTAATGAAAAAGTTTTAAATTTTCAAGAAGAAAAAACTTGAAATTGGATCAGTGATGAGTTTGATTCTTTTAACTACTAACTTAGTGCAGTTAAGCCTATGGTATTTTGAATGAAATTTGCTCAATCAGAGGTCAAAAACTGAATTAGTTGGTGTTATAAGTTATATAATCGCTCATAATAAATGTTGGTTTTTCTTGTTCGATGTACGAGTATCTGCACAAAATCGATTATTTCTTGTAAGTATGTTTAATTCATTCCAACGGTAATTGAAATTATGCAACTAGCGATATTTTCTTGGAAAAATACTTTTTGAGCAGCTGTTTCGTTTGTACAATAGATGGTGTCATTAATATTTTAATTGCAGGAAAGTTTTGTTCTCTTAAAAATTATATTAAAAACAAAGCACATAATCTCTCATTAAAAAATAGTTTTGATAACTGCGGCTTAGAAAATTGTAATAAAAATTATTGACTTAGCTTAATATTTTGAATTTCTAAAAGTTTTTCTATATACTAAAAGTATGCTTTGGTGTTAATTACTAAATTACACAATTTATCAATTTGAAATAATGTTGCAGAAGAAAGTCGAAATAAAAATAACCATCACGACCTTTTTCGAGCTTATATGATGAACTCCATAGAACTTGCCACATTTTTCATATTTATTTTATTAAAGGGATATACTCCATCAGCGCCATCAGGATACTCCGGAAGTTTTTACAATATTCCAGTTTTATTAAGAGTCAACCTAATATTTATTATTTTAAAAAGGAAACGACGTTTATTTCCTTAATAGAAGGAATTTAGGAAAAAGGAATTATGTCACTGTCAAACTCCTCAAAAAAACATTTGAAAAAAATAAAAAACATTCATTAGATGTAACCGTAAGTGTTTAAAATAGTCACCGATAATTTTATGATACCGTCTAAAAAACACGTGCAACTAATTCATTTTCATTCTTTCTCTGTAACGAATCAAGAATGGAAATTTCATTCTTGATCTGTTTTCGGAGTGTCATATCTCCTAGTTACAGATAAACTTTGACAGCGCGTATTTGTTTAACCAGATGGTTAAGGGTGACATTAGCTGCTATATGGGTTACATCAATTTTTTTTAAAGTTTAATTTTGTGAATTTACTAATGACGAAACATTGTTTTTCTTGCAATTAGTATTAACCAAAGCTTAAACTATTAACGACACTGAAATTTTAAGAATAAATAATGAGCAATGCATAGGAATACCAAAAGCAAAGCAAATA
The DNA here is from genome assembly GCA_039881145.1 of Druceiella hillmani. NCBI lineage: Eukaryota > Metazoa > Arthropoda > Insecta > Lepidoptera > Hepialidae > Druceiella > Druceiella hillmani. Next base: position 8,679,239 of record JAYKKI010000039.1, on the reverse strand, counting down.
TGAGTATGAAAAATTAAAGAATTGCGCTGAGAATTCCAAAACTGAGAAAATAGATGAGAATCCGGAAAAATAAAGAATTTTGTGAAAATGTAGGTCCATAAAATTTCGTAAATGCTATAATCTATAAAATTTCTTAATAAAAATAATTGCGTTTGCTAAATATGCACGTGTCCTTTATTCATTTTTACAATTTATTCTCTAATATTTGAAGTAGAGTGTTTTCAGCAAAATGAAAAAGAACACAATAATGAGAGAAAAAAGAAGCAGTCAATAACATTTCAGTTGATTAATCACGGGATACTTTGTAAACGAAATGTAAAAAAATTTTCTTCAGCGGAATAAGAATTTACGGAAAAAATTGTTTTTGTCTTTGCTTCAAAATGTCTACATTTATTTTCAAGGAAAAAGAATGCTTTTAATAGATATGGAATGTTCACATAAATATATATACATAGTAACGATCTATATAGTATGATTTGGAATTTCTTAAATATATATGATAGATTAAACTATTTTTAAGGACGATCCATATTTTAGCTTGAACACAAGCGTCTCAATTCACTTAAATTTCTTTACGTAGTAATTACGCAAATATTTAATATTAATGGCTAGAATAACTGAATCTCAAGATAGCTAGGCTGGATTCAATTCATGGTATTGGAAAGTAACAAACATTTTACAACATATTTATGAAAACATAAACATTATTTGAACTTAATTTTGTATCCACAAGTAACATTACAGTGACAAATAACTTCTCAAAAATCACTTACAAGAAAGAAAATGTGAGGTATATATCATGTAAATATGATATCAGCCATTAAGATATAAATATCAGTTTACAAACAAAATTTCATTTTTTGGAAACTGGTAAAAATAAAATGATTTTTATATACAAGAAATGTTACGACAATATTACAATAAAAGACGATCTATTTATGATTTAATACCATTTACGATTGGCTACAACAGATGGTGCTTTCAGTAAACTAACTTGTACTATCGAAAGCTTAAGCATGCAAATTTTAGTTTATATAGAAAGAGAAATAAATATCATATGTACATATTTTCACGGTAAGTGCATGCTATGGGCACTACAAAAATAATCTAACAACGACAGTCAAGTAGCATTTTACTACACTGATAACAAGTGTCGCTCTTCGCGTTAAAGCGTCGTAAAAGGATAATAAAAAAGAAAAATCTTCGCGAAATTCACCGCATGCTGCAAACTAGTGAAATGAGATTGTAAAGAAAATTGAAAGCTCACAGAGCAACTCTGTTGTTGCTCAATGGGTAATTTAATATTTTCCAGTAACTTCATAGAAATTCGCAGCTCGTATACTTTTGTAAGGCTACGGGTATTTACTAATAGGTTGGTTATAATATTGTTTAATATTGAAGAGAGAATAAAATAAAAAAAGTATTTAATAGGTTATTAAGAGATAATATCAAAACAGCAGATCGTCTGTGAACTTTTTGTGACGAAAGCAGAAGTCAAATTTTGTTATTAAATTTTTACAATATTATAGTTGTATCACGATGTTTTTGTATTTTGCAAATATGATCGTTTATTCAAATAGTTTAGTATTAGTTAATTAATTATTCTAAGTCGCCGCTTTTAGGTAGATTAATATTATATTGGAAACTAATAAACTCGTCATCTAAATTCATCAGTGTTAGCTCATGTGGTAGGCAAGAGAGTATTTCCACTTCTTCCTCAAAATATAGAGTAAATAAAGATCGACATGTCCCTTCTTTAAATATTAGCAATCAATACTCAGCTATGTCCAAGAGGGTGCACTTTCTATGTCCAAGATAGTACACTAGCTATGTCCAAGAGAGGTTACTTCACTCGATGTTTATCCTAGGCAGAATGCGTGAAGCAAGAATACTCTAAGTTTTATTCATGAACTTGTCTTATTTCTTTTTCTTTTATTCATATGCTGAGTGAACAGAACACTAAGTACCCTACTAGAAATATTTGAGACATCTGTGCAATACCCCAGAAATCTCTAAAAATTAGCCACGAACCTTATGAAAGCTCGATTTAACATAATAATATTCAATTTTAAATTTATAAGATAAAACACAATTACTTCACATAAAGTTATGATAAGGTGCCGATCAAATTCTTAATGAATTTTAAGATAGATAAATCTTCAAATTATTTCAGAATTTGCATATATTTTAATATATATCTGTCCGTGTTAAGCGGCCAGGCAGTAAACTCCTATCTATGAATATAAAATTAAAACTCACTGACTAACTGACCTATCAACATCTTGACTTTACTGCCGAAACCTAGAAATATTAAATTATGATAATACATTAACTTTTACAATTTTATCAATTTTAGTTTTAGGTACCTTTAACACAAAAGGGATGAAAAGTGGTTAAATATCTATGTACAACTTAATGATTGCAAGAATCAAGAAGAAATATTATATGACACATATACGCTCAGCTAACTGATTTTTGAAAATAACCCCTTAAAGGGGCGAAAAGAAGATATTTTCTAATTTTAACAATTTTTTTTCTTTAAATTGATTTGGAAATTCGCGGTTTGGAGAATATTTTCTTTTATATGACATACGTATGTTAAGAATGCTCATGGTGAATTTTTCTTACATAAATTAACATTTTATGCAAGTTTAGAGACGTAATGAACAACATATTGAATTTGAAGGATGTAGTCATAATGTCTTTAATAGCGCAGACTTTATTATTGAGCCAGCAAATAGAATTACAATAAAATGATTAGCAAATTCATAATGAATTTGAATTTTGGATTGAAGTATTAACAAATTTACAGTCGAAGTTTGCTCGTGAAGAGAGATATGATAATAATGTTGTCTCCGCTGATATATTAAAACTGCCATGTTGTCTCATAAATTTTCTTAACCTTTCTCTCATGCTTCAACACCCTAATCAATTTTAATAGAATATTGCTTATATGTAATGTACATCCTTGATTAAAATATGGCTATATATAAATAATATAATAATAACAGAACGATGAACATAAATGCCAAATATATTATTACCGTGCACGAAAGAATGCGTTGTCGTTACTTTAATTTTTTAAAATAGTGGCACATATGCCACCTAACATGTCAAATTCAAGGGTTAATTATTGCAAGATACTTTAGCTCGGATTACCATTGCATAATAATGGATTGCCGAGCTGCGCAGCACTGTTGATGACAATTGTTAAATTTGATGATGGGTATGCGCTTCGTAAGATCAAAAATTAATGCGATTGTATAAACCAAAATGTGTTCTCAAAATGTATGCTAGATAAGTTTATTGAAAAGAGACATAAAAAATAAAAAAATATCCCTTTTTGTTAACGATTAAATAACTAGAAATTCGGATAAAATCTACGTTCATTATATTTTACATTTTCATTTAGTTTAGTGTCTTGATAACATTTTCTGAAATTTAAAGTCAGTCCGTGAGTAGTGATGGAGATTCACAATGATAACCATTAATTTCTGAAACCAATTGTAAGCAAAGAGCGTGAGGCAGCGATCCGGCCTGTACCTGTGGGCAAAATAAAATATTTGTTATTTTGTGTAAAATGGACGTTTTATTACTTACCACATTTATGTTCTCAGTCAAATAAGGTTTACTAGTTCAAAAACGTCAGAACTTAGCCATGGCCGTATATCTGACCGACCATCTGTTACATACTAGTAGTTTTATAAATTTTTATCTATATGCATGAAATTTTCCAAGTTTATTCTTCTGATAAATATCTTGATTAACATACAATTAATATTTATTAAGAACATCAGAAAAATCTTCAAAAATTAAATTTAGATTCCATTTGATACTTTAAATTTTTTAGACCCATTTAAATGTATCGAGCTTAATATTAACTGAAATGTAACCCCCCCCCCCCCTCTCTGATCCAACTATGGGTTGGAAAAACCTGAAATAATTTTAGATACTATCATTTAAATGTAAATTTGCAATAACATTTTGATTAATTTACATCAACAATTTTGAGAGGCATAGATCGGAACGAAACCCTACTCTGTGCATTCAAGTATACAATTGGTCTATTTTATTATTTCTTAAGCCAAATTATTTTAATTAAATATAATTGTAAGTAATAGAACAATATTAAGGATTAACAAGTTTAAGGCGACTAGCAAGAACATAAAAAATGCTTAATTATGCCTTTTATACTTAAAAAACACAAGGAGCCTTCGAAAAAAGTCTCCTGATCCCCATTTTCAGAGTTCGCAGGAAACAAACACGTCGGAACTATGATTCCTAAACTTATTCAGCTTATGGCTTCTCGATTTACGATAAAGCTATTTCCAATAAAGAAGGTGTACACTATGGCTGATTAAAGAGGTTATATATATATATATATATATATATATATATATATATATATATATATATAATACAGCAAAGATATAAATGTTGGTGTTTTAACCAAATTAGTTGGTATGATGCTGACCTCTGTTTATTCCCGCTTATTTATACTCATTTCGCTTAATACAGAAATATTTCTAGCATTTTGTAATGTTATGCAGAGGTCGGCTGATCAAGTGACGAAAACTTTATGTATAGGTGGGCGGATCAGGTGTTGAATGGGTTTAAACGCTCGAAGCACTCTAGCGTTATGTAGTACTTATAGTATATATCAATTTGCATAGTGGAATTAATGAAATGACATTGGCGAATTGAAATGAGATCACGTTACATTTGAATATAAGCTAGGTTACTAGTTACATTTAAGTGAGTAGCGAGGGGTAATGGTGTTTTGTATCACAGCAAATTATATTAGTGCAAATAGGCAGCTGATTTTCTGTGTAATAAACAGCGTTAGATTCTTTCTTTGGCAAATATATATTTATGAATAATTTTAATATATTTGAATTTCTTTCTTAAATATAATTATTTTGAATGCAACTGAGAATAATTGAAGTTTTGTTTGTCATACAGTGTAACGAAACTTTTAAAGGAGATAAATCTTCACTAGTTTTCGTTCCAATTGCACACTCCACAGGAGGAAACATATCATGCTAAAGGATACGGGAAAAATTGAGAGGTATCCGTAAAACTCCTATCGCACTAATGGTAGATGATTTGATGGTTTTCAATAACTTTGTAACAATTCGCCTTATAACATGTAAACTATATGAAAAATTTGTGCTGTAACGAATATTTAAAATATAGGTTTTTAAATTTGTGATAATTTTTTTTAAAAGAAAGAACGTAGTAGAATATTTGTACCGCGGTTTTTTTAACTTAAGGAATTTGATGTTCTTCTTCGCGTAACAAGTTAGTTAATATAAAAAAACCTAAATAAGAGAATAAACAATAGTATAAATATCACTGGTAAAGAATCCAGTGTGTATAAGTTTAAATAATAAAAGGAATGTAACAACTATGGGACGATATTAGTTTTTATCAGTATACAAAATGTTAATTGATAACCCAATATACGGGTACCACGCCTCATTTAGGAATAAATTTGTGATCACACATATAATATTAAATAGAGCATTTGCTCAGTTTTTATTAACTTTGAAACTGCGAAATGAATATGAAGATAATAACAGCCTATTTACTCTACATTTTTTGAAGTCAAAACTATTTTACGAGCATTGGTAGGGGGAAATCTTATGGATTTGAATCACCGACATGCCAATATTAACGAGTATGATAGCCCGATTATTTAATTTCCCCCAACTAAAATCGCCATATATTTTGAGTGACAATGAGATTGAGGTGTATGCAGTTCAATATGCTTTATTACTATGCAAAACCAGCATAAATCAATTTAGATTTTAACGAAGCTAGTTACGGATAAAAACTAAAGAAAAAAACTAAAATTTGTTTAAGACATAAAACAACGGAGTAAAATATAATTCGAGAGAAAATGCCGCATTGCTTTCTAATTCAATCCGTAAAACGGGCGGTGTGTTGTAATGGATATTCACTGTAAAAGTTTACAACTACAGGTTTTTAAGGTACCGTACCCCGAAAGTATAAAGGGACCCTAATGAGATCATTCACATATCCGTCTGTCCGCCTGTCACAGTTGTTTTGCATAATAATAAAGCCTTAATATGTAAAATATAACTAACATTCGAAAATATACGTGTAGATATTTATATAGAAAATTAAGGGCGGCAAAACAATACTATGAAAATAAATTAAAATTTCGTATATATAATAAGGTATCATTTGAAAGGGGAGGATATCTACAGGGATATACTGAAAAAGAAACGGAAGAATAAACGTGTGTAATGTACCAATAAACTGTACTTTCAGTACGCAAAATAGGTAATTTTACTAAAAAATTCAAAATATCTAACGATGTGTGTTTAAAAAAAAATAGTAATCTAAATAGAACCAGAAAAATATAGACAAAAAATTGAATTACCACGCCACCACCGCCGAGATCGATGTGCCAAGTGGAAGAACCACAAAATGAAAACTTATGCTTCCAAGTCAGCGCGGTTGCTTGCTCGAAGCCGTGCTCAAGTGTCGGGGAGTGATCATCATCGAGATCGAACTTTCCTCTCTATCGCACTGATTGCTCTCGTAGAATAACTTTTCCTTTCTATAAGGAACTCGTACGTCGAGCCAAGAAGAAAGCACGACAAAACCCGTGTGGTCGCAAAATAACATGGCCAGCTCGTCATAAAAGTAAAGGCAATTGCCAACCTAAAACTTATTATTTAACTCAGAACATTTTTAGCTATCTTCATTCGTGCCTTAAACACACATTTTGACATACGTATTTTTTATATTTTGTATTTTATGTATTTTATTTTACTTGAAGGATAGGTTGTATAGGTTTATGAATTTTACAATATATAAACTTATAAATATAAATTTATAACCGTGGTGACAGAACTTACATAATCGTGGTAACAGAACTCACATAACCGTAGTGTAAGAATTTAGATAACCGCGACATAAGAACCTAGATAACTTGAAGAAACCGTGATGATAGAACTTACACAAACATGGTGGCAAAATTTAAATAGCCTTTATAACAAAAACTACCTAATCATGGTGACAGAACTTATACAAAACTGGAGAAAGGATTCAAAGAACTGGGGTTTTAGAATTTTTCTAACCGTGATACCAGAAAGTACAAAACCATGATGACAGAACTTACACAACCGCGGTGATAGAATTACAAAACTGTGTTGATAGAACTTAGAAAAACATGATAACAAAACTCATACAACCTTACTGACAGAACTTACACATCTGTGATGACAGAATGTCTATAACCCTGGTGGTAGAATTTACAAAACCTTGGTGAACTTATGTAACTGTGGTGATAGAATTTACACCACTATGGTGAGAGAATATATTTAAACGAGGTGTCAGTACTAACATAGCCGTAGTGACAGAACTCACATAAATGTGGTACCAAAACATACAAAGTCGTGGTGACAGAACTTACATAACGGTAGTCATAGAATTACATGACTGTGGTGACACAACTTATATAACCATGGTGCCAAAACTTACAAAACTGTGGTGCCTGTACTCACACGACCGTAGTAATAGAACTTACATAACCGTAGTGATAGAAATTACACAGCTGTGGTACTATTACTTACATAACCGTAGTGAAAGAACTTACGAAATCGTCAAGATAGAACCATATATGTTAAATAACTATAATGACTGAGTTTGCATAACCGTGAGATAGAACCTCTACAACCGTGGAGACAGAGTTTGCAAAACCGCAGTGACAAAGCTTACGCAACCGTGGTAACAAAATGTACATAAGCGTGGTGCCAGAACTTCCAAAATCATGGTGACAGTACTTACGAAATCGAGGTGACATAATTTACATAATCTTTGTGAGAGAACCTATACGATCGTGGCGAAGGGATCTGCTCCGTTGCTCCACCAAACGACTTCGGTCGGAAGTACTGCACGGTTTAATCAGTGTCCCCGAGTTCCGTTACTTTTTTATCACTGCTCTACTTCTATGAGTTGTAGACGACATCAGACGACGAGTCACACAGAAAGCAAATCTTGAAAATAAAATGGTTGCCTTATTCCAAAGAATAACGCAAACAAACAAAATATTTCGCTTTATGAAGTAGTATAGATTGACGTATATATTTTGTTTTGTGATATTACAATTTGATGAAAGAGCATATTTTGAAACACATAGTGAAAGTGACGAAGAATATTTTTTGCTGTAATTAAGACCACTTGTTACTCTAAATTTGTTTACTATAATTAAATAAAATTACTTATTAGAACACCAAATAATAAATACGCTGTTGTTTTCCAGTGATATCTACAATATCATAGAATCTTCTAAAATATTTTTGATAAGATATATAAAAAGTATGGCGTTAGGTATTTTGTTCAAGGATGCTCTTGTATAGTGAATTCTGTTTGGGGCGAAAAGTGTTCGAAATACCAAGCGATATATGCATAATCATGGGCGAAGATCTACTTTTTTACAACAACTCTTGGTATAAAAGATCCAGGACGATATCCTACATTAAATTTATAAAGAAAAAAAATACCTTGCTGAAATAAATTAGAAGTTAAAATAACTCATATTCTCACACTGCTATAGAAAAACGATTGTTGCTAGCACAACAGTTGAATTTTTTTTAATTTCAGAAGTGGGTTAACATGTAAATGTAATATGGAGTATGGAGTTCTTATGGTAACTTGTAAAAAAATCTTTTACTAATGGATGGTGCTTCCTCGTTCATCGTATCTCACCCTCTGAATATCATTATTGTCATTCGTAGGGAAACAGGTGTTAGGTGATAACAAAATTAGAGATCATAACCATATGAACTTACCTTAGTTTTCTGACATAAGCCTAAAGAATTTACAGGAAATTTTTTTTTAAATCCCATTCAAATGATAAAAGCTAGGGTGCCCACATAAATGAAAATTGATTTGATTAGTAATTGTAAATAAAAAAATGGGAGCCATGGTGGGACGCCCAGTGGATGTGAAACCTGTAATTTTTTTTAAATTTTTGTGTTGAAATATTTTTTACGAACGAACTGAAAAGGAATTTTCAATATCAAAATATAATTTTAATTTTATTATTTTCTTTTTATGAAATAATGTATAACAGAAATATATCTCACCAATCTATTGAAAACATATTTTTAATTGTATGACACTGTAAGCCGACAAAACACGAAGCTGGCCGAATTAAGTCGGAAAGCCGACAAGACGCGAAGCTGGCCGAATAGCACGTCACGTCGTGCCATCATAACGTTATAACTTCCATTCAAACCCGCCTTCAATGTTTCACATAAAAATATATTACTCTTTGGATTAAGATAGCGGGTTAATTTATTGCCAACATTGTACAGTAACATCAGCCGTAATTTTAAAGAACACATTCAAGACGCTCTGCGAAAACATTATAAAGAAAACATGCATTAAAATAAAGCGCACATAAGGCAGGTAGCATAATTTGCATATGTGAGTTTTTACTTTCCCTTAAGACTCTTTTTATTTACATCACGCACTAAGATTAAGTATCACCCAATATTTTTTGCACTTTTTCTAGAAACAAATGAATTTAAAGAAATAATCTTATTTAACTTTGCATTAAAATAATCTCTAATCTAATTATATCGGTATTGAATTATAGATTATGGAAATCAGAACAAGTGAAGTTCTTATTAATTACGAATGTAATTTTAATTCACAGAGCTCGTTGAATAATTTCTTCGTGCTAAAGAGAACTTATTATGCGGATCACATAATCCGCAACACTTCCCGTATACGATTCGTCCGCCCATGCATAAAGTTCAACCCCTAATCGGCTACCATCATTACAAAACACTTAAAATACATTGTATTCAGTGTAGTGAGTGATAATATTTGAAATCATAGACAAACTAGGCGAATCTCTAATAAACTTTGTGAAAACGTATTAAAATTCAGTGATCATATTAACATTTTCTCGATAGTATCGTTTTTTTATAGTGTCGCTAACCTGACATTATGGTATAAGGAGACTGAAACAAGTTATATTATTATTGTGCTTATTGATTAACAATACTTTTATAATCAAATAATGAAACTGTTTTTTTTCAGTATTGTTCAGTTAGTATTTATTATTATTTAGGATACTGATAATCAATTTTCACTGAACAAAATTATTTCAGAAAACAAAGGAAGGAAAAACTTTCAAGGTTAGAATAATTTGACAGTAAATTACACACATCTTGAATAATCATCACATGTTTATTGAAACTCCGTATTTGGTATTATCTTTATTAATATTAAGCAGCTAACAAATTTCGAAAGGATAATGAAATTTTCAAGGGGTTACGGCACTATCATTTAGGTACATAAACGTAAAATAAAATGAATGATCCCATCCCGTATAGTATGATCCTATCCCATATTATTAAAAAATCTCTTTCCGGTACCGGGAATCGAACCCGAGCCTCCTGGGTGAGAGCCAGGTATCCTAGCCACTAGACCATACCGGATATTGAACGTTGCTGTTAAATATTGTATAATGCAATCTGAAGCTGTAACGATTTGCACAACAATGGTTGTACAATTTTGAACACGGCTCTTCTTGTACAGCGGACAGTTCTGCATTGTCAGTCGGTTGACAGTATCGACCACTCGCTTTTAATAGGTTACAATAACATATTAGATATGCAATAATTACTTTTAAACATATAAATCTTGTAAGAAAATCGATTCCAATTTATGCGAACCTGATGTTGTATGTTATATTTATTGCAGTAATTTGTTCCGTTTTTAGATTGTGTCAGTAAAATCTGTGTTCAAATTGCTTTTTCAAACATTTTGTAATTTCCCTAAAATTATATTTACAATTTTATCACCGTATTATTCAATCATCGAATCGTCGTCTTTGATGTCTGATGTCGACCCATACTTTTCTTTGCTGATTTTATGTATTACGCAATTTTCAAAATGTAATTTTGATTCTTCGGCTTCTTGTGATTTTATAAATAGTAATTACTGTTTAGAAGTACTTTAAGCAGCATTTCTATGATTTGTTTTCAGATTTTATGTCCATAAGTCAACGGTACTGTAGGTTTCTCCTCTTCCGTTTTTTTATTATTGTTTACTTTAAATTACCAGTGGCAATAATCACTTTTCATATTACCCCATATTCCAGCATACCGTTCCGGTTTCATCAATTTGGTTGTTCTATTTGTCTTTTCAAAAATAATGTATCTGATTTGCTTTTGTTATTCTTGGTAATATTGTTTACTTATTGTAATATATTTACTCTTACATATTTAATTGCCGTTGTAGTATAGTTTCCGTAGAGTATGTTCTTGTCATTCATATAAATTAATTGCAAACTTTACAATTAATATATTTGTTAAGTTGGGTACAAAAATAAGTTTAAGTATCTTTTTCTGTTGGAAAATTGTGTCATTACAAAGATAATACTTTTAACAAAATATTATCTTTGTAAAGACATTAAAACTTAATAAAAATTATCAAATTTCAATATCAAATTTCAATTCTTAAGCACTGCTGTGCCTCGCGTAGTCTGTAAAAACTAAATTTCTTAATTTAATCGTGTTTTGTTTAGGGACACGGAAAAGGTATTGATACCTTTTTGTATCGAGACCATTTTTGAAGCAAAATCTTCTTTGGATTTTGTCTAAACATTTTTGATGGAATAAGATTTGTGATTTCTTGCCACTACAAGCGTGATTCAAATCGAGTAAACTCAGCATTATGTTGAGTACGAATGAACAGGAGAAGCCGAGTTAGCAACTATACTTTTATTTCATCACTTTGGCTAGTGAGTTATTAGAGCAGAAGTAAAGCACTGAATTACGTATAAACGTGACGGAAGTCTCAGTTCGAATCTCGATGCTAGTTTTTTAAATCTTTTATATAATTTTAGGAAGCAATCCCCTCTAAACCCTTCCCCTCGCGCTCGGGGTGTACTCAGTGTATAAAGTCTCCTTTTGTAATGAAGACGTATATTTTCTCTGTAGACTAATTGTTTTTTTATAAAGTGGCGAATTTTGTATGTAATTACATAACTTTCATAAATTAATTAAGAGTATTGGTGGGGATGACGAAATTACATTTTTTATAATATTGCCAATTCAATTATTTTACTATGTTTTTAATTTTCTTATTATAAATTTCCCATGCACGTAGGTCAATTATATTGGTTGCCAAAGTTTTAACTTCTACCGTGTGTTCTTTTTCTTACATTAATTTTTTTATACCGATAATTTGCACTTCATATCTCTTAATCGATTTGTTTACTCATTAGAAGACTGTAGTGTTTATCTTATTGAATTTGTCTCAAAATTACGTTCTTAATACGATACCGCAAAAACTCTTTTTATATTGCAACTGAATGGTGTAGATACAATACTACTAAAATATTATCATACTGGCATCGCCTCATATCATTTATAATTTGAGAGAAGACATCATCCGTTTGTTTTGTGCCAAGGAAGGCAACGAATTTAGTAATAAATTACGTTTCTTATATCAAGCGGGTTTCTTTATTATATCATCACGTGCTTTATGATTACTGTTCACTTAAATACTTGCTGATATAAAATAGATAAACTATAATATGTTTCTATTCACTTTTAAGGTACACCAAACAGTAACGATAAAATATTCATCATATTATTAAATCCCAATACTTATTGACATAGCCTAAACTATTTTGTTGATGTAAAAATATATCACGAGACACCGTAAATAAATAGACAACAGGATCTGCTTCACTTGTTTTATTAAATAAAATACGTTATTTTATTAAAAAAATGGGTCAGGATTGAGTATCAGAGCAATTATCTGATCAAGGATTACTTCTAACAGTATAAAGAATTACTGCATTAACATATATATTTATAATAAGATTCAGCATAAGGACACCAATTGTGCTGAAATAGTGTAAATTTGATTTACTATAGTATGAAATATGAATAACATTCATTTAATCGTGTAAGGAGATTATATTGAAATAGTTTTTGGATGAACTGCTTGATTTTTCAATGATTTGTATAATAATTTCATCAGTCAATAAAGCTTATTAAAGTATTAATGGAATAATAAACTTAAAATCATATGCTACGAACCTCCCTATTATAAAACCGAATTGATGTTCATGGTGGTACTAATTATTATTAATGGTGGTGCTAATTACTACTAATTATTCTTTTGTCGTTTTTTCTACCGCTCATGCGTGTATAAATTGAAAGATCAAACAGAACAAACCATTGCCTTTTTTCACACTAATAAGTTTACATCCCCTCTAAGCTGCGTCGCAGCACCCTTACAAATTATTATCAATTATATTTCCAGTAAAACCGCCGTACACCTGAATGATGGTGAATAAAAATTTAAAAGGTATTCATGGTTAAAATAAATAATAAATCTCTTCTGAATATGGAAAGAAAGGAAGGTCACGGTGGAGCAAATATCTAATTAATTAAGGGAGTTTACACGGGAAGATTCTCAGGTTAACACTTGGTATTAAACAAGAGAATCCTGATTTTATACGTGGATCAGTTCATATATCTCATATTTGTTTTGAAGAGTGAAAATTTATTAAGTGTTTGCAGAATGTATCTTTCTCCTTATTAGTACTTAACGAATTTTTAAGATGTTTGAGCTTAATTTTATCTTTTGTTTTTAACATAGAGAAATCGGTGCTGAGAAAAACATGAACTACTGTCTATAGCAAATGATAGTGGTAATACTCGTAATTGCCAAAAAAAAAAAAAAAATTAGCTCGGGATATGTTTAAATATATTTTTGTATTCTGCAGAGAGTTAGCAGTAAAAAAGTAGTATATTTTTAGGAAATACTGCATCTACAATTTTTTTAAGTCATTAAGAAAATAGCAATAAAGACATCATCTTTACCAAATCACTTTGATGACTATCTAATGCGGTAGACATCGTAGAAAAAGACTCAGAACAAAACACTTTTTCTAGAGTCGTTTTACATACCTTTGTCTATTATAAAACTTACCTTACAATTAATTCTAAATTCTGGTATTCCTTTATAATCATAATTATATGTAAAGGGAAATCACATAGTGTTGACTAAAGCATAGTAGAAATAAACTTTTTGAGAGTAAAAATTTGGCATTAAAACAATTCAAGATATAATATGAAGAATTATTAGCAATTATCGTATTTTATGCATTTCGCTATTATTTTGATATTATTGCATATAATATTTTGAAAATATGAGTTCAAAAAACGAACAAAGGCGAGTCTAAACCGCGAATCAAAACTTTGGACTGCGTTTGAAGAAAAATGACTTTATATTTCATTAGTCACAACTACTAAGGCTTCCTAGTGCAATAACATAATTGAGTAGAGGTCATATGATTATCATGAATATCTTAAAAACTGTGGCATCTGGAGTCATCGTCATAGTTTTTCCACAATCTTTACGTAGGTTCCTAAAAACCCTTGTTCAAATTTATTTTAACAGTTTGTGAAAAATTGTAAAAAAATTTTACAATTTAAGGTTTAGTAATTTTGAAAAAAACGGGGTGGGTATATACTTTTATAAATCCAAGATATACTCCTTACAATTATAAAAAGATATTTACGGACGTTCTATTTCGTTAAAATAATATGAAGGAAATGAATTAAAAAAATTAATACTTATTATTCACTTTTATGTATAGTACATATGGCGGACTTATTGCTACACGAGCAATCTCTTCCAGTCAACCATACCAATTTGTATTGAAATTTAGTTGGTAGAATGTAAGAGATTTTACAATGAACATTCTTAATAGCACATTTGACAAAAAAAATACAAAAGTAAATTAAAAAATAAAACAAAATATTGACATGATTTGGGATGGGAAAGACAGGAAAGGGCGAGGACACAAAGGAAAAGGTTTCAGGAGATGCAGAACTTTTTCACTCGATCTTTGAAAACATTTATAAACGTGATTTTCCTGATGTCAGTATCCAGGTGATTCCAAATTTTCGCTGCTTGGACAGTGAAGGATTTTTCGTAAGTGGTAGAGGTATGTTTAGGAATGTGAACTTCCAGATCGTAGCCCAAGGCCGTGAGCAGACAAATCTTTAAATTTGCCACTAAGATAATTTGGGCTATGAGGATTTTTTAATATGTTAAAAAGAAGTGTAGGTATGTGAAGTTGGCGTCGTTCACAGATCTTCAACCATTTAAGAAGTGACCTGTATTCAGAAATGTGATCATATTTTCTGATGCCGAAGATATACCGAATGCATAAATTTTGAAGACGTTCCAACTTGTACAAATATTCTTCATTAAGATCAGGATAGCACACGTGTCCATAATCGATTAATGGTAATAAAAGTGTTTGACAAAGGTAGATTTTCATTTTAGGCGGTTGAACATTTTGAAGACGTTTCAAAGAGTGTATCCTGTTTGAAAACACGACGACTAACATCATTTACTTGAGGCCGCCAATTAAGATTTTGATCGATCAGTAGGCCCAGGGTTATAACAGTTGACGTTTATGGTATTATTGTACTATTTAGTACTAATTTCGGTAAACTAAGTAGGTTTACTTTAGAAGTCAGTCTTTGACTACCGATGATGAACTTACTTACTTTGCCCTTTCTAAAATTTCCTCTCCGCCATTTCCTTATTCCACTTTAAATAAAGTTTGCGATTGCAAATTACAAAGTTTGAAATTGTATTGAAAGTTTCAAAGACTTTTGATAAAACTTCAGTAAATTATTTAGCATTTGAAAAAAAGTGCAAATGTTAATTTCACAAAGACAATCTCTTCTTGTTTTACATTTTCAAATCCTGTCAAAAAATCAAATAAAAAGTGAATATTTTTGATGTCGAGCCTTTATTTTTTACATTTATAACTTGAACTAATTATATGGGGATAAAATAATTATGCCTTTATTTTATTTTATGTCAAACTCCTACGAACGTACACGTTATGTGTGCTAAGATAATATTAGGAAAATATTAAGGCGCTGCCATTCACGACCAGCACAATTACAGAATTTTCGCGTTGAGCTTCAGTTTCCTTTATCTACAATGTGCAATGGTGATGGAATCCAGTAAAATTTTTCTCCATATTTCTCATATTATCGTTTTATGATACTTTGTACTAAAAATAATGGATCATTAATAAATTAAAGTGCTGATCGATTATAACAGCATATAAGAGTTATAAAAGATAAAAAATGGTAAATCTCAGAATAGAAGACAATAAGTTATAGAATTATGTAAATCTGTGTTTTGGCATTATAAATTGCTCAAAAGTATTATAAATTTGCTCAAAAGTCTTATAGAATCTCATGTAAGCGTCACAACATATTAGAGATCAGAGGTCACGAAAATATTTTATTTCCTTTGATCTAACATTTGCAGTTATTGCAAAACTTGTAGAGCATAAAAGTCTGTACGAATTTGGTTTTCGGCAATATTTAATCAAAATTAATAATAAATGATATTTATAGATGAATAAAATATCCGCCTATTAATGTTTAATAAAATTATTTTGAGCTAGTATATTAAAATAAAATAGTATAAATACGTTGTGATTGTAATCTTCACCACGTATTTATACTGTTTTATTTTTAATAAATCTCTTACAAATCAAGTAATTATTATATCAAAGAGTTAAAAGTTGAAATTTTATTATTAATAGCAAGCATCAAGCTCTATATTAATCTTACTCGTCATTGTTTTTTTCTTCTTCTTCCTCTATTCGTCGACTTTGAATTTCTATTTCATTATCGTCCTGAGGTGATAGATGACATTTATTATCTGCGGACGGTACCCAATATAAAAAAAATAGCACAGCAAACGGTATGGTATTTTGCTTCGGCAGCGATTAAGTCAATTTAAAAACAAGGAAAAGGCAAAAACTGAAATTGGTAAGTCCGGTATTGGTAATTGGTAAGAACTGTATGAAAACACATGTCGCCAGTTAAAACAAATTAATTTTAAACGCGCCAATCACGTGGCAAGGCACGGCCCCAGCTCAGCCCAAAATTATTAAACTCTTTTCCGTTTCCGCACGTTTGAGTTAGATATGACTATTTGCTATAAAAATAAAAATAGATAAAAATAAGCTGATACATTTAAATTTAATTTTTTTATGAAAACTTCAATTCTACAAAACTTTAATATTTGCGTACGGACTAAAATATTTATTAATTTCTTGCCTACATCCGTAACAACAAACTGATTAACGGAAAGATGAGAATCCACTAATAGGGTTTGAAATCTGCTAATAGGGTTTCGTCGGTTTCAAACACTATAATTAAAACTTTTGCTCCTATTTTATTTAAGAAAATATTTGGGCTCTCTAGTAATTTTGGGTACACATACCTTGCCATAATGTACAAATAACGTCGTATTTAATTGTAGAGTGGAAATTAAACGATAACAAGTGCAATGGTCCCGATAAACAATGAAGTCGTTAATTTTAATGAAATGACGGAGATACTTATGTATGGTATGATGAATATGTATTATAGTAACAAAGGTAAAAATACATAATATAAAAGAATGACGGAGATACTTATGGTATAATGAATGAGTATTATAGTGACAAAGGTAAAAACAAATAAAATAAAAGTTTAATAACATACGTTTAAAAAAATGCAATACATCTAAGCTACGAGTAAAAACAATATTATGTTAAGTTGAGTATTTAAAATCTAAAGCAAAAAATATGTTAAGAAACTTTTAACTGATAATAATTGTTAACGATATATCATAAACGACATTAAGAAATAAGTTTAATATAAATCTCTTTTTAGAGATACTAGCATACATTAAGACATTGTAATAATTTTTAAATTATTAATGAAATTATTATTAATAAAATACATATAAATGATTAATTTTTCTTAACATTGTATGTGAATCATAGACGTTCAATTATCATTTTAATAAAGGAATGTTTTTTATGTACTTAGAACTTTTCTATTTTATTTAAATTATATTAAATATGTTTTAAGAAAACAATATTTTAATATTACGTGTCCTCTAAATGATGCAAAAACTTATATTTTGTCGGTAAAAATGAAACTGAATACGAACACATGTCACCAATTTTGAACTCTAATCCTTTAAAATGCGAATAACACTGCGGTGCACAATTCCATCTTCTTTCAAAATCTTTACGGAGGTATTCCATAGTCTGCATATTCATCAACCTCTCACTATGGTATTAGGTTAGGGACAAGAAAAAATTATTAATTTATTAATTTCAGTTTTTGAATTTATAACCATGCGTGCATATTATTATTTTCACAAGAAAATAATAATGTGTACGCATGGTTATAAATTCGAAAACTGAAGAAAGTAATAGAAGACTGAGAAGTGACGTTTAAATAAAAAAAATATTCAATTACGTGTAACACTAAAGGGTCCTAAGTTTCCAAGGGAACAAGGTTCTCAAAAAAATTATGGTTCCTACTGATCAAAATGTTACTAGTTTTAGTTGCTAAAATGTTGTAGTGTGGATTGTGTCAGATATGCAGTGAAGCTATTGAAGATTCTATAAGTTTGTTAAAAAACTGTTTCGATGCCTTAAATTCCATGCATGTGCTTTTATTGTTAAGGTGCCATTGACAGATATTAATGAAGATAAAATATTTTCTTTGTTCCAAAAGGGATACTCACATTTAATATTTTTAAAATATCTTAATTTCGCTTTATTTTCTAACAGACCAAGGAAATTAGGCCCTTTACTTAATGCCCGAAACACAGTAGATATTTATTAAATAACTTACAGTTTGTCAATTTGTTATTAAGATGTCTTGTTAAATAATGTCAACGAACATTATTGTACTCCTCAATTACGGATTTGAATCTGTCTTATAAACTTTATGAAAATTATATGAATCGTTTATTTTCATATCATTATTATACTGTGGAATTATTATGTAAATCAGACTGCTTTGAACTGTGAAACTTATATCTTATTAAAATGACAATTCCTGAACATATTCATCTTACCGCTTATTGTCCTGCGCTATTGATGCGTATCGGTGCAATGACATCACCATTAATGTGTTTATTTAAAATGCGACAAAATATAATCCAATTAACTTATCGATTAAAGGCATTTCTGTAATTGGTTACGTTCTTTTGCTAGCTTTTATTTTGCATGCACAAAAGTACATTTTTGGGAACTAATGAACAATGAACAACAGAGATCTACTACTTATCGATTCAAAATTCAACAAAGTAAACGTCATCGTACAGAAAAAAATATATTATACGCGCATCATAACAGTGGCACGTGTGCCACACCCACTTACCACCTCTATTTATATTAAATGCTCTGTGTTCAAAAAGGTATGCAACCTTTTACTAGTTGCTTAATAAATAGCCTAGTTCATCTGCTTTGTCAATACATTGTCTCTTAAATTAAGAGTAATCACTTTACTAGTCTCTCCTTTATACTTTTTTTATTTATCTCTAGTGCTGCATCAGCTATTTGGTCACAAAACATGTACAATGTTATGAAATCTAAAGCCTCCATTCTTTTTCTACTTGGATTTGAGGCTAATTCTCTGCTAATCGTCGCTTGAATACGCAAAATAATTTTTTATCAATGGCACTTTTTATACTCAATACGCACATTCATAGAAGTTAAGGTATTTCAATATTCCATGTATTCGTAATTTCTTACCATACTTGGTGTTTTCAAAGTTTGTAAGTCTCGCACAACATTTATAAAATTGCCTTCTGCAAGTAACTTATAACTGTAAAATACAAATAAGCTAATACATTTATAACTGTATGTCCGTGGTTGCCAAGATACAACTCTTGACTGAGCAGTAGACTAGATATACTCGTAGTGACGCTTTGAAAAAGAAACCGGTTTTAAAGGGGTTATAAGAGGAAAGATCGTATTAGGGGCTTTTACTTCTTAATATAATATAATAATATAGATGAATATAAGTATGTTAAAGGATTTTTACATTTATATATGCAAAATAAATTTATAACACATAAAACTACAATTCAAATGTATTTTGCTTTTATTATTTTATTTTTAATATAATTGTATTAAATATTATAATATTTAATAAATAATTGTATTATGCTAATTTCAATATTCCTATCCAAAAAATGGATTATAATCATTTTTATGTGAATATTAAGATTCAAGAAAAAAAGTTTTTGCAGAAGCTTGCAATTCCTAAAAAACCTTAAAATATCAATTAATTTGTGGTGACACTGAAGTAATATATATGTCAAAACGTCAACTCCATAGAACTGTCTATTCACTTTATTTCTGTGCTTTGTGAATATTGTGGTCTTGCATTCTTTTATATTCTAGATTACCGATAATGTAGACGTCGACATCAACCTTGTCGGGCATATCCGGTATAGTCGGCCGGAACAGGAATGGCAGATGCGATGTACGACGCAGTTTTCGAACGCAATAAGATCTTTGTTACTTTTTCAGACAGCATATGAGTTAATTAAAGTAATATGTAGTAACTTTCACGCATTTATTTATTGGAAACCACGTACTTGGGCAAAAAAATTAGAATGAAGAAGTTAGGAATTTTCAAGTTGTTCTAAACGTTTAAATAAGTGATCAAGTTGCTAATCTTATGTAAAATATTGCAAACCTTTTTCGGGAAAGTAATCCATTTTTCCACTGAGTGTCTGACCTTATAAATATGACACTAAAATCGTACCCAATATTATGTTTTTATTATATTTTTTTTTCTCGAAGAAAAAGGTAAAGCAAATATAATTTATTTGCAGCTGACATTTTTAATGGAAAACTCAACGCTATGGCGTTGTGTTCAAATGTTTCCAACGAGTTATTATGGCGACTGTGAAAGGGGCAACTTCGTGTTGAAATCGGCGTCTATATTATTAACGCCTTGAAGGAATCGAATAATGAATACATGTCACTGGTAATATTTTCAAATAAACCTTTCGAAAACATTGGGTTTATACCACGAATTCTTTTTGATATATTATGAGCCGCTGTATCGAATTAATGAAACATTAAACTTTAAAGTGGTAACTTTTGTTAAACATATCTATCCCTATCAGCTTAATAGCTATTTTTGAATATTGAAACGTATTCACAAAACAGATCACGAAATAAAGAGGAAACTATCACAGTTAAGTAATGTCAACTAGTTAACGATTCATAGTTGACTAACTTGTCTAACTTATGACATGTATTTTGATCGTTAAACATATATTTTGGCCTCATATATACTCATAGTCGTGCACAATATATCCTGGCATATAGTATGCTGGCAAAAGTCATTGTTTCTATGTGCCGCTTCAACAGAGGTTTCCAACTCGCAAACCACTTCTTTCCGAACGTTCGCGCCTGTCATGTAACTGTTGCCTATTTCATTTGTAGTCCCCTGGAATGCAAAAAATCATGTAACATCATGCATGTCTCTCATTTATCCTGCGCTATAAATTTCCTCATTCTTTAATTCTCTTCTAGCGCAGTTGACCATTTTCATATTTTATTCGTTATAATCAGAGAACATTTAAAATAATCGTTGCCATCAGGTTCAAAATAAGATACACACTCTGAAGTTACCTTTATTTTAAGTGGTTAAAGCAGACACTCATTTCTCCATCTACCGTCTACTAGAGAGTATTTAGAGTGGTCCCGCCCGCCTTAATCCACCCACCCATACATAAAGATCGCCCTGCGCCCAATCCGTCCAAACCCCGAAAATGTTTCCACATTAAGTCCACTGAGCATAATTGCGAAATGCCAGGTAATTTGTCAACTAATTCCCTTAAAATGCTGCGACATTCAGATGGATTGAAATATTCGAGCGTGGTTTTGATATTAAATTCCTTTGAAGTTGCTTTGTAGCTTCATTGTTCACGAATAAGATTATTGTTTTGTTTACTGTTTCGCTAACGAATGCGGGTATAGTACTTTGATAACTGATGAAATCTAAAATAGGACACGAGGACAAACACGTGTCGTATAAATTTAGTTATCAAATGACGTTAACGAACAGTATTTCAGGCTAGTTTACGGAATTTTGTAATGGTAATTAACATAATATTAACATAGAATATATTTTTTATGGTTAAAAATGTTACTCTCTGGTGGGAGTATGGAGTCTTAAACTCTATGCGGAAGCTATATATTCTAGTACCTAAATGAAATGTATTGCTTTAATTCTTATTAGAAATAATCACATCATTATATTATTTTTACTACGAGAAATTTAATATGTAGGTTCAAGGTAAACCCTTTTTTAGGATTCCGTAGTATCTTAAAATTTCGCCGTTATTCTAACTTCCTGCCTGTCTGTACGATACAGCCGTTTTAATCACAGATATTAATGCTATGAAGTTGAATTGCGGCATCCCGACAAGTATAAACAAATTTCAATAACTTATGAAATAAAAACATTCAAAAAATTTTTACGGTATCTATGAAATAGGCTGAATTTTTTTCGCAATCTCTATTATTTGGGATTATTTTTGAATAGAATATTGGATTTAGGTCACGAATCCTTTTCAATACATTACTAAGCTTGAAAGCGATCATTTTTGTTAGAAATAATTGTCACTAGAAGCTAAACAGCTATCATTTAATATCAAAAAACTTTCACAATAGCAGTACATATGACAAAACTATAACAGTCGCTATTGACTACTCGAGTCAACTAGTTTACAAGTGTATAGTCAATTAACTTATGACCTGTATTTTGGTTTGTAAACAGTTCAGGAAAACTCCGAACAGGCGTATAAAATCAATTAAAAATAATTTTTTTATTTTAAAATGAATAGTTATAATGCTTGTTAAAGATATATTAGGCAATATATTTACGTTATGAAAAATAATATTTGTGAATAGTCTAATAGAAATACAATCTATAATTAATATTTATAAGAGCCTAAATGAGTATACAACTCTCGTAGTGCATCTGAGATTAAATATATGATGACTACAGATATTGGCGTTTCTAATATATTCACGATGATATGAATGTCCTTCTAGGCAATTATATTAATGTGCTAGGAAGTCCATAGTGCTTACTTATGATACATAAATCAGCACGATTTGCGAAACTCTCGATGCGGAGTCATAGCTGAACTTAGATGGTTTTCTCAAACTGATATTTTCAAAATATTATGTACAACCATTTCTATGATCTAAAATCTTTATCAAAACCACAAAATAAGGCAATTTTTATTAAAAAATCTTGTTTTTGCTCTGTTTTAGTCACTATTACAAGATTTACGTTTATGCATAGTTTTGGGGAGTAATTGTAATGTAAATATTATAAACATAGGTATGAATATATAAAATTAGAAAATGCACATAATAGACTTAGATATCAATATATAAAATAAGAAAATTGGAAAACGACTCCAGAAAACTGTCTCGTAGACATTTTTCTACACTGACTGCGGGGTTGGATATATCTATGCAAAAAAATCGGTATAGGTCTTTGCTATTATTTTTATCGTTAAATCTATGTTATCGAAAAGTATTACATTTAACGGTTTAAAAAGAGCTTCATATACACATTTTACTAAAAACTTTCTCCTTTTCTAACAGTTAACTCCTTATAACACAAAAAAATTAATATAAACACTTACGGAGCTAGTTCTTTTCCTTCGTTGGAGAATTAACGTCTTTGTCGTTAACTGTAGATAGTACTTCCTTTTTATTTCTTATACTTATAATTACATATTTACTATATATATATATATATATATATATATATATATATATATATATACACACACACATATATATATATATATATGTATGTACATATATAAAACTGTATTGTGTTGCTATGCTTTTTATTCATTTATTTAAAGAATTACCCCTTTATTTACATACCCATTTATTTAAAGAATTTTTTTCCTTTTCTTTCTGTTACCAGAATAAATTTTGTCATTTGTTTGATTCCCATAATTTCCCATAATTTTTCTAAAATTTATATTGACCAATTTTTATTTCATCTAATTTTTACCTATTTAACTGATTAACGTTTACAACACATATAAAGACTTCTATTTTTAATTCGCACTCTTTTCTCTTTTTGTCAAATAATTTGTAATTATTGTTGTTTGATATTATACTATTTTTCAGTCCAATTTTTTCTAATCTTCTCTTCAATTGTTATGTGTTTTCTGTTGTTTCAATTCATCAAATATAATATCAATATTTTCTCCATCTTATAAGTATTTTGGGCAAAATCTTCAATATACCTTCTGATATAGTCATGATCGATATTTGTCCATGTTACTTTATTTTTAGTTTTATCTATTTTACATTTTATTTTATTAACTGATATTTCGTTTAATCTCTCATTCAATATATTAGAAAACGGTGCATTTACTGCAATGAAGATAATGGGTATGTTTTTTCTATCTAAAATTTTTAAAATTTTTTTAAAAATTTATTCGTGGATATTGGTCAGATAAAATCATGCCCATTGTATTTATCTTCGGTACTTTTTGAACTAGCTTTATAAAATCCCTTGAAGTCTGAGTTTTAGAATTTAAAATATAGGCATATCTAGTGAAATGGTCTACCAGTAAGTATAAATAAATTTTGTTTTGTTAAGTGAGTGAGCCTCGAAACCCACCTATGGCATATATGGATACAATCTAGAAAGCGTAAGTAGCAGGAAGTAAACGAGACAATAGTCCAAATTTACATTTTTGTTTAGATTCGTTTTTTAAGCAAATCTCAACATTTAAATATATTTTTTTGTTATAAGTTAAAGTTTTTGTTGTGCAGAATGGTAAAATGTTATTTTTTATTTATTGCATTAATATATGATAGTAGTGATAATGAAAATGTTTTATTATTATGTTTATTATATTCTATCTTCTATTTTTATCTATTTTCGTTCTGTTTTATGTCTTAATTACTTTTTTGATAATTTTTAATATCTTTCAGTTTCATTAAATTGCAATTTTCAAACTTTCTTCTTGATTTTTACACGGTACAGGATTTTTGCCTTAAACTATCTGCTTAAACTATTGTATTTTCTTGGTTAATATATTATGTGAAAATTAAATTGCGACAGATGATTTATCAGATTTCCTAGTTCTCCATATGTTCTAGTTTTAATATTCATCTTCTTTAAAAGTATATGATTAGCGAAAACTATGAATTTTTTCATATAAGCTAATATTGCTGACATTTTACTGGTTCTTTTATCTAGAATGCCTAATTCTAGATATATATGAACATTTTTATCTAAAGCCTTTCTTTGAAATTTCTTCTAACGAAAGTGATAAATGCTCAATGTATTCTTCAAATGTTTTAGAAACTATCAAAATACCACCTATATAATTCACAGTGAAATCCGGCAGGTTATATTTTCTTACCATTCTGCCTAATGTTCTCTGAAATTTAGCAGGAGAAGTTTTTAAGCTAAATGGTAAACAAGTCCATTGAAAATGTCCTTGAGTCTTGCCGTTTTGACAAGAATGGTGAGTTTATATCTAGTGTTTAGAAGTATTTACAGTTTCTTTTTTTATCATTAAATCCTCGATTAATGGGAAAGGTTGCAATTGAGAAAGCACAATATTTTTTATATCATGAAAATCTATATGCAGTCTTGAACTTCTTTTTTCTTCTTTCTTAACACCCAATGTTACTGGAGCTACGAAGGGGCTGTAAGACTTTCCTAATAAATTTATTTGTAACAATTATGATATTTGTTGTTCTATTTCGTTTTTCATCCTCAACAATACATTTATATGTTGTTTTATTACAATATTAATCTATTAATAAATCATATCCCTTCATATGCCTATATCATATTTGTAATTAGCAAAGGGTAACGTCTATTTATTTATTAATTCGCTTATCACTAATTGTTTTTGAAGATCTGAATGATCTACAGAAATGCCAAAGAAGGTATTTTCCATGTGTTCATTAAAGTTTATTTTACATTTACCATTTGTTTTATTTATAGTTTTGTCTGGGACCTCCACATATTCATCGTTTTTATATAATTTTTTTTCTTCACTCTGATTATCTAAAAAGCTGAGATTAATTTTTGTATTCTTGAAGTATAATAGTTCTTCATTTTTTTCCTTTTTGTATATTGTGGCTATTTTGTGTAATTTCATTTTGTACTAATTGAAATTCTTGTATGCAATCTAATCCAATTAAGAAGTCATAATCAAAATTCACTTCAGCTATCACAAAAGCATAAACATTCTGCTCTATATCAAAAATCTTTATTTTCAAAATTGTCATTCTTTATTTTCAAAATTGTCAGCTTTTTCGCATCATTAGTCGTTTTTAGTTTGTATTATTATTATTATTTTTTAAAGATAACAATCTTGAATTTACTAAAAAAACGTCTGATTGTGAATCATAAATCCCCAAAATATCAAAGGTGTCGTTTGGTAATAACTTAATTTTGATTAATAGTGGCATTATTCGTTTTTTGGATTTAAATCATTTAATACCATTTCTATATTTTTGGGTTTTCACCACTTTTATTTTTGAACCAATGTACATATTCAGGGTTATATCGGTTTCCTTTTTTTTCACAAATTCTAGTTTAATCTTTGTATTCTTTTTTTAATCTTGTTTTCGAAATCTTTTATATTCTTCTTATTTACTGAATGTTCTAAACCTCTAATGTTATTAAAGTATCATTTCATCATATTACAGCATAATTCGAAACATTCTTGCCAATTTGATTGGCTAAAAATTTGGTGATACCGTAGTGATTAAGTCAACTATAGTGGATTTAATAATTATTTTATTCATTTCCAATAAAAGTATTTCTATTTTAAGGCGTATTCTACTAATGAGCCCTGTCTATATTTTAATAAAATTGCATACCTGACTGGTGATTACCCTTTGTCTGTATATGTTTTACACAACTTTTATTTCCATATTAACCATTTTGAATTCATTGTATTTTCTATGAGCATGGAACTATACCAGACAAGAGCGGACACGTCCAAAAACAACCTGAGTAATTAAATTTTCGTACTGTTTTCTTTTATGTCAATTCGAAAATATTTTGCTTCGAAAATAGCCATCAACATTTGTGAATTTTTAATAAATTTTTCTGACATAAATTTTTTTGAGAAACGTCTAATATTATGAGATTTAGATGTATTCTTCTTCATTTCAGTAAAGTTTTGTAGGATTCTCGTTAAAGGCTCTTCTGAAATTCCTGTAGAGGGTGCCTCTTTTGATGTTTCGGATTCTTCTTCAAATATCCCATAAATTGCATGTTGCATCTTCATCTACATAAGCACTACATATTTTGGTACTTTGTAATTAATTTTTTACTTTCTTAAACACTTGAATTTTTATTAGTCTATCATGCAATCTTACTGGATTTTATTTTTTCGGGGATTATAAAGGGATTATAAAGGATTGACATCAGTTATTGACTTTATATAATTTTATTTTTTTTTATGTCTTCTCTCGTTCTTACTATAAACTTAAACCTTAGATTCTCCATTGTAGTATATAACAGTAGTAGAAATATTATTTCGTAATATGTTAAACGCCTTATGTAATATCGGAAATAATGAAATAAAACTGAATTGTGTTGCTCTGAAAAGACGGAAGTTTTTATTAATCCCTGTTCACAAGCCTAATACTTTATACATTTTTTAAACCTTGCAACTAGAAATATAATCTAAAAAGAAAAACAACATTTAACTTATCATTTCATAAATCTTTTAATTTTTTGTATTTAGTTTTTATATGACTCTTATCAAACGACTTCACGAAACAAAAACCGTCATACCATCTAATTTATCACAGAGTCACACGTATAGAAAATATCTAATGTTTTTAAGGTACTCCGGGTTTCATTTACACGTTTATAACTAAAACGATATGATGTGTTTTTAATATTTCCACGCTAAGCGTGCACTGTTTCCCTCTCAGTTTGCTTTCTGCGTGCGCTAATACATCATACCGAAAGCATGCACTTATGTTACTTCATAATTATTGGTCCATAGCAACCGAAAAAAAACGATGCTATACGGTGAAATTAGCTACTTTTCAATTGACATTTTGATTTTCGTGAGTATGTATATTCCGGAAACTGTCAAAAATACCACAGTAAAAATATATTTAAATTAGGGTTAGAGAATTATAAAAAAATTATGAGGTATCTTACCATCGAATTAAAAGGGTTTTTAATTCGTATATTTATTGAAAAATAGCTTTATTTTCAATAACTATATAAATTTCAACATTGTAGCCTTGCAAGAACGTGTTTTTGCACGTTACTTTTTAAATATTAATTGTTTTTGCTTTGGTTTTTGAATATCAACTGATGTGTAAGGGGCTAGAATTACAGGAAACCTTAGAAGCCAAATGACTAAGTATTTATTCATATGTATGTCACTCAATAACTTAAAAGCTTCTAAGCCGGTAATCTTAAAACTAGACAAGTGAATATAAAATATTCATAGGTTTGTTTCGTTAAGTGATTAGATATAGCCAACTTATATACTTTTTGACGTAGCGTATACGTGAAAGACCTACACAAACATTGAGTTTTTTAATTATTGCGAGTAATGTGCAATATAAATTTACCACAAAAATATTTTTCCCACGGAAAATTAGTCACCACATTTAAATACTGAAACACATTTTTCATTATTTATATTAAAAAACAGTAATACCAATTTTCACGTAAAATTTTACAATATAAATATTTATTCCCATGGTAATTTAGCCACCCATTTTTACCCTTTAGTAGTTCAATCTTGGAAAAAACTTAAATATATAGTTTTATTTATTTGTGTGGAAGAGCATTAATACTAAGTTAAATATATAGTTTTATTTATTTGTGTTGAAGAGCATTAATACTAAGTTTTATGTAAATATTTACAATGGATATATTTTCCTATACAAATTTCACCAAATATATATGTCAGTCAATCGGTACATTACCTTTTATATATTTAGATAGGTATGTAATTTTTGTGCGCATACTTTTTATTTTTTTAATACTCTTGTTTTATTAATTACTTGTTACCTGTTAAATTTTTTCACCTTTTTTATATTTATTTTGCAATATTATTCACAAGCTTGTGAGATTTTTACAATGCATAATATATTATTTTGCTTGTTATTGGTTTACTGGAAGCGATTGGTCCAGTAGTAGTAACTCTTGCTTATATGTTTTTGCATTAACAACAATAAATAACCTAATTTAATCTGAAAAAGGCATAGATAAATTTTTCATTTATATTACCTGCCAAAATTCCCAGATTATAACTGGAATAAAATAAATATAGATGAGTGTAGTTTTGTATCCGAATGTCTCTAATATTAGTATTCTCTAATTTTTTATTATTTTTGTTATTCTGAGTTTCAAAAACTAGGACCGATAGTTAGAAATTTAAAAATTTATTGAGTTTACCATAGTAACCCTATGGTAAACTCCCTTCCAAATAAATACGGTCTGAAATATTTCATAACACAAACTGTGACCAAAAGTTTCTTTTCAGTCTCGGTCTCGATGGAGCATAAGTCAGAACCTTCTGATAATACTGTGGCTAAGGCACAATTTAAAACATCGGTGATTAATATGCAATCTTTTTCGAAATCAGAGTCTTGAAGTATAGGGTCTTTTTTTAATATAGATTTTTGGCTTAATACTGAACAATTATATATATTATTAATATAACTGGAAATTAAATGAATCTTCTCTCCTTTCTTAAGACATTGTGTTAGAGGTTTCATTATTTTCTAAAAATCGATCAATTTTCTATAGTAGTATATACGTCCTAAAAATAATTTTATTTCCTTATTTGTTATCGGAATAGGATAGTTTTTACAATTTTTATTTTATCCAGGTTAGGTTTTATTCCATTTGGCGTTATGATGTATCCGATATAATGTGTATCATGGTACAAAAATTCGAATATATCAAACTGGATTTCAAAAATTGATTGCGTGAGTTTTTCAAATAAATTTTCCGAATTGTTTAAATATTCTTGTAGGAATGTCGAGAAAATAATTATTACGTCAAAATAAATAAGGCACATTACGTTTTGTAATCCTCTTAAAATATTATCTATTACGCTTTGGACCTTACATATTAAAGTCCGAGAGGCATTATGAACATTTGGAATGAACAGTAATTTCAACAGTAAATGTTTCTAAAATCATCTTGGTGTATTTAAATTTGGTGGAAACCACTGACTAGATCCAAAGTGGAAAAATATTACCCATGACCGAGTTTGCCGAATACGTCCCTTATGTTAGGAATCCGGTACTCATAATTAATGTTTTTTTCCTTTTATTTTTCTATAATCTACCACTAATCTACATTTCCTTTTAACGGATTGGTACAATTTTTTGTCGTCGATATAGGGTGACCACAGTGAACCAGAGGATTTGATTATCTTTGGATTTAAGATTTTAAATATTTTATCTTAGACTTCTGGTTTATGAATATATACATTTTAATATAATCTGGTGTTTCGTCAATCGTCTTAGTGCTTATTTTTAATAATAAATGTTAAAGATATTTTTCCGAAATGGAATATGCCTCTACACAATTCGCAAAATTCGAATAAATGTTCATTTTCTCTAGAATTTAAATGTTCTACTCTAAGTAAATTGTTATATTGTGTATATTTTCTGATTTACAAGTTTTAAAATTTGTAATCTCAATTTCTTTTTTGAAATGGTACGTATTAAACTAAGAATTATTTCATTGAATGAGGCATACTTTATACTAAACTTTCAACATAAACGTACCTCTTTTTAGCATTTGTAAATATTGGGATAATATAACATTGATCCATTAAATTCTCTGGTATATAAATTTCTCCATCTCACATTTTTATTTATAATGTTAAATTAATGCAAATTATTTTTTTGAATATATTGGTTTAACATGACCTTAATATTAGTACAGGGTTGACTACTGTAGAAGTAATTATTTTTTTTTTATGAATGTCTACTTTAGCTTGTAATTATTCAAGTCAATATAATCCGATTAATCCCGTCAAAAGTGTTATGGAATTTGTAGATGTAATATATAGTAATCTGTCTCACCGAATTCTTTAAATGTTGTCAAAATGATAGAATAGTTATAAGAATACTGTATTGTGCGTTCAATATAATAATTAAATTGTATCAAATTGGATAATGCAACAAAGTATTTTTTTTTGTTATTTCGGCCGATAAAATAAATTTATAAGCGCTAATATCTTTTATTAACAATCTATCTATCTTTGGGTTTTTTGGTGCCATGGTTTATTTTGTTTATTTATAAATTGATTTTGAATAAAGGGGTAAAAAGTATTTGTTTAAATTTGTTATGAAATTAAAATATTTTTTTTGGAGATGATAAAATTCTGGCCCTTTGCGGAAAATTGAAATTGTTTGTCTTATATTTATGAAATTTCGCATGTATACAATTTTATACGATTGTTTCATTATTTTCCTTATATAGTGGGATAAATGTTCCCACTCTTTAATGTATTGGAGAACTAAGGGCAGACGATCTAGATGCTCAATGGTAGGTTTTGCGGTTCCTTTAGAACTTCTAGACACGTTTTTATTGTTTGAGTACAGAAAAAACTACGTTTACATTTTGGAAATTATCGTCGGTTTCGTGAATATTTCATGAATTATGGTGATCTAATGATCTTAAATAGCATCCGTAAAATAATTGAACGTTTTCGCAATGTTTTAAATTGACTAAACCACGGTTAAGCGCGTTATCATCGCATATATCGACAAACTTTAAAACGAGGGTTTCTTTGTTTCGCCCCAAGTTTCAGCCTCATTTACGTTGATAATTTCTTCTCCTTTTCCCTCAAGTTTATTAATTATATCTTTTAAAATCTTTGCCTGTCTAAATAACTTGGAACAACTTCAAAATTTGGTAAAATTTTTATTGTTGGGTCGCATAACGCAACGGGGGACGTTGTATTATATTTAGCATTTATTAATTATTTCAAAAACATGTAAATTGAATTATGCAATATAATATTTAAATAGATCAAAACTCGCGTTTTGTAAGATTTGTAAAGATAGTTACGTGTGTAGTGCAATTGATCGAGAATTTTATCAAATTATTATGCACAAAAAGAGAATATAATTAAATGACAACCAAAAAGAGTTAGACTGTATTAAAATGAAATTCAATTAAAACAAATTCATGTACGAATTAGATTTAAGGATTTTATTTTGATAAACAATTTAATAATAAACAATTAAATTTAATTGTTTAATACCATATAAACAATTTAGTAATAAATAATATAAACAATTTAGTAATAAACAATTAAATTTAATTGTTTAATACCATATAAAAAATTTAGTAATAAATAATATAAACAATTTAGTAATAAATAATTAAATTCCAATTCACGGTTGATTCATATTTTTCTTTCTTCTTTTGTGTTGGTTCTATTATATTTGTAGTTGTCGAATATTTTTCTGTGTTAATTATGTTGCGCTAAATAGGTCAATTATGTTGGTTATGTTACTTCTATTGTCTTTTTCTTCAAGTAAAGTTGACCACTGCGCCGGTATTCACGTTCAGGATATCATGGATGAATTGTTCACACAAAGGGGAATTTTCCGATTTCAAGAATGCTCGCTCGACTGGATCCTACCGACTGCGTTAATTATATTTGCCCGAGCAATGGCGACCAGTTAACAATACCGGTGAGTTAAGTTAAAAAAAAAATTTCAATTAATTTTTACCTCTTATTTCATTTCACCGATATTAATAAAACTTTGAACATATATTATCTTCTTTACAGAGTTTGAAGAAAGATAGACATTATTTGAAATAAATATCTGAATTTTTTTTCAATCCGCACCATAAACTTATGTATTTCAATCAAATAACACTTAGGTTCCGGCGAGACATTATATATAGTTTTCGATTAAACTTCCATTCTATTTAAATCTACTATTTCGTAGGTTTGCTTGCATTTATCAAAAATATGCAATATTATTCATAAGCCGTTAATTTTTCCATTTATTCTAAGCCGTGTAAGTGTGAAAACAATTATTTAAATTTTTAAGTATATATTCTTTTTTATTTCCTTGCATTCCAATTACCTTCCCTCTTTGTATTCTTTACAAATTTTGTAACCGATGTGCTTTCATTATTTATCGAAGTGCAATTTATTTTGTATCGGTAAATAAAAGAGTTAAAGTGAACTACGTATGGTTTCAATCACCTACAACTTTAATATTATGTCATCACCGAAGGGTGTTGGGTTGATTATAAGACATAAGCCTTTGATTGTGCAACTTACTGCAGGTTGCTGGGTTGTATTCTCGCCGCTCGTCGAGCGGGGTTGGACTGGTGTTCTGGTTGGATGTAAGTATCCTATATAAAGTTAAGTAAAGTTTGGATGTTTCAGTATATTGTACCCACTGGAAACAAGGTTTTATGACCACTTATTTTGTTAATTTTTTTTCTATCATTTAATGGTTTTAAATATTTTTAACGTATATAAATTGAACTTAATTAAAGAAAAGTATTTTAATAACAAAACAAATGAAATTCTATAACAATGATTAATTTTTATTAACATAAACACAAACCATTGTGTAATTAAAAATGTGTGTTTCATAAAAGCTCGAGATATATATATATATATATATATATATATATATATATATATATATATATATATATATATATACATATATATATAGGAGGCCGCATCTCCAGCGTTGAGCGCGATTGCATATTCTCAGGGCGATTAACTTCCTTAATTTAATAAACAATTACCCACCTGCGACATATATTTCCTTGTTGAAAAATAAACTGTATACAAAAATTGTAGCTCACTTGATCGATTGATTTTTTTTCATCTCGTGAAATCAATTTCCAAACATTTGTTTAACGGATGAGAAAAGAAAACATGTAACTTCATGACATTTTTCCGTTTATTTACAACCCGACGTCTTCGAAAATATTTACGCTTTTAATATTATATTACTTCCACTTACTTCAGAGCAATTGTGCTTTCGTCACTTGAAATTTTCTGAAGAATTTCTGTATAGTAATTATCATCAGAGTAGTTAGTAGCATAAATCAATCATATTAAAATAGGGAAAGCAGAGGTTTAATCGTTATATCGATTGATTAAAATGATTCCCATCCAATAATAAAATACATTGAGCATTAACATTCAGTAATAAAATACATTGAGCATTAACATCCAATAATAAAATACATTGAGCATTAACATTCAGTAATAAAATACATTGAGCATTAACATTCAGTAATAAAATACATTGAGCTTTAACATTCAGTAATAAAATACATTGAGCATTAACATCCAATAATAAAATACATTTAGCATTAACATTCAGTAATAAAATACATTGAGCATTAACATCCAATAATAAAATAAATTGAGCATTAACAAAATTCTTAGGGTTGTATTGAATTAAATTCCTAAGGATTTGGCTAATGCTCAGTGTTTTCATATTGCCTTCAATAAATTTATTTGTTTTCTATATATATGTCTAATAGCACAGTAAGTGCCAATTGTAATAATAACATGTATGTCAAACCCTGAAAAGCAAACCAACTTAACGTTCCTCTTATAAATTTTATTAATTGGGAGCCTGATTTTATGTTTCTGATAGTTACAATAATTAAGAATGAGCTGTGGAACATTCTTGCATTGTCGATATTCCCAAAACTTGCAATTAAAATAACACATAACTGCAAGAAATATAAAGCGTTAATGACAAAAGTGAGTGTTTCTATTATATTATCAACTTCCCTGAAACGTATAAACGTTTTCCTGTACTTGGAAATGGGTATTGTTCATTTCTTAATTTTCTTTTATTTAAGAAGTTATCATCCTTAGTAAGTCAGGCTATACCTCAATTGATCTATATATCTATAATAATTATTTGTTACATAAACGGTTTTCAAGAATATCGAATATTATTAAAAGGAAATACGCAAATTGTTACATTTTAATCGTAATATATAATAATAAATTAAACAAAGTTATTTACTTTATTTACTCAAAACATCATTACTAAAAAACTTTATGCATATTTATACAAAAAGATCATATATTTTCATACCAATTAGAACCCAACCGCACAGCATGCAAGCGTTTGTGCAAGTGGCGCGCGGTTGCGGTTTGCAATAAAATGGTATGTTTCAGGAATTGTGTCTGTCACTGTTATTTATTATTACATATGCATACTGCGAAATTTATAATTTCAAATAAAATACGTTTATATCAAATTTACTTAACATCGTATTAATTTTTTGATCCGATTAAAGGTTTCGGTAATTGTAACAATATTTATGTTTAAATGTTTATACATTAATATTTACTTATATACGTGTTGCCACTGCATTAAGCCACACTCCGAAATGTTAGACTCCGCCTTTTGGTTCTGGTTGTCATGCAGTTATGTGTATCTGCTCTTGAAACGAGCACATTCAAAATTGTTTACTAATGATAATATTTGGTTATTGGAAATATGATGATCAATCATTTATATTTAACTTAATATTTTATATAAATTAATCAACAGATGGCATTAAATTAGAGTTTTATATAGTTGAAACTTTAGTTTTCAGTGTTTTGTGTCAGTGTATAAACTAAGTATGAAGATATGGTAGATAATAGGAAGCAAGTTCATCTGTGAATTACACTGAATATTGAAGACTGCCTCTCATAGCTCGTTATTCATTAGCTCTCTCATATTTCAAAATTAGTTCAAATTTTGAAACCTGAAACGACGACTTAGAAATGTAGTTTGAAAACATAATATACAAAGAAGATTAAAAGCTATTCGTTTCGTTATTGTATAAAGATTATTTTTAAAGGTATTTTCAAATTACAAGATTAGGCCATACAATTATGCACTCAAATAAATAACCAAACCGATGAGAATATCGTTAATAAATTAATCGTAAACATATAATTATTGCATAAACAAAAACAATTAAAACGAAATACAGTTTTGAACCCTTTTTGGCCCAGGTAAAGCGGGACAGATAGCAATAAGTTTATAAATGTATCGTCGATAGAAATTTGAATTGGTATAAGGGATAAAAGTCCGAAAATAATTTATATATGTATAGCCGTACTCAAATTATGGTATTCTATTTAACGGTATATTTACATCTAATGTCATATTAAGTGTAGTTATTCCAAACAAAGTCTTGACTATAACTCTTGAACCATACAATTGAGCTCGAAAAACTGTGTGTGTGAGCGAGCGAGTAGTATATGTGTGTATGTGTACTTTTGTATATTTATATATATATATATATATATATATATATATATATATATATATATATATATATATATATATATATTAATCGTGTGAAATTTGAATGGCTAATATAAGCAGAAATATGGTAAAACTAAGAGTTAAATAAGAAAAAGTATAATATTTATCCTATATCATTTATTTTTTCAGTCCATTTGAAAAGAAACGCGCTATTATTCTGTTTACTTATATACGTATGTATCTGTTTATTTTGACATGATATAACATTGTTTATTTCAATATTTTATTTGCTAATTAAAATTTTAATAAAAAAAGTAATATAAAACTAAAGGCCCGAAATTAATATAATGTAATTGAATGAAGAGTATTAGCTACAAAATTAAAAATTACATTACGTGGCGTTCTCTCATTCCCGATTATTCCACAAGTTGAAAAGCGTCACATTAATATATATATATATATATATATATATATATATATATATATATATATATATATATATATATATATATATATATATATAAATATATATATATATATATATATATATATATATATATATATAATGAAATGACACGTTTGCTCGTATCACTTATTTAATATTCAAGTTGTGGAATCACGTGAGATGAAAAAAAAAATTAATTAAGTAAGCCTTAATCGTACTTAATTTTGTTTCATTATCAACAAAAAGGTAAGGAGCGTCGTAGAAGAGTACGTAGTTACGGGATTAAGGAAGTTAAACCACTCAGGATTTGTAAGCGTACGTTCAACACTCCGAAAGTGCCGATCGATTTACTAAATGTGCAATATATTTTATATGCATAAAATATGACTAAATGTTTGGAAAATATATTTGTCAAGCTCTAACGACAGTCAAGAACTACGAGTTCGTATGTACATTTATAAACATGAAATAATGGGGTTATATTTTATTTATATTATTCAGCTCTTTATCAATCATAACAACTTGATTCACTTTTCGTTAAATGAAATCAATTTATATACTTTTTAAATTTCAATTTATATAATTGATATACTCTAAAATTCAATTTATATACTTTTAAACACATTGATTTTTTTTTATTTCTGTCTTCTCCAATTTCTTAAGAGGACAGAAATAAAAAAAACATCAATTTGCACTGCGATGACCATCAGTAAATTTATAACGTTATTAGAGCTAAATTTTATTCATTAACCGTAGTTAAAAAATATAGTATAGATGTAACAAAATAAGTTTCCCAAAATTATTGTTTTAATTTAAAATGTTTACATACGAAATGACATGATTAAAATTTGTTTACGCAGAGTAATGTTTGGTTATCGGAAATATTATGGTTTACACGTTATATAAATTGATCGGTAGATGGAAATAATTTAGATTTAAATGTCGTTGAAACGCTGTCGCTTTAGCTTTCGAGCTTGATTAGAAAAATAAATGGAAAATTTATTATAATGTAAGTGAATTCTGAAAGTGTTGAGCGTAAAATATAAAAGAATTTTTTTTAAAATGTCTTGGACAAAACTTTGGACGTTTTGTCACTAAATTACCATTAGAATTATATTAAACAAATTCAATCACGGCACCGGTGATATAAATTGCTGACACATATATGGTATAGTTTCAATTTCTATGGTCAAATCCATTCAAATAAAAAATCTTGAAATATAAACCAATCATTTAACAGTGTATACGTAATATGAAATATGTAGTCTGTACCATCGTATCATTTAGCAGAATGTAAATGTGCTCAGTTAGAAATGCCACATTCTTAGTTTCACCGAGTACTTATATAAAATATTGTGAATAGAGTTTTAAAGAAATTATATGTAATGTGTTTTAATATACTTTATTTATAAAAAATAAATTAACTACATAGGTGATGCAAAGTTTAAACATTGTTTTATATACATAATATGCGTACATTTATATGATTCATCATTATATCTAATCTATATTAAATTATTGAATAGTAATAAACATGTTATTAATAGCTTAATTATGTTAAACGAGCTAGTTTAAAGAAGTGGCCCTATTATATTTGGGCCCCATTTATATTTTTTCAACTTTGGTTTACCTCTATTTTTTTTGTGAAACAATATACATTGAGGTTAGTAATAAATATATAACCTTGATATGCTACATTTTATACAAATTATATGCTCTGAAAGGCATGGGAGGTCTAGGGATTTCATGGACTAGGACAATATGTATTTTTAAAAATTAATAGAATCCCACCAACTTTTTTTTTGTTTCAGCAAACTTATGAAGATGTGACATCTTAATTACTTCACCATGGACAAAACATAAGTAGACAGACTAAACAAAAATTGGAAGGTTAACTTTGAGGCATTGATGTAATGAATATAGGTTACATCCATATGAAACATGAACAAAATTCCTGTCCGCATTTTAATAGCCAATAAGACAAGAATATAATTGGCATAGTCCCGCATGTGGTATTTTAAATAGAGTAAGCTATATACGACATATTTCTGCCTCGCTCTTCAGTAAACGTGATACAGAGTCGAACTCGACGAGTTATTGATTTTGATATTTTCTGTTAGGTTGTATTTAAGTGGTGAATTTGAAGATGAGTAACAGTTTTCTTGTTCATTGTGGCATTTTCGTGGATGATGATGGTTTGTTAAACAGACTGACTAAACAAATTAGAAGGTTAGTTTTA
Source organism: Druceiella hillmani (assembly GCA_039881145.1). Classification (NCBI taxonomy): domain Eukaryota; kingdom Metazoa; phylum Arthropoda; class Insecta; order Lepidoptera; family Hepialidae; genus Druceiella; species Druceiella hillmani. Next base: position 8,640,338 of record JAYKKI010000039.1, on the reverse strand, counting down.
AGGCAACGATGTAATGAATATAGGTTACATCCATATGAAACAAGGACAAAATTGCTATCAGCTTTTTAAACACCAATAAGACAAGAATATAACTGGCTTAGGCGCTCACGCGGTATTTTATTAATCAGAGCAAGCTACATATGATATATTTCTGCCTCGCTCTTCAGTAAATGCGATACAGAGTCAAACTTTATGAGTTATTAATTTTGATATGTCCTGTTTTATTGTATTTATGTGGTGAGTCCGGAGATGAACAGCAGTTTTCTTGTCCACTGTGGCATTATTGGTAGGTGATGATGGTTTATTGAGTACATATGTGAGCGGAGTAAAAATAATGAGTTCGCCGCCTTCGAACTTATTTTTAAAGTGTGATCACATTCACGTTTATTACTAAAAGTTCACTCTATTTTTTCAGCGAAGACTGAAATTTTTTAGAGAAGTAACCAAGTTGTTGCAACTTCTTATTGACAACATTGTAATATATCGGTAAATAATATGAAACGAGACAAGTCCAACGAGTCTAAATCCGATGATTTTAGTCCTCATCATTAAAGGGTACCTGTTATTGTCTTTCGATTACATCATTACACACTATTTCAAATTTATTCGACCCCCTAGACGTATCCTGTAAGATTATCAATTAACCTAAATCTTGAAACACGATCACGGTACTTGTGCTGTAAAATATTGAGGAATTATCTGATATATCTTCAATTTTTATAGTCAAATTCAAACTAAGCATCTACACTGGGTACATACATTTTCAAATAAAAAAAGACACATCCAAATTGGTTGAGAAATACCGGTGATGTGAGGTGAAATACATAAAAAAGCGCGTGCAACCCATTAAACGTGGCAGAAATAAAAAACTTTGACGATCTAAACTTCGATTTGTATGCTTACAAATCGATGTACAAATCATAGAAAGTTGTAAAACGGCAAAGAGAGAGAGAGAAAGAGAGGCAAGTATTCCAAAAGTCTTATATTATTTCTAAGATCCAAGGGTAGTATTTAAAGATGAAAATGAAAATAATTTTAACCAAATATAATTTGTATTTTTTATTTATTTCCTCGATATTTACAGTATTATCCGGTGATTTATGTGTTGGTAAAGTTGACACTATAGCGTTATGTTAACTAAAACACGAAACGTACTTTTTTGACTTTATACTTTCTTGAATGTTTTCACCCAGAAAGTTAATTAATGGTATCGAATAATCATATGTAAAATTCAGATTAAATCACAACTAAAATAATGGGCATTTTATCATATTCTATACCAAGAAAAGAAGCACCTTCGCGACAATATATAAACGACTAGAGGTTTAAGAAATAAATAAATCTACAAAGTTTCAAAGTTTTGACAGTTTACTTTTCAAACACAGCGTAGAAAATAGCTGAAAGCAGTAGCAAGCACATATGATGTACAAAAAGCTAATAGCAGTAGTGAACGCCTTTTGTTTTTGCTAAGTACCTTTTTTCCGTCCTCCTTACGATAGATTAATTATATTCAGACGTTGTAATAAAACCTTGCATGAAAACGTTGGATTGGAATCGTTGCATTAAATTTGACCTTAAGATTTAACTCTCACCGCGCCTAAAGAAGTTTCATTTCAGGGTTTATAATCCCCTGCTCTTTTAAGTCGGTTAACAAGTTAGTATTTCTCAGAATATAAAACACGATAATTCAGCTATTGATAATTAGGAAAGAGCAAAAAATTAAATACAACTTTCAATCACATGACAAAAAAAAATAAAAAACTGGTCCTGCTATATAGTTGCACTCATAGAAACACAATTATCGATAAAAACTACAGCAATAAAGATGATAGAAATAGCAAAAACAAATTGTACAAAAATGCTAGTATTATTATCTAAGAAATTATTTTGCGACCAATTTTTATAACGATAAAAAGAATTTGAAGAGTCTATCGAAGTCTCCTTAGAAACAATGAATATTATATTCAGTGGCTTTAAAGGTTTTGGTTGATATCACTCTTGAGAATGATATTTATACTACTCCAGGAAGCATAATTGGTTTAATAAATTTTATTATGACTATATACAGATATATGAATTAAATTTTTTCTCGTATCACCTTTTGACCACATTTAGACGAATATACACTAAAACACGGTTTATTAGAGAAATATTTCTACTACACATAGAAAATGGCTATTAAGTAAGTAAAACATTTAAAAAAAAATTGAACTGATTTTCAATAATCACTGAACAAGGAGTTCACTGAACAATATTAAATAATAAAATTATGAGTATTTCTTCGAACTTTTGCGGTAATATATCGTTTCTGGACATAAATAATTTTGCTAAATCTTGCTACTACTAGAGATTCTTCGAATCGATGTCAAGTCGATGCTTCTCTTCTCGCTCACGAGTGCTATATGTCACTTGGCTCGGTGCCTTTGTACCGCAAAATTTCAAACTGAGTACACGCATTTTAATTATTTTTAAATTTTTAGTGCGCTTCTTATTTGGTGGTTATTTGAAATCGGTTCAAATTTTTCGTAAAAATGATTTATAATTCCATTTTTAATGTTTACGAAATCCTATGTTATCCAATATGTCACAGCTTACGATGAATTAAATTTCAATAATTTCTCATTTATTGTAATCGTAATATACGTTTGCAGTACACAATTAACGTAAATATTTTCATATATTTATATATACACATTCATACATGCATGTATACATATAAATCATACTTCCACATTTGGCTTCATCGCAGTAAGTGCTTTAAGCCTTTAAATACCTTTACATATTATATATCTGTCTACTAATATTCTGGTTACTATAGGTATTTGCATATACCAGTCTATATTTACTTACCTTCTCACCTATATACTAATATTTGTTGCATTCATGCATTTCTTTATACCTGTACTTACTTATGTAGATAAATACCAATTAATACCTTAGTTGCTTTAGTCCTGTGTATGGTATATACTTACCTACGAATGTTCTTTATTATTTTCTTGGTTATATCAACATTAATGATATTAATCCATACTCGTTATTTCATCGTAGTTTATCGCTAATCAGTGATTCCTCTCGCAATCTCCCTGCTTCATTGTTTTGCCCTTGTTTTGCTAAAGAGTAGATTTATGAAATTGGAACTGAATTGCAAGAAATTGGAACCAGGAGTTTAGATGCATTGTTTTTGCTTGAAACCGATAATAATAACTTAAAAGAAGTACCCTCCTAGCATTGAGACTGAGCTGTTAGAATTCGAAATTTTATGGCAGAATCTCTGCTTGAAAGACAAAACACTAATTAAAAAACAGTAGTTCCCCAGGTCTCAATGTTTAGGCAGGCAGTATCCTTGCAGCGTCATGGCTGAAGAGTTGAACCCAAATTGCTGCGAGAAAGTTTCTGCTTGAGATTGACAATATAAAATTAGAAACAATTAGTCTTGAAATCTCACAGCTTAAGGAAGCAGTGCCCTCACAGCGTAAAGACTAAGGAGTAGGAACCCGAAATTAACCTGCAATATTATTTTCATAATAGTAGATCCTCAAGTTTCATGGAATAGGTAGGCAGTACTGTTGCAGCATTAGGATTGAGGAGTAGGAACCCAGAATTCAATGACAAAGTGTCTGCATGAGACCTACGGTACTAATTTAAAAACAGCACATTTTTAAGTCTCTCAATTTAGGTAGGCAGCATACCTGCATCATCAGAATTTATGGAGCCAAAGTTAAAATTACATAGTATGTACTCACATATAGTATGTACCCACTTATAATATGTACCCACTTACCTATTTAGCCTATTATTTTCTTGCTACGTCAACATAATTCAAATGAGTCCAATCTCGAAGAGTTTTCTTTTCATCACTGAAGCGTTTATGTCACCATTTTACGGTTTCATCAAATTGTACTCCAGTTTTGCTAAGGACCCAATTTGTGAAGAGTCCTTCTTATTACTAGAGTTTTCGTCACCGCTTTCTGGATTTATCGAACTCTACCCTGATTCAGACAAAGAGCCAATTTATATCGTCCTTATGGATATATTATTAGATTATCATTGGATCTGTGTCAACGAAACTGGATCATGTTATTTATGCTGTTGAATGTTAAGGAATCCTGTTGTGTAACTTTAGTTTTAATTTCCATGATAAAAGTTTACTAAAATTTTCATAAAATCGTCCTAGGAGGATGCAGTTCCAATTTAAAAATCATTTAAATTGATTGAACCTATATCATTTAAATTCAATTACGATACCTGTACTGTTCCACTTTAAGGAGAATGTTATTACTTAAATTTCTCTAATCAGCCAAATATTTTTCGGAAACAAATAGAGTTAAAATCTTGGCGAGTATCTAAATGCTAAAAGTAGGCATAGTAATAAAGCATACTACCCCGTACATATCTTCATAGCTGACGCCGAAAAATATTTATATAGAAATTTTAGGAGGGACAAAAACAAAATTAATATGTACATATACACACATATATATATATATATATATATATATATATATATGTATATATATATATACATATATATATATGTATATATATATATATATATATATATATATATATATATATACATCCCAATTTATTTCCAAGAAATCCATATTGGTTATGGCTTGTGATAAATAATATAATTTTTCTTCGAACGAGATAAAGAACACTTGACGTCTAAGCCACACTCGTACTAGTCCGTTTTGTAGAAAAAAAAAAATAAAGAGTCCAAATGAAACTCAGCACTACTTTATTTTAACTTTCGAGTTATAAGGATTATCTGCATAAAATTTGCACAGACTTTAATCTGAAGTTAGAGACGAAGTAAAATTTTCTACAAAGATTTTTAGGTTTTTACTCTCTATTCCTGCATACAAGGAAAAAACCGAACCTAAACATATAACGTGTCGCTCGAAAAAGCGCTTTAAATTTCGTTAGAACATATATTTTTTTTAAATTTATTATTTTCAATAAAGGCTTGCGGTAGCGCATGGCAGGTGAAAAATTTCGTCTTTTCCTTTCCATTTCTCTTTCTCAATCTATTTTTATCAAAAATTTATTCAATTTAATTCAATTTTATTTTTATTCAACATACATTGCGTTCCCTTTTTGAACGTCAAAAGCGTATAAAACAATAAAAAACTAAAATAAAACAAAAAAGAAATTAAAAACAGTATACAAATGTTAAATTTATCATACAATATTGAAATTATATTAATTATATTTATGTATACTAATTTGATAACTTAGAATGATAATCCAGATTGATAAGTTAGAGTAATAAATATGATAAATACATTGAGTATTATTTTAATGTCCCAAACCACTTAAACATTTTCTCAAAATTTCATCGGTGTTGACCATGTTACGAATCATTGCCGAATTAATAATAAAGATATGGAACTATTTACATAGAAATATATCTGTTATTTTCCATTTTTTTCTGTCTTATTTATTATTAAACTCATAAATTGACAATGTCTTCAAACATGCATATAATAAATTGCAAAAAGTTTTGATCTGAATAAATTTAATTAAGGACCAAGTGAATTTGTAAAGAGAGTTCGAAATAGTTAATCAATCAAGTTCAAACAGTGTCTAATCTAACCTCTTTAATCTCTTTTGGAAGAAAGAGGAGATGAGGGTCTCGGGGCTAGGAAATGTCAAATGGATTAAGGAAGCTAATTTCGTTTGTTTAACAAGCGAGGATTAAAGGCAGGAGAAGTAGATTTTCATTTCGTGGATGGATTTATTTGAACAATTGGTATTGTCCTTTAATAGAATAAAAAATAGAATATATATATATATATATATATATATATATATATATATATAATTTAAAATTTTTCGGCATCTCTGCTGGAAAAGTTATGTGGGAAAAGTGATCGAGTATTAAAGAACTTCAGAATTGCATAAATAATCCTTTTATAAGGTAAACATGCAGACAACTGTAGTGGTAAAGAGTGTTGTACAAGAGGAAATAAGAAAAATTAAATATCAGATATTTTAAATAATATGTAAAAATGCTGGGGCCTAGAAATTAGGGACATGTTTGGAAAAAAATTCAGCTGTGATCTCATATGCATTAGATTTCTGCTCTCTTTATTTGCGTATATCAAACCAATTCTACGCGATATACGCGAATGAAGAGAGCACTAAAGACCCGATAGTCATCTCTTCTGAAATAGACTTTAGTTACATTTTTCCAATAATTCAGAAGTCGTTGATATTTATAATATTTAAATTAATACTTTGATGAATCAATTTATAATAGCCATTAATTAATAAAGGATTATATTGGAGCATATTGTAAATAAGAATTTTGAAAAATTATTGTTTGGTGATTCTGATGCCTTTTATGTTGGGTTCTTACAAAACATGATCGTGTTTTAAAGTTTAAAAGGTGATTAAACTGGATTTAAATTCGTGATCGACTTCAAATATATTTTTTTCGCTACTTTTTATTGTCTTAAATAAAGGACGTTTCCCTGCTTTTTAAGGTATAAAATAATTGACAATCCATTTCTTCTTTCGTTTCGACTTATTACAATATTATGCTCACAACTTCATCTATATTCAAAGAAACTACATATGCACTTTATTCCGCAAAACCCCTTTTTTACGATTTCTCATGTACTGTTTACATCGCTTGATTATAGCATAAAATATATCTGAAGAGCAATAATTCCTCATCGATTCAAGTATTAAAAATTATCATGAAAAAAATTTGAAGTGTCGGACACTGCGGTAATTATTTTCTTGAAATATTGATGATATTGGAATATTATTAATGGGTCATGGGAATATATCATATGATATATTCCCATGGCCAAAAGCCCACTAACAAGTTAGAAAATATGTCATTTGATTTCCATGTAAGTTAGTAACATGTTATTAAATTGTTGACAAACATAATACAGAAAGTAAAAGATGTCAGGTGATAGACAGCCTTTTCCACCCTAACTCCAGTCAGATTAGAATGGAACAGGTGGTCTATCACTGATACTAATTTCAAATTGAATCATTTTTATTCTTGAACGGTAACCTGAGCGAATTCATGTAAGATTCTTTTGGAACCATTTCATGGCTGTGTATTTCATGAATTTGTTTTTTATGAAAATAGCCATTAATTTACATCCCATTTTTGGATGTAAATTAATGGCTATCCGCAGAGACGAAGATACAAATGGAATGAGTTTTGTTGTAATTTTATTTAGTGTCTAAAACTTGTCTTTTTGGAGCGTCTATTTTCATTTTTAATTTTAAATAATTCAAAAATGTATGAAAAAATGCATTAATTTGACCTCCGAGTTTTAGGGGCAATGCATTTCATTTGGTATTATTTTATAGCAATCTGAATAAAAGTTTTTTTGATTTAAGGATTGCTCAAAATGAACATTTTGTAAGTTTTATTTCATCTAAACTGTAAACGGTGTTTTCTTGCATATATATACACACACACAAATATATATATATATATATATATATATATACACATATATATATGTATATATATATATATATATATATATATGTATATATATATATGTGTATATATATATATATATATATATATATATATATATATATTATTTTTAATTATATTCAAAGAACAACACATGCATAGAAAAGTTATACACATAATCGAGTTTCTCAATTTGATATTTCTTTGCGCTTTGAGATATTTGTATAAAGTAAGTTTTCACAAAATATAAATAGTAAGCTTTGAATAAAATAAAAATGTGCTACAAAAATTACAAAATATAAAAAGAAAAAAATACCTTGTGAACTTTGCAAATCCAATTAATTTTTTCCCAAAATATTAAATGATATTAATTACCCGTTGAATTAACTGATGACATTCATCAGATCAACGGGTAAATAATATCAAAAAAATTATATATATATAATAAAAAATTAAGCCCCAATAATTTAATCCCACTCAATATTAAAGATAAAAACCTGTTATCTAATTATCCAAAATTGCTTTGAGATTTAGAATTCCGTAAATAAATAAAACGAGTAATTTATTCGGAGGAATGCCATCGCAGGCTGCCGTATTGATAATTAAAAGATTGAAGGGACTAACGGCCGCTGTCGAAATAGCGAATTATAAATTCGCTAAGTTAAGATGCTTTAAAGATTATCTCACTTCGGAAAGTGGCTGATCTTTTTTTATCTTTGAGTTAAGTGGTTTCGCTTGTATTTTTTTAGGTTGGGTTAATTTTATTTTAATGTAACTTCGAGTTGAAATAATATTATTTAGTAAAATGATTGATTAACGACAAGAAAAATGATAAAAAATCGTTTGAGCGTCGTCCGCACGGGTCTAGTACCCTGCAATTATTCAAGCTATTAAACAAATGTTATTTTATTGAGAAAATGATTTACATAATATGATAAAAAGTTATTCATTACTTTCTATAAAATTTTAGCTTCTAACTTCAAATAAACGAAGTGATATCAGATCCATATGTTTTTTTTAAATTTTACTATAAAATTTATGAATTTTTCTGAGTATGGACTTTCTAGCAAGACAAACATATTTGCCATCTTGAGGAATAAGAGAAAGATTTTAGAACAATTTTCACAATTATAGCATGTAATATCACTTTTTTAAGAAATTAATTTTTAAAATATATTCAGCAACCCATAGGTTGAAAATATGCTACAAATGTCATTATTACGACCAAAAATGAGCACTTTTTTATTACAAGTCGATTCTGTCTGCTCTTATACAAAAAACCCATTTTATGTTTGTTTTATTTATATTTAGATACAAAAATATTTTTGATTTAAACTGCAAACCCAGAGAATATCCTTAGTTGTAACTTTTTTAGTTTTACGTCAATGTTTCTCCCGCATTGAATTCCTTATTTATGCTACTACTATTCCCCCTGCCATCATTCAATAGCTACTCTTCATCCCCTAAACGACATCAGTCATAGGGGTCGGAGTTAAATGTAGGTAATTTCTTTCTACCTTGCGCGGCTTAAGCAGCGTTCCCGACATATTTTTCAAAATCGAAGCGTAATGCTATAATATACCTTTGATATCCCCCAAAGTACGGCTTAAATAAAAATAATTTTTTAAATCGGATGTGTATTACAAAGATTAGCGCGAACAAAGAATTAAACATACAAATATTTTCGCATTTTATTGTTTTGATATGGACATACATTAAAATACGACGTTAGAAAATACGAACACATTTCTCAATTCAGAACAAAAATTAAATGGATATCGAAATTTTATCTTGGAAAAGGTTTCCGATCTTTATTTTTTTTATATACCCGAATAGTCTTTTGCCGACCAAGCTGCAAACTTGAGCTTTGGGGGCAACTGGATTCTAATAGAGAGCACTCACCCGGTATAATTATTTATAAGGATCATTTCCATCTTGCTCTCTTTTCTTAAACATATCACGTCAATACATAATTTTTTATGCATATTTTAATTTTAGTTTCTTATTATTTTATTTTGCAACCATATAAAAGAATGAACCCTTACGACTTCACTGAGTTTGACCGTCCTTTAATCGGTTTGCTATCTGTTTATCATTTTAGACCTGTGATTGAAATGTTCGAAGCAGATAACTCATATGAAGGTCTCAACTTATATATAATTTATACCATGTATAATATATAGATAAAACCAACTAAGTGTGAGTTTTTCCACACTTAGTTGGTTCCATACCTTTTTTGAAGTGAAATTACTTTGTTTATAAGTAGTCACTAATACTGATTAATAAATAATATCCAATGTAATTATATAGGATGGACATATACCTTTTCGTGGATATCTAAAATCAAAAATAGGATATCATCGTCATAGGTTTGCTATAATTTTTAGGAAAGCTTCTGAAAACCCTATTTATTTTTAAATGTGAGTTTCACTAGTTTGGAAAACAAGATGGTATATTTGTTTAGTATACCTCTGAAAATATACTAGCTACGATTTCAAAAATTTATTTTGATACTGATATAAACAGCCCTTTAAGATGGTACCTACATTATAATATATATGCAATTTTAAAAAAATTCGACAACTTAATTCACCACCAGCTCTCCCTAAAATTTCTAAACAAATTAAATTACCCAGGTATTTTAAAGAAATTTAGAGATTTCACGATGTTTTCATTCTTAAATAATATATGACAAGCAACAATGGGAAGCAATTAATAATGACAATTTGTCGTACGTTCATTCTAATTAATCATGGGTTCAAAATACTAAAAGAATTATTATATTAGGGGTTTCACACGAAATTGTTTTGTTTAATTTACATGGAACATTTATTTAATTAAATAAGTATGCAGTCATTCTTATGTATATTCCAAGATGTCGGTGAATATTTTTTCTCATAACTGAGTGCGGTTGTAAGATTGTAACTTTTGCAACAGAATAAATGCATCAGTCTTTCATAACCTATTACTAACTATATCCTCTTCGATTGACCGAAAGTAAATTCTCATGAAGCAATAAGTTCAACCAATATCTGTGGAGGTATTTATCCAGATTTATATTTGACTTTCAAAATCAATTAATAATTATTTTGAATATCGTCACTAATACAACAAATATTCCACGTCAGTTTTCACTTCAAGTCTATTTAGATTTAATATATAATAGATTTGATGTTTTTCATTGCATCATTTTGAGGTTTACTTTTGGAAAGAATCTAAGTATAGCCGAAATTCGTAAATAGTCACAGTAATCTGAATTTATTAAACGAGTCCGACAAGTGTTCATATAGTGCTGAGTTCAGGTGTCACCATAATAAAAATACCACCCATACCAAATACCAATTCCAATCAAATAACTTTTGTTTTATATTATGGTTAAAAGTTGTATTTTCTTTCTAATCCTTAATGATTATTAATTTAGGCCATGGTTACAAATTAAAAAAAGTTGTAGATATTGATAATTTTTGGTAATCGTTTCTAAAAATGAATATATATTTTGTTGGCAGTTTATTGCCACTCTTACCGTTAATTAACAATTATTGTCTCCTGCGCATTTACAAAGTAGCTTCTTATTTTAAATTATGGTTAAAAATTGTATTTTATTTTGTATCTTTAGTGATTATTCATTTAGGCAATGCTTACGAATTAAAAAAGTTATAGATATTGATTATTTTTGATAGTCATTTTTGAAAGTTATTATATATTTCGTTAGAAGTTTATTTTTACTTATAACGCCAATTAACAAATATTGTCTCTTGTGCATTTACAAACAAAAGTTTTGTATTATATTATGGTTAAAAATAGTATTTTATTTCTTATCTTTAGTGATTATTAACTATGGCAATTGTTATAAATACAAAAAGTTACAGATATTGATTATTTTTGAATCGTTCTATAAAGTTATTATATATTTGGTTAGAAGGTTATTGGTACTTTTACCGCCAATAAAAATTGTTGTCCCTTGCACATTTACAAAGTAGCTTTTTGTTTTATACTATGGTTATAAATTGTATTTTATTTTTTATCTTTAATGATTATTAATCCGTAGATTATTTGGTAACGAGAGGCCCATTCACGTTGGTCTCCTTTAGTATGTTTACATAAATTCAATTACAATATAAAAAAATCGAATCCGAGTCTTCTGAATGAGAATCAGGTATCCTAGTCCATTCGACTTTATTTTACCTTGGTTTAAAATTTACGCTATTCAATTTTTTGTTTAAATTTGGATAGTAAAAACAAAGATCAAACAAGGTTCAAGGTTATTGACTTTTTTCGAAAAGATTAAACTTTCCGTTTTCAGTGCATCACTCTTTTCATGCGATTTTTTAATTGCCAATAAAATTTAACCGCGTAAACAAAAATTCGTATGTATACACACACTCACACGCACACACGCCCACACACACACACACACACACACACACACATATATATATATATATATATATATATATATATGTATATATATACATACATTTATATATATATATATTTATATATATAACGAATACATGTTCATACCAAAATAAACATTGTATCCTGAACAATCTCTGGTTTTTGGTCATAAACTTATATCAGCATTCTTTTTCATCATTAAAATGTAGTTTTTAATATTATCTGTACATTTTTTCTCTAATTCGATATAAAATCGATATTTAAAATAAGTGTTTATTTTTACGAGAATTAAAAAAAAACCTGCTAGTAACCAAATTCATATACAGCAGGTTTCCACAGTTTTGAAGCACGAATATGAAGAAACCTAAAGGGGCAACGTGATTTATATGCTCGTATATATGTGTATAATCTTTTTAGTGCACTTCTTATATTGCTGTAAAAAATTCAAGTTTTTCGTTCATGCCGCTAAAATATGGCCTTATAAATCGTATTTTTGTTATTTATACCGGTATTAAAACCTTTAGAATACTTCCGGTAGACTCACAATTTTGAAAGTCGACGCAATGACAAATCTTAAATCACGCGTAAATGGAAAAAAATCGAATATCAATTATTTCTAATTCTATATGGAATAATACATTTTTATAATTAGTTTTTTTTGACGCCTGTGAAAAACATTGTAGTGTTGCCTACAAAGTTTAGGTTTAGGTTTAGGTTTAGGTTATAAAAATTATTATTTATTAGTTTAATTAGAAATACTACGTACCCTTAAATGTTTATAAGTGCCTGAATGTCTACGGTACCTTCATTATGTTATTGCTCTACTTGTGCTTGACAGTTTTATTTTAAATTTATGTTGGTTTTATTGCATGTAAATGTGATAAAAATAGTTTGTTGCATGCATCAGAGCTCTACAATACCAGTTACAATATCAGGCTCATTAAATTAGTGTTTTTTAAAAAAACCATAAAAATTTGGATGATCATAACAATTTCAGCAAAAAAACGAATTTAAATTTTAATAATAACATAATAAAGTCAACTAGGTTAATTCATTAGGAATATTGACCTGTGAAACATTTCTGTCCATGACCGTAATACATATTAATGCATATGTTTGGAACATACAATTACAGCGGATTTTCCTACAACTCGCGAGGAATTCCTCAAAGGAATTATGCAAGTTCAAACATATTTCTAGTGGAACTGCGAACTCAAGATATAGTAATATTAGACAGGCTCCACCGAAACAATAAGGGCGCAAAAAACGCCCTCATAATAATGTTAGGGTGCAAACAGCATGGCGTCAATTGGTTACGATTTTCATAAATGTTTACTTTTTTTAAACTCTCAGCTTCACTGTCCAAATATAAACGAGAGGTGAGTGTGTACATTTGCTTGCCTAAATAAAAAAGAAAATTTAAAAATATCAAAATTTGTTTACGCGTTATATGACCACAATTCGGATTTATATCTTATGTATGCTATAGGGCCACATGAACACTTGTTGAAATTTCATCATACTTATATAGTTCTTTATAGTTCTAGATCTATTCTATAGTATAAAAAGTCGTTTGTAGGGAATCTATTGCATTTTTTATTTAAAATACTGGAAAACATATGCCATTTACTTTGTCCGTGATGTGAAGCTTATAATTCCCTGATATTGCTTTTTCCAGCAATGTTTTCCGCCTAACAATAAATAAATAAATTTAATATAATGGGAACAAATGTTTGTCGATTTTGTGCTTGAAAACAAAATGATATTTATTTGTTTTCCATTTCCTTACTCGGAAATATAAAACCAATAGTGATATTAAAACAAAACAGAGCTTCCTCGCATCAGTGGTCATTATCTGCTCGTACGACATCCGGTCCGTTGAAATGTGGTCGTATGATATATTTTGTGATTATTGTCCCTTTATGTATTAATCACACGTAGATATTCGTAGATACGTACGGACAATTTCGTACAGAGATACGGACGTTACCGGACCTGTAACCTGATTGAAATTTGTATATGAAACTTCATGAATTTTAAAACTTACTTGCTTCTAAATAATAGAGTGCTTTAATAATATAGTACACTATATATTCTTTAATATATAAGTATATAATATACAAACTTGTTTTAGTAGAAGAGGTATTAATAATAATTTTCTCTTTCCAAAATGAAAAATCTGTAATATTTACTGTAAGAACTTGATTAACAGTTTTAAACAAAGTTGTAAAAATCTTTGTTTCTGTAACATTTGAATTATTAACAAAATATATAAAAAGCCTGTCAATCACGAGTAGAACTCGCACTACGAGGGTTCCATCCACATTTAGGCATATGAATATTCAAGAATTCATATTATTTATATTGAAATGTTTACAAATATTCACAATTAAATGTATTGCCTATTAAATATTTCAAAGGCGTAGAAATATGGTGTGTTTTAAAATAAATATGATATCTAGAATCATCGCCATAGATTTCTTACAAACTTTGCGTAGGCTTTTAAACTTATATATTTTTTCAATTTTGGATTGAGAGCTTTCGGGTGTATTTTTGTACATTTTTATTGCTATCAGTAAAAATACAATATCCATAATTATGAAAAATATTTAGAATCTTAAAACGAGTACTTTAAAATTATAAATCAAATATAAAAAGAAAATTTCAGATACTTAATTTGCTCCTCTCACTCCCCAAAATTTCCAATATATATATATATATTTATATATATATATATATATATATATATATATATATATATATATGTATATATATATATATATATGTCTATATATATATATATATATATATATATATATATATATATATATATATATATATATATATATATAATTTGATATTTATTGAAATGACTACGCAACCTAGTTTTATTTGTGATTCGATGCGTATTTAAGCGTGGTCTTTTTGAAATAGTTCTGTTATTTTTCGGATATTATACATTTTGATTAAATTTTTTCCCAAAAATAAGTTGATTAGTGTACAATTTAAATTGCCAAAAAGGTATATAACGGTACAATAAATAAATTTTGTTTTACGATTCAGGATCCGCAAGATTTAATTATTTTATATATCTGTTAGGCATATGGGCGAAACGGGTCGGAGTGCTCATAATTAAATATTGAATAGGTCATCGTGGGCGGTAGTCGAAACGGCGAATTACAAATTTCTTAATATAGTAGAATCAATGATCATCTAATTTTAACGTTCAGGGTTTATTTATCTTTATTTCAATTGGTTTAATAAACACATTTTTACCGAAGAAGCCCAAGAAAGAACCATGTTTTTGGACTTTGCTTTAAGTTTGTCCATTTTTTCCTCTCTTAGAACTTTAGTAACTTGACAGATTTTGATAAATAAGACGTCAATGAAAGCATCTTCAAGTCGCAAGTAATACGAGTTATAGAATTGAGATAAAAATCAAAATGTCTGACTACAAGTAATGTGTTTTAGGTCGAAAAAAGTTAAGATTCTTGAGTGTTGTTTCAGATTAAAAACCTCTTTGAAATAAATGATATATTTTTAATATGGCAGAACAACTAACATCAGAATTTTGGTATATACAAGAGGCAAATGTAAGTATGTTTAATTCGTAAGATATAATTAAAAAGAATGGCTTTTTTCAAGGTAAAGTTTTTCTAATACGAAAAATACAAGGATTTTCGATCTACTTTACTTTTTGTTAGTTAACAGTCTGCAGACTTTTATTTAATAATACATTTTTAAGGTTTTGTTTGTATATTATCTATACATTTCTATTGGCTTCTGTCTAAGTAAGATGAGCAGCGATTGTGAAGTAACATGCATACTACAACAATATTCATCTTTTTCCAATAAATGATTTCCTCTTTTCGTTATCTTTTTTCGACTTACCTTTTTTCATATTTTTTTCATATCATATAATCAAAACTTAAATATATTAAAGTAGCAAAAAGCAAATATTAAAGTTTTGATTTTTCGTTAGAGATTTTCATTGCTAGTTTATATCTAGACGGGGTTAGAAATCTTTATTACCTAATGTAGAAGGACATTCATTTTTACATTTTTATATGCATTTATGTTCTTCAGTGTAATCTCAGAAATAGTTGAGCGAATTTCAACGAAATACTCAAGAGTATGTATTTTGATTACGTGAGAGTATCACAGAGAGTCTCACGTACGTAATACATTGGTATGTTTCTATTAGAAAAGGTCATAAAATTCATTTAGAAAATATTTATTCTGTACAAATGATACAAGTTACAAGGGCAAGTTTATAAGTCACAAAATCTCAGATAATAGGTCCCTGCTTTGAAAAATAGATTCTGCTTCTTTATGGCTTAAATAATGAAACTACCTATTTAATTAAAATTAATAAGTTGCAAAACTCCTTATAAAAACGCGCGTTGGAAAAATAGATTTCCATTTTTCATGACTTGTTTCGTTTTAGCCATTTCCTCTCCTCCGAGAGCTAAACTTACAGAGAATTCTGATATGAAATTTTAAGCAATGAAATTAAATATTTCATTAGAATGAAAATATCATAATTAATAGAAAATATTTTTGGTCGTCTTATCTTTTTCAAAATTTCTGAAATTAGAATATTGAAAAAGCCAAAAGGACCAAAAATTAAAATTAAAATTTAAATATCAATAAACTCTAACAAACGGTCGGGTATTTTGTTTGGACAAAAAAGAAGAAATTACTTTCCGAAAATATTAAATTTTCCCTACGTGGAAATAACGAAGTTGATATTGATCATATTTAAATATAAGGACGATATGACGCCAAAGTATTTTCATATCAAATTCACTTTGTGTTCTCTTCAGTGTTCATACATCATTAACATTACTACTAAATATATATATATATATATATATATATATATATATATATATATTATATATATATATATATATATATATATATATTTATATATATATATATATATATATATATTTATATATATATATATATATATATATATATATATATATATATATATTATAGGGCTTTTTTATTATATTAATATACTGATTTGAAATTTACTGATAACTTAAAAATTAACACCCAATATATACCTATTTTCTAGTGTTAAACAAACCGGCGTTTCAAGTAGTATTTTTGTAAATAGAAGAATGAAATTTCAAATATGAAGCTCCTAGTTTAAAGAAAATATTCCAGCGTAGACTCATAAAAATATCTAGACTCATAAAAATATAATGAAAGTTTAGGTCACTACGTTAAAAAATTTTATATGACACCCAATATGCACGCCGGGAGGAGCGTCTCTCCGCCCGCTCACACGTATGTATGCAAGCGCGCCAGTCGATAAGACCACCATCGAAGCATCCGCGATAACCCCCCTGACCTCACGCTTGATGGGATAACCGTTAGACACAAAGTACGTGACTCCGATGTCGGAGCTGCAAGCCGTCTAAGTGCCCTTGGTGACATCGCTGGCCATATGTCAACTGAGATAACATTAAACTGGAAGTACGAGAACCGTTAAGAAAGCATCTTGCTCCGAGAAGATTCCACTATAAAAGCATATTGCCAAGAGAATATTTTGCAAACACATGTAATTAAAAGTTACCACTATTCTGCATAATCGTAATACTCGTTGTGGTAATTAAATAATTTTGTGTAATTTTGTTTTCAAAAATCTCTCGTTCGGACGAACTTTTCAACCCGCGCGCTCGACTTATGGCACGGCCGAACGTCCGCCTGCCCGCCTCTGACACATAGATACACTCAGATACACACCTGACACACACCCATAAAGTCATATCTGCAACATTATCTAGGAAGCAAAACACGCACTTTTAATATTTTGTTACAATCGGACATATGGTTTCTAAAGTGTATGTCAGAGAAGATATATATAAATTGACAAATGCAAAAGTGTATAATATAGGCAAATTAAACATGGAATGAGGAACTTGCGAGTTATTATTTGACTAAAAATGTATGTTGCAAGTTAATCATTGTTTTGATTAAGTTGCAACTTTTAAGAAATTTTTGAAAATAATAATTAGTAAATATATGGCTGTGTAATGAAATGGAAGAAATAAGCCTTTTCAGTCACATGTGGTTTTATTACACAGCGGTTTTATTTATTTTTTTTTAATAAAAGAACTTGCATACGCGTAAATGATTTTACCTGTGTTCTATAAATCTTCAGCTAGGTATAGTCATGTCCGGACTTTTGAAGTAATGAAATCAGCGAATCGTCACGTAGAAAGCAAATACTCAAGAAAAATATTCTCTTTTAGGAAATCGAATTACTACATTTGAGATAAATACTATCAAGCTTCTTAGGTTTTCATTTTAGTAGGTATAGCTTAACTCTTTTTAATGTTTCGTAGTCAAGCAAGGAACTCTTGGGGTTTTTCAAGTGTCGTCATATCCGTCCTTCTATTTTTCGTTATAGTGCTCCAGTTTCTATTATTTTTGGATTTTCGTGTATGAAACTTTATAACTTTATAAGTATTTCATATGGAAATCTCGATGATACATAGTAAAATATTTGAAAAAATAAATAGTTTTCAGCCACGCGATCGAATGGGATACCGTTGCACAGGTTCTTGAACATACAATGGAGTTTTTGAATAAAATATGGAAAAACTAAATCTAATTAATATCGTTTGATTATTTTTTTAATAGAAATGTTATTTATAATTTTTTCAGTTAACTTATATTGATAACTACAAAAGATGAAGATAACCATAAAACCTACATCATCTATGTTTCTATTCACTCTTGGCCAATCTTTTAATGTATAGCCGCGGTTGTTTGCTTTATTTTCGACTATAGATAACTATAGAAGTCATTATAACTTGCGTAATTTTACAAGAAATCAACTTTTAGTATTAGCGTTTTTGAAAGAGAAGATCTTTCCCCTAAAATAATACTATTCTATAATTATAAAACTTTTAAATATTTTCATGATCTAAATTTACTTTTAAACTATAACATACATTTCCGTCCGTAGCTTTGTGCATAAGTAAATATGACGTATAAGACATACTTCGGTATATATTTATAAAAGATTAATTAATTGCCAGCGCTTGATTGTGACTACCTAATTATGATCTCATCGATTTATTTCTATCTACGTGATAATTGTAGTAAATCATTTGTATACGTGTGATTTTTGCCAAAGGTTTTTTTGTGATATAAATTAAGTACCACAAATAAATATTGGCTATTAATTTATTTACGATATTGTTAAAATATAGAAAGATACATAACATATAAGTTTTTTTTTCTAGTATTTCACATGCTATGTATTACGCATTTAGTGTATTTCATTTATTTTTTTCCATAGTCGGGTTTCTGTTTTTCCTCTTGTTTCTTTTTAGATACGTAGGTTCTGTGCAACAAGTTTTAGAACATGATATTTATAAAAAGGTGAGTCTATTTTATGATCCATTATTTAATTTTTACAATAATCACTAAAACACACATTGGGAGACTAAATATTTTATTTTATTTATTTATAATACAGTACGAGACGAAGCTGTCAGTAGATTTAAATCACATTTCTATTATTTATTTCGAGAAATAATATGAAACATTAGTGTTGAATATCCATGTACCAAACTAAATATCTATTTTTACATTGATTAAACACTTTTGATAAGCGGTCTAAGAAACGAGCCTTAGCGAGTTACTGCTCTTTATTAGATATCGTCGTGTGACGCAGAACACAGGAGGTAATTCGCCTTAGGGTGGTTATTGTATAGTACCCTCTTTATATAATCTTCTCAGCATATTTATTTATTACCATCTACGAGAAATTCTTTACTTTCTTACTAAAATCGAACAAGTTTCCTGTCTTCTTAACTGACGTGATATCAATATTACATTAACCTTTTTATTTATTTTTAACTGTGACTGATTTATTTAACGTTTCATTGGTTTTTATGACAAATTACGAAAATTTTATTTTCTAAAATGGCCTTGATATACTAATGATTTAATTCCGACTTTGGTATGAATGCAGTTTAGCAGCAATTATATTTTGTCAATTTATTTTACATGACATAAAACAAGGCGTATCCAAAAAGAAAAAAAAATATTTTGAAAAATACATTTTTTGATTCGAGTTTAGTTTTACCATAATAAAGTCGCTTCAAAAAATGTCACACCTGGATGGTATTGTTTGCACAGGAATTTTGTTTAAACATTTTTTTCATCACGTAGTTTAGATTTTTTCATGACTAAGTATTTATCACACAATTATAAGCACAATTTATTATAAATTATTAAGTAATTATTGTAAAAATATAAATAAATGCAATTACGAAACATAAGTGCACTTTCATTTTTAATAATTAAATTTTACTCGTGTGGTATTAACATACAGGGAACAATGAAGTCTATATCGATCTATGTTTTTTTTTCAAACGATGTCATAGTGTTTATAAATAATCTGGATTTAACCGTTCGACATTAAATGAAAACACGGTACTAGTTATCACGAATACTTTAAAATAGTAAATAAATGATTACAGATATAAACAAAATGTAAATACCACTTGCAATATTTATGACCTCATCAAAATGTCAATGGCGCACGGTTGTTGCGCGAACCACTTAATATTATTCATGTGACTAAACTACTAAATCTTGTTATTTGATCTTTGGTGTACGGTTGAGATACATCATATGGTACATAAGGATTCATTTAATGTCGAATGGTTAAACCCGCATGTTATATACGCACACACACACGCGCCCGCACGCACGCACACCCGCTCGCACGCCCGCTGCACGCACGCACACACCCCCGCACGCCCGTCAGCTCGCATGCGCGCACGCGCTCACGCGTAAACTCACGCACGCACGCACGCACGCACGTATGCACGAACGCACGGAGGAACGCCCGCTCGCACGTTCACTCGCACGCTTGCACTTACCCATGAATGCACGCATGTACGCACGCGCGAACGCATATATATGTATCAAATTGTGTTCAAATTTATAAACTTTTAACGTGATATTTTTTCAATTTTTGGACCTTTTGGATTTATAGTCTCTTTTTAAATCATCCTTTTTGCTCATTCAATATTGAATGTTTGTGAATGTTTTTTTATATGTTAACACGTTTATATATTTATGAACCTTTTTTACGTGATTCTTTTTGGTTATTCCATTTTTATACCTATTGATGCATTCCTTTTATATAAATTTGTATTTGTATGTATAAGCTTTATTTATGTAATACTTTTTTCTTACTGAATTTTTGATATTTGATGTGAAAAAGTGCCATAAGTTATAATAGAAAGTGAAGCATATTTTATTTTTTATGTATTTGTATGTGTTTATACTATTTTATAATTTGATAGTAATTGAATGAATATTGAAAATCTCGTATTAGAATATTAAAAATCTTACAAAGAGAGAAGTGGTGAAATAAATATTTGGAATTGTGAATATTACAACAATTAGTTTAAAGTTTAAGCAGATGGAAATTACTCTTGTCCTAATCAACAATACATTTGAGATTAATTCCTTGCATTATAAATACTGGAAACAAATGAATTACGTAAAAAAATGAAATTATTTTTGTAAAGTTTCAGATTCAGAAAGTTAGAATTTCCCCTATATTAGAAACGCGATCATTTGAATGATATTTCTAAGAACACTAATATGTAAATAAATTAGGTATTATATTCATAAGATATATAGAACCATCAAAATTTAAAATGACTCATGAACTAAAGACGCAATTATTTGAATGACTTTCCTACGAACTATATTATATTAATAATTTAGATACTATTTTCCTAAAACGTAAATTGTCTAACGTCAAAAGTATGGAATTATTTCTAGATTTAGCGAGCAATTATTTGAACGATATTCCTAAGGGAATTAAATGTGCCAAACCATGGGCCATTCGCAAGCAGAAGTTCAAATTTAACTTCTTTACAGACTTTGCAGAAACGTCTTCTGAAAGGATCTGCTTGGAGATGTCTTGTGTTGTTAAGAACGCTCGCAGTCGAAGTAAGTATCTTGTAAGTTGAAAGATGAAAGAAATGGGAATAGTTATATTGTAGATATAAAGACAGTCAAAATGTAAGCTTGTGTAAAGATTTGTTACAAATGTGGATCAAGTTCACTTTAAGGCACACGATCACTTTTTAAATATGTTTTAAGGTAAAGTCACTAATGTTAGGCAACATTGATGTCAATTATCTAAATAAAATATGTTTATTGAATGACAATAATAATAGGTGTTGCTTTAAGTACAGTAACTCTTAAACATTAACTTTTAATTTTCTTCTTCAGCGTCCGACGGATTGTCAGATATGTCGTCTATACTACATCCTGAATAGAATCATTCCTCTTCGGTACTTGTGTCGTTATAATAATCAGCCTTTTCAATTTTCTTAGAAGTACACTTTTTTCATTTTATACTCGTATGTGGTACCAAACTGGTAATCCAAGTGTCAGGGTCCCAGGACTCAAGAGGCTCGGTTTCGATTCCTGGTACCGGAACATTATTTATTAGTTTTATTTAACTGAAACATGCATTATTGAAATATTGTTTTTAAACAAGTAATACGTTTTAAAAAGCATATTAAAATGAATACGAAATAACTTTTTGTGCGTTTCTATAAAATTTTGATGTCCTTTTCTCCAGCTGATGTTAAGTCCCAGAGATAAAAAGTGTTCTTCAAGCAGATTTAGAAATTACTTGCCTCCAATGAAATAAAATTTAAGTATATGGTTATTTATATTAATGGTGATAAACATTCTGATAATAAAGGGAAAACTGCAAATTGGCTGATATCAAAAATCAATCAGAAAGTTTACAACATAAAAATATAATAGAATGCTATAAATAGTAACAGTAAAAGTATTTTTCAAATTTATTTAGTTTCACAAATAATAATGTACTGCAAAGTTCCCGCTAAATAAACTTGAGTGTTTGATTTTAAGCTTTTCTGTGCGTTTCTTATTTAATTTGCCATTATTTGAAATCGGTTAACTTTTTGTGAAACAGTTTTAATTTTAAAAAAGTTACAATAACATTCACGCTATCTTTAAAGAAAAATAGAAAATAACGCTTCGTAATTTTAAGCGGCACAATATTTTTTTACAACATTGTATAATATTGAGGTATAAGGAAGAGCGTTCACGTCTTAAGACTATTTTCAGATTAAATATTGTCGAAATAAGACAATCATATTGTATTAGAGTACGAGCGCTAAAAGCGAACCCCATTTTCCAAGGTGCACCCCCAGTCTATGATAACAGTGAGTGGTGAAATCTCGCTAAGACACATAATACTAGTTGGAGAAGGTGATGGAGGAACATACGTCCTCGTCAGTATATTTGTATTCAGACCACGAAACGGTTTACGTATTCCTCAAATGAAATTGGCATCCTGTAATTTCTGTTTACTACTGTTCAAGCATTTCCTAGAAAAGCTTTAAGTTAAACCTCTTTGTTTGTTGTAATATATGTTAATCGGGCATTTGTCAATTGGAAAACTACTTTAACTGAAATATATATATTTCAGTTAAATTTCCATGTAAAAATATTATTAGTAATATAACTTTCGTATATAATGTTTTTCTTATTGAGTGACACAAATTTTCCGTGAAAATGCTGAATAATAATCACATATCAGGTGTGACATTATTACTGAGACTACTGCATATAAACTTGATTCCTTTCAACATATGGCACTGAAAAGTGCAAGGCTTCCACTCATGTAGCCTTTTTTCTTTAACTCCAATTTTGTATATTTTTAGAAAATTTACCAAATTTAATGTTTTTTTTTCATTTATTTTCAATTACTATCACAATAGAATATTATACTCATTAAATTCTTGGTATATTTATGGTTTTGCATAAGATTTATTGCGTGTAATTCTGGAGCTATTACCAAAAAGTAAATAGGGGTCTGCTTTATTAGTCTGCTAAAATTTGCATCACTTAGTCAATTCTCCACATTTTAAACCGAAATAAAACCAAAAATGAAAACTTTGTTTTAAATTTAATTCTACTTATATATTTATCTTTGTACTTAACTATTTATTTACGGTTTCTATTTAATTCTATTTAAAATAAATAAGGAAGTGTCCTGCCATGTGTGGTACACATGTTCCACAGGTGTACTGTAGCTTTCATCTAAAATTTTAGCAATTTTATATAAAAAACTTAATGTTATAATCAATACATATTCGAAGTGCGCAGAGTAAAATTAAATATTTTTGCAAACACGAATCACATTCAGTGTGGAAACTTTTCAAAGCTACGGGTTTAAAAGCGATTTTCAGGTAATAAATACTATGATGGCAACCAAAATAAAATTGGAAGAAATAACCTGAATAAAAAGAAAATGTCTTTCCCGTGATAGTACTTATAAAACAAATGACCCATGAAAATGATTTGAAAACCCGCGATAAAAGTGAAAATGGCTTCGATTCCCCAGTGTATCATTATCTCTAAATGTCAAAACTTTGTAAATTCATTATTCGTTACTTCGACGGCAATTTTCGATGGTACCTTCAAACTTTTAATATCCTCATTTCAGCTTTAGCAGTCCTTTTTTCGAGTGAAGTATTTCGAGTTATTTAGTTTCGATATTCTTTCATAGTTTGATCATTTTCAACATCACAACTGTCTATTGCGCTTTTTAGGATTCCTTACAATAGGAGAAAAACGAAACCTGTATAAGATCATTCGTATGTTCGGTGGCCCTAGGTGTTTTTCTCTAAAACCGTTTGACGTGGACATTTGAAATCTTATTTCGGACAAATGAATTAATAGATTTTAAAATTTTTGGCGTTTCATAGCGAATACTTTTAAGATTACAAAACGATTTTTCTGAACTTTATGTAGAATAATTCTAAAGAATTTTGAAAATAATAACAAAAATTCATATTTAAACATATATACGTAAAAGCCCTGGAAAGGCCGAATAATAATTTTTTTAGTATTCTTCAAATCGCTAATAAATTTTGTTTATGTAGAAGATATAATTAACTAAATACACCAAATTTAAGAAATTGAATATTTACGTATATAAAACAATTTAAATGACTTGTTTCTGCTGGTAAATACGATTTAAGGATCTGTGAGTGAAAATATTCTTTGTTAAGTGATAAACCTATTTCTAATTAAAATTTCGGAGTGCAACTTGCCGCATTCAAAATTAAAGGATAAATTCCAGGGGAACCCCCGAATTTTGCGGTATTGGCAACCCTAAGAGTATATTATACATGTTAATCGAATATTTAATTAATTTTGAAAAAAATTGAATCATATTTTTATTCATTACAGAAATGCTATGGAATTATAATCGAAATAAATGTCTATTTATACACATTTGGCAAACAGTTTGTGAATAAAAAAAACTAGTTTTATTATCCTACTGAAGTAAGCATTACACCTCATAGAATATTAACAAAAATATAAGTAGTATTTTTTTAAATTTGCAAACAAATATCAAAGATGAAAAATATATAAAAAATATGCAAATATGTCATATTCAAATTTAAAAGAAATCGGTCTAGTGCAAGCTGTACTTGCATAATTAATGTACCGTACAGCTTCTGCCTTAAATATGAATAGTAATGCAGTAAGCCTTTGTGCTTAAAATGGGCTCAAACCTAACCTAACATAATGATCGTAAATTTATGTGCATGGAGTAATGAGGCTAAAACGATTTTTTTCGTTAGTATACAATCATAAAATGGTTAACGATGCTTCAATAATCAAATATAAAAACTGTTGTCAGTTTTTTTCAGTCAGTATTTATTATTAGATAGGACACAGATCAATAAAGGATATGTGTCCCATAGCCTTAACTAATAATAAATATTGGCTATACAATTTTTTTAAGATACTAAGGAAGAAATTATATTTTAAGAAGAGAATAGCATTGGATAGAATTTGAAAATAAATTACGTCCATGTTACGAATGTTTATTAATTTTGAGTAGCCAACAAATTTCAAAGGTCAATACAAATTTCAAAAAGATGCAGCATTACTATTTCTATTCACATAAAATAAAATGAATGTATTCTGTATTATTATAATACTCTTTCTGCTACCTGGAATCGAACCCTAGCCAGTTGGGTGAGAGCCAGGAATCCTGGCGACTAGACCATACCGGATATTTTAAGTTGCTGTTAAAAGTAATAGTGTCTAAAGCAGTAACGATTTAAACAACAATAACCGCTATGTCATATTGAACACGACTCTTCTTGTACAGCAAACAGTCATACACTACCGGTCGGTTGGCGGTATCGACCACTTGCTAATTAGAATTATCGATCTCAATAACATATCATGTTACCGTAATAATTCCTTTGCATGCGTTTCACTCCTATAAACATCTTTTCTAATTGATGCCAGCATGTAATTTTGTGTTTTATGCATTGCCAAATTTTGTGACGTTTTAAGGAGTTGTCGCTTTAAAATTAATATCTAATGATTTATTACTGATATTAACGTTACTTGGTAGTTAAAACAGCCACTAAAATATTATTACGTTGTTAAGACCGGTAAGTATTCATTACTTCTCAGTTCTATTAATACGAACCAGAACTCAGTATACGTGTGTGATTTTTTCCTGCTTTTAGATTTCGTTATGTTCATTTCTCTTTGAATGTCGGCCAAAATAGTGCCCGACAGTATCGATCATATTCGACTGTGTTTTTTACTATATGTTTTCTTATTAAGTGAGATAATTAACTATAATAACATAGCAAGGGATACTATACGATAGAATATGCTCAGCTCTATGTAATAAGTCGTGAGCAAGGAAATGAGTGCGCGAAAGGCATCAGAGCGTTGACAATTACCAAGAAGTAGGTCAATGTGAGAATTAATGCCGAATATTTAGGCGGCAGTAAAATATGTGTTTTTTTTACTGATTTCTCTGCATTATGCAATTATTGATAACAAAATATTTGTTTCTTCGGTTTTCTGTAATGTTTTTAATAACAATTGTTGGTAAGAAATCCTGCTATGAGCTTCAAACTACATATCTATAATTGCTTTTGAGGTTTTACTTTAAATTTAATATGATCAAAATACTAATTAAACAATTACGTTTATTGAATATATTTGGCGTTAATTTTGTAGAAATCCATTATTCACAATTAAATGAAACTACGTGATGTAGTATTATTTCTACTTTCTTTAATTTCTTTACCACGACCTAGGTTTCGTTGTATTACAAGATCATCTTGGGTGGGATATTGGCAAAGGGCATCTTTGCTAATATCTCACCTGAAGATGTTGTAATACAAAGAAACCTAGGTAAAGAAATTAAAAAAAGTAGAAATAATACTACATTATGTAGTTTCATTTAATTGTGAATTACGTTTATATTTATTTCACTCCATGTTCCAACATATTATCCTGATTTAGTAATTTTGAATGTGTAATTATTTTATTTATTATGGTAATATATTTGTTTTTCTTGTAAATCATTATTTATTTGCTTCTGTCATTTGATTTCCTTATACACATTTTTTTACATATCGAACTGAGATTCTTCTATCGGTGCTATTTTATTCATTCAAAAGAAATGAAAATTTTACAATAAATATATCTGTAACGTTGAAGTCAAAAATTGTAAAAGTTCTAAAACGTTTTTTATCTCGTAGAAAATGTATGTGTCCTAGACTTAAATAAAGTATTATCCTTGTAAAGATATTGTCTCTTAGACGCGTTTATATCTATTTAGATTAAAAATTAGCTTCTTCAGCATTGATTTTGCTTTGCGGAGTCTGTTAGAATTAATTTTCTTAATTCAATTGACTTTTGTTCATTGACATGGGAAAGGTATCCATACCTTTTTATATCGATTAAACTCTTGAAACGAAAACTTCTTTTGTTCTGTCGAAAATTGTTCAAGGAAAAATATTTGCGAGCGTGTCACAACAAGCATTACGTGCCCGGGTACGTTTATGTTCGACGGAAGACCGAGGATGGGTGAACGACTCGACTTCGGGTATATTCGGTGTTACGCCGAGTACAACCAAAAAAAGCAAGTATATTTTTATTTCGTTACTTTGGCTAGTTAGTGATTAGCGCATCGGTAAAGCAGTGAATTACATACGAAAGGCGATGGAAGTCCAAGTTTGAATCTCGATGCTTGGGCTTTTTCATCTTTGATTTTATTATTGGAAGTAATATTTCTCCATTCAGTTCTGTTCAAAAACCTTGTTTATCAAACATTTGTTGAATTTTTGCTTAATTTTTCCTCCATTGCTTGGGTTTTTTGGAAGTTGTTTGGGAAGAAAAATATAATGCAGGATAAAATAGTATGCAGACGGGAAATATAATTGAGCGAATAAATTTAAGTTAGGTATGAATTTTTCTGCAAGAAAGCCGGTGTGGATGGGATTTTCTGATACTAAAGTCCAATTATCATTATAATATATTAGCTTAAACAGGAATGAACTTTTCGTTAAAGAAAGCATGACAATATTAAGGAGCGAGAGACGCGTGTGCTAATTGATAAAATTCTAAACATGGATTTCGGCCACTGGTATAAAAGTTCTTGAAAATGGCAATGAGACAAGAAGGTCTGTGTGGATTGTTTTAAATATCGTAAATTGGAGAAAGACTCTTAGTTTGCACTGATTACGAACTGCGACTCAATTAAGCCGTGTTATAAACCTGAATGATTTAGGTGACTATTTTAAATTCAGAATTATGTAAAATGTGTAGTGGACATATACATTTTGAATTATTTTTTGAAGTTATACTTCTTTAGGCGCGTTATGAAAAAATGATGAGAGTGAAATTTTAAGATTCGTCACACAAAAGTTACAGTATGAAGTTGCAGCGGTTGCAGTCTCGAAACAAAAGCTATTGACACCATCGTCGCCTCTGTTCACTGTTTTCATATTCATAGTATTTATCCACATGTTTCTAGTGTCTACATTCACATACGTGTTTTATTTTCATATAAGTGCGATTTATATATGTGCTGATAAATTATATTCAGTAGTAATTTAAATTCAATATTTTGATTAATATAATTACTACTCGTAAATATTAGTGAAAAAATTGTGTTTATAGACTTTTTCAAGTGCTCCAATATAATTGAGGTTATCTATCCGTATGTATTATTTAATGATGCCAAAGAAGTATAACTTCTCACGCGCGTACATAAGTACACGCACCCTTTTTTGTTATAAGTAATGGTTTAGTAATAATAAGATAGCATATGTATAATAACCATATAACAATATTCTTCATGGAGATACCAACATTATCCATTTTAATTGTTTGATTAAAAAATATATATTTCATTACCAAAAAATTGGCTTGTGCCCAGTACCGGACCAATAAATAGATCAAATGTCACTTTTACCAGTATCAAAATACATTGTAAGAGCGGATATTATCATAAAAAGTTGTAACACCTAAACGGCTTAATGTGATACTTAATTTTTAACGGAGTGAAATTGGACTTGTGAAAACTATGGATTGCTAATTATAGCGAGCAGAAATTACAAAATCGAAATTAGTGGCCTTATTTCACTGTCATAATTCCATAATTACATGTAAAGGGAAATTACATAGTGGTAACTGGAGCAACGCAAGAACAAGCTTTTTGAGAAAGGAAATTTTGCACGAAGAAAATTCAAGATATAATATAAAGAATTATTATAAATTACCTTATTTTATAGACTTTACTAGCATTTCACATGATTGGAATTATTGCTTGTAAGATTTTAAAATATCAGTTTAAATAAACCGGGGAAGAGCCAGTCTCCAGTATCGAGGGTTTCGTACTTTATTTGAAAAGAAAATAGTATATATCTCATAAATCACCACTAATATGAATTTCATTGCGTAATAATATAATTGAGTAGGAATTGTATACTCTATCTTAAATATCTCAAGAAATGTGACACTAGAATCTAGAAACATCGCTATGTTTTTCCCAACATTTTTACGTGAGTTTCAAAAAATCCTGCCATTTTTACAATTTTAAGTTCCCTAATTTCGATAAGAAGGGAATGGGTATCCTTGCCAATTTTTCAATGCATACCTGAAGATACACTACATAAAATTATAAAAAAAATATTTTATGATTCTTATAACTAACCGTCACTGCTTATAAGCAATACCCCATAACATGTAGGAAATTTTGAAAGAAAAAATTTGGATATTCACTTTGCCCTTTCTAAAATTTCCTATTTACCATTTTTCCATTCTGCCCTAAATAATGCTTGCAGTTGTAGATTACGAAGTATGCAGCCATTTGGAAGGTTTCAGAGACATTTGATAGTCCTTCGTGCTACCTGTACAACCATTAAACTATAGCAATTGAAAATAGTATATATAGGTTTATTTAAAGTTTAACTACTCTTACTAGCTAATCTTAATAGAACAAAATTAAAGTTGAATCTCGTTTATTTTGCGATTTTAATTTTTTTATAAAGGTATTACTTATACAAATTTTAAGAACACAAAATAAATATATCTACTTCTTATTTCATGTTGAACTCTTATAAACGTACATGTCATATGTGTTAACATAATATTGGAAAAGTATCAAGGATCCACTATTTACCACTGGCAAGATAACATAATTTTCCGGTACAGTTTTCAGTTTCCTTTACGACAACATTTTTTCCTCATCTGTAGTATGCAATGGTGATGGAACCTACTGAAAATTTCTCTCTATATTTGTCTTCTTATCGTTTTATGATGCTTCGTAAAAAGTATAACGTGTCATTGATAACTTCAAGTGCTAGTCGATTAAACGAGCATTTTACTTTTCAATGACATATTCAGTGGTATAGAACTTCAGATTACAGGTCAGAATTTCTATAGATCAGTTTAATTTTAAATATCTACATACATGTAGTATACACAATTTTTGACAAACCATGGATAAGAACAAGTATGATGTTAAATGTAATACATTTCTTAAACGGTTTTCTAGCAGAACTTTTCCGAATTTAAAATAAATTAAAAAGTTTTTATTCGTTTTTTCACTTCTTAGGACTGTTTATTTATTTTTGGTCTTGCACTTTGCTAATATTGTTCTCATATATTCTTTTTTATTCTGTATTACTAATAAATCAATTTTAAGTGCCGACATCAAAATTTTTGGTAAAATCTGTTTCAATCGGTCGGAATAGAATGGTAGATACGATGTGCGAAGTGTTTCCCCGAATACATTAAGATGTACTTTGCATACGCGATAATTAATGAAGTTGAGTTAGTCTAAAATTTTATTTAAATTGTCGATAAGAAAAATGAGAAAATGGGTATTTTTTTTATTTTTCAAAATAATTTGTAAATGCTATTTCTAAGGAATACTTTGAATAAACTAAGTAGAAAAGGCGCAGACTTACTAATCCAGATTTGCAGGCCCGATAGGATCGTCAGAAAAGTTTATGTGAAACTCGAAAAGCTTAAGTAACATTTGGAAAATACAATGAGATGAATGCAAATGTCAGTTCACAGATAATATTTAATTGATCTAAGCAATGGTTACAAACTGAAACAAACATCATTATTATTTTTTGTTATCTTTTCTAAAAGTTTACTATGAACTTTTTTAATATGTATTGTTATTTTTATTTCTTATTTACAATTTATTGATATATCAAAAAACATTATATGCGAATTTATAAACATATCTTCTTTTCATTTTGTGTTATAGTTACAAATTTTATTTTATTTTGTGTCTTTTCCTGGTTGTCGATTGCTAAACGGTTTATTTTTTTATGTTCTAAAAATGCCAGCTTCGTGAAAAATTACATTCCAACAATGTAACGCTAAACCCATTTTCAACGTTTTTCTTTGTTAGTGCATTTTGATTGGTTGTGGAATTATTAAGTTACATAAAGATACACAATTACGTACCTTTTTATGATATTAATTAGGATTATATTTGGAATTACATTCTATGAGTTGGTTTATGCACTAATTTAAAAAACTTTTTTCTAACTTCGATGAAGTTATTGAATCAAAACTACATATATGGGCAAAAAAGGTAGCTTGATGTTTTTGTATTTTTTGATACCTGTATATAAGTAATCAAGTTTCAAATCTAATAGAAAATATTACAAATTTCTTTCGGGAAAACAATAGGTTTTTCAAATGACTGTAGCATATGCCTTTTAAACATGTTACTTCGAAAATCGAAGCCAACACTACTACTTGTTGATTATATTTTCTTCTTTTCCATCTTGAAAATAAAAAGTAAAGTAATGTAATTTATTTGCAGCTGAAATTTGTATAAAAGAAAACACAAGGTACTAGAGATGTTTCCAATAGATTATCAAGTGGACTGTGAAATGATCTGTATGTGTCGGCTCCGTGTTAGAATCAGCGTCAATACTACATATCAATGTATTGTAGGTACATATCGAACAATTTGGAAAATTAATACTTATCAACATTTATTCCAGATCCGCGTGATAGTGTACTTTGCGTTTGTTTAATCTACTCATTTGATTACTGCTTTAGTATTTGGTTATTGGTATGCTGGTAATTTTATTTCTTCTGCGGTAAATAAAATTTAGGTTTGTCGATCAAAAAAGACAAAATACTTAACATTGGATCTCACTAAAACCAAGTTTGTTTGAACATAAAACTGTTATTGCCGGCACATCTACGAGGCTTTATCCTATCCCTAAAATAGCTGCCGAGCTGAGGAGCCATCACTAGTTCTCTAATTAATTTAAAAGGAAAACCGACGCGTTTGCCGGAAATGGTATGTCCGTAGGCGGCGCCATATATTTATTCACTTGATATTTTTCCGGCTTGGCTCACCGTTATGAATTAATGTAGAAGTAACTGTTATGTACTATTGTTACGTCGTCTCGTATGAGGATACGATATTTTATTTTATAAATATTTGTGACATACGACTTATGTCAAGATCTTCATTTAAACGTGAAAAATAGATACCTTACAAGATCAGTCGCACGTCCGCCGATTTGTATGTCACATATATTTTCTCAGAAAACATTTAATGTGAAAAATTAAAATTTAGATATTAAAAAAAAATACTAACCATATATCTCAATAAATAACACTCAAAAATATTTGAATAAACATTTTAGAAATGGCAAATGAAGTATTTTATTTTTTTATTTTAAATTTTCGTGCGTTTCTTTTTCGTCATTTCTATTGTAAACAAAAATAATAGCACTTTCTGAAATAAAAAACGATTCCAAAACGGTTTTTTTTTCAGATTAATTTTAAAAATAATTGCAGAGAAATTTCGGAAGTGCTCACAAAAACCGGCTATATTCATCTCTGAAAATATCTAAGTCAGAATTATGAAAGAAAATATTCTAGTAATTCATTTATAGTCCACTAGAAAACCATAGGGAGAATCCTACACCTTACAGTATTTTAATCATAGATACATCACTGTGTATATGTATCTATGAAAGAAAATTATATTGTAAAATACTAGTATAATAAGTAATATATGAGCTTTGAAATATTAATTCATACCTAATCATGTACATAAATTTCATAGTGTAAATTCTATTTGTATTTTATGTGTTTTATTTTATAAAATAATATCAATGAAACTTAAGATTTAACAAATACACATGTATCATAAAATTTCAACTTAGGATATATTACATATTAAACAATATATTAAATATGGGACATAAAATAAAAGGTCACCAAAAACATACACGTGAAAAGGGGGCCCAAGTTCGATAACAAGGATAAATGTGTATGGTGGCATTGATATCAAAATGCATGCGAATTTCTAGTATAGTTCCTTTAAATTTCCTTACATAAATATAGCATTCTTCAAATCGTTTAAAAGAAATATTGCGAGTTTACTGCCTAATTTTTCACTTTGTAAGTTTTCATATTTTACATTATACGTAAATGGCTAGTGTGTGAAAAGTTGTCGAGTGAAAAATTTATCAATAAGCAAGCATTTTTTTTTCATTTAAGTGCATCTTTCAAAATGTATATTAAATTACATCTTCGGCCTCAGTTAATATGACCTTATTTGTGAACACAGGTTACGTTTCAAATGGTTAAAACTTTGCGGTCGACTTTGAAGTCTATAATATATAATAAGGAAGCCTAAATGTATACAGACTTCAGTCTGCATACATTTAGGCTCCGTATTAATAAATTATAGAAAATTCAGAGCCCAAATTATTGCGTTTTGATTTGAAGACTTGCAAGCTTACAGTCTTAGGTTATGCTCGGCAAGCTTATTCACTCTATTTATTTTCCCCGTCCGTCTACAAAACCCCCCGACAGCCCATTACCGTTTACGAAAAATATCTTACTCCCCGACCACTAAAACTTTGGAACAAACTGGACCTTGACATAAGGAAAATAGCCTCGATAAATATCTTCAAGGATCGACTGACAAAGTTCAGCCTCTTCTAAACCCTAGCCCTTCTGCGCTTTTGTCCTTTTCTTCTTCCATCTTAATTTATGACAATGTTTGTATTCTAATTTTATATTTTTTAAGCTTATTCCATTGTTAATATCATTCACTAAAGTTTCGCTATATTTAAAGACCTTCTATTTTATACGTAACATATCTCTATTTCAATGGCGAACAGTGCTTTTTGGGTATTGCAAGCTACAAAGGGAAAATATATAGATATAGACATTTGCACGTATGCGTCCAAGCTGCGATTGCCCTCCGCCGCAATTGCAGCTCGGACGCATGTTGTAAACCAAACAACTACATTGAGAATCATTATACCCATATTATAATATGCAGCTAAGCGGCTTTAAAAAAAGCCTGTTAATATAAAAATTCTCGTATATCAATCCACATTTAAGTAAATATTTAAGAAAAAAAAATTGTATTTTAATTCAGTAGTTTAGGATATTTAGTTATTCATAATTTATTATTTTTATGATGTCCACGATTTCCTATACGTGCACAAATACTGTATCAAAATTATTGGCGAACTGTGTTTTAACCAAATCATGAAAGCTTTTATCGTTTTCAGAGAAAATACTATATTTATTGTATTATTTTGGATGACATTAAATATTATATCAGTTTGAGCAAATATTTAAAAAGAAATAGTCTAATATAAATTAAAATCAAAATCTTCTAATTTTGTAATATATAAAGCGGCAAATGGAAAAACTCTTCGCCCGAGCAGTGTCACATTTTACGGCCTTAAATGTATTCATAAATATATTCTAAGTTAGTGTATGGTATTTAGCATACGAGAATTATAATGCCACCTTGTAACGGAAATGGAAGGAATCAGTCAATTTGCAATCTCGATTCTGTTTGATCATAACAAATTTTAGAAAACGAAGAAAATGCCCTTCAATACAATTATTTACCTCTAAAATTAATAAATTTCGCCAAGTATAACGTCAGTCACCGAAGAAATGAAATAATTTTGAATTCGCCGTGATAGCCCTAAAAACTGCATTGAAAACAAAATAGATTGAAAATGTGTTACAATAATTGCATCGTATGCACTCGAAAACAATAAACTCTCGACGTATATACCCCGAACGATCTACCGAACTATTATTATCATCGTGACCATGAAAAGCTAATTCTTGCGAACCTAAAACAATAGTATCTAATAACCTTTTTGAAATGTTTCTATTTCTATCTACCCTTTTATTATGTTCTCGATTCGCAATAGATAGTTGCGATACAAATGCCTATACGCGAAGAGCCAAAATCTGTATTTTTATTGTGCACGATAATTCTTTTTCAGAATCAATATGATTTTTACCAGAATTTGTCAAATTATCTATATCATAAAAACTAAGCTAATTCCATTTACTATATTCTGTTCCGAATAATAAACACGACCAGCACAACATCCGATTAGCCACGAAAATTTATGGTATAAATTATTGTGAAAACGCTGTAGATTAGATTTAGTTTCAAAATTGGGTTTGATTTACCACGTTCAAGTATACTATTTCTT
Organism: Druceiella hillmani; assembly: GCA_039881145.1. NCBI lineage: Eukaryota > Metazoa > Arthropoda > Insecta > Lepidoptera > Hepialidae > Druceiella > Druceiella hillmani. The sequence goes on along the minus strand of JAYKKI010000039.1, from coordinate 8,604,569 downwards.
CACGAAAATATATATTGGAAAATTTAAATTTAATCGCGTAGTCAACATTTTTATATTCGGTAATTTTTTGTTTACTTTCATGAAAAAAACTTTCGCAAAGTAAACTAATAAAATATTAATTTTAATGGACAAATAAAAACAAGTAACATAGGAGGCAATTCGCTGACGAAACATAATGCGTAAAATATAAATTAAAATCATTTTTAAAATTATTTTCAGGCGAGAAAATTACTGAGCACACAGCAGATATTGTTATTATACCACAGGTATTCTTTGTTTGTATGCGAATGTCACATACACGGGCTTATTTTATTTTGAATATAGCGTACGTAATCTCACAAATTCTAGCTTTCTAATTAATTTTAATTTCGTATAGACCAATTCCGAGTAAAGGAGTTTTTGTAATTTGATAGGAATGAAGTTTGTAAGTTTTATCTAAAATTGCACGGGAAGATCGCTTTATGCATGCGAACTAGATATCATATATTAAAGTGTGTATTTCGTTTAAATACTATAAATTACATATGTTTAAATTTTCGTAAATATATTATGACTATATTGCTATAAGGCACTACGCGCCACTGCACTCAATTTACACCAAACAACAGATTTTTTCAACTTATTGTCCTGGTTGATTGGTAGATATTGCTTTTGTTGTAAGAAGTCTACCATATATATTTGATACTAAAGTAGCCAAATAAAAAAAACGCTATAAATATGATATGATCCAACAAGTTACTTAAAATTAATTCCATATAATATAGAAATATTTAATTCGATCAGTTCAAATCTTTATTAACTTTTTCCTTATAATTAGTATCGCTATTTCCATGATATATATTTCTATGCAGTTATTAGTATTTATACACAAATTAATCGTCTTTAAATACACATGTATTATACGAAACTTGATATTTCAAATTATTTTATTCATTTATTTATTTATCTTCTTTAATGTATCTAATTTGTACATATGGTGGACTTATTGCTACGAGAGAAATCTAGTACAGTCAACCATAACACCAGTCCAGCCCTGATCGACGAACGGCCGAGAATTGAACCCGGGTTCCCGCGATGTGTGGCATCGCCAAAAGTCATATGCCTTGTAATCAATGCAATACACGGATCGACGGTGACGACGATTTTAGCTATGAAGGAAACAAAAAGCAATGCAATGGAAACTAAATTATTGAAAACAGTTGTTTCAGTAATTTAGTTTCCACTGCATTGTTTTTTTTTGCTTCATTAGAGAACTATGAAACATAGAAAGAAAGGTAAAAATGTCACATACGGATAAATGAGAAGATATATAAATTATGCTTTAGTTAGAAGAAGGCATAATTTTAAACACAGAAAAAAACAAAACACTTAGCAATTTCTTCTCTTGATTGCCTTACTAGTTAGTATGAAGTGGACTACAATTTTCATATTTTTTTCAACTACAGGCATACAAATGATTAATATATATATTTCATAATGTTTGATTAGTTTTTTATTTTTAACATAAATATTGACAATTTATTTTAATTTAATTTTGACTTTAAACTTTATGTTATTTCTGCCCACAATTAAATGAAACTACGTGATGTAGTGTTATTTCTACTTTTTTTAAGTTCTTTACCACGACCTAGGTTTCGTTGTATTACAACATCTTCAGATGGGATATTAGCAAAGAATGAAACCTAGGTCGTGGTAAAGAACTTAAAGAAAGTAGAAATACCACTACATCACGTAGTATCATTTAATTGTGAATAATGAATTTCTACAAAATTAACGCCAAATATATTCGTTATTTCTACCATAGTGATTAAGGTAAATTTTACTTCAAGAAATTAATAGTTTCATTTAGATCAACTAGTGTAAATATACAGATGTGATCTTATTAAATTAGTACCAAACCGGCTTTCATGGACTTCTATCAGACTAATCAAACCTTGTTAACGATGGAAAAGCTCCAATGAACACCTCCCTCCTCCGTTATCAGATCCTCCTGGTAACAATATGTAACCAAAGTATTCATTACGATAAGTCAAGTGAGCAGAAAATTCGATGGGGTTTCTGGCAACAATTTAAAAGTTCCTGTAATCGTCTCTATCCTTCATCATCATATCAGCTCGATGGCAACATATTACTGTATTAGGATCAGAAATGCACAAGTTTGCAAAGTTTCAAATTGGTATGGCATTTAGGATTGTTAGATTTGTATATAAACGTTGTATGTAACAAATCTAACAAGTCGATTGATGTAATAAAAGTAAGATTTGTTTACAAACGTTGTATATAACAAACCTTGCAAGTCGATTGTACGAGTGAAGCTAATAAAAACGAGTTAAAGACTGAAATTCAGAGCTCAATATTTGTTTGAAAAGATTTTATGTTATATTATGTGAAACTTTAAATCACAAGCCTTAAATGGAAATTGAAAATGGCAAGTTTTTCGATTTCGGTATTTCCATTGTTGAAAACGTAGCATGTTTTTTCACCTGAATATTTTTGGAATATATTTCTTCTACGACATAGATAACTTTTACTGGAAGATTTTTTTTAAATTGTGTGATAAAAGAATAAAAACGAGACCAAACGCTTTCCATACATTCAATAATATCATTCACCCTATTGATACGAGAAAAATATAATTAGAAATATATTTTTTCTTTTATGGCGTAGATATTTATTGTTATTTGTTCAAGGTGTATATTGCAAAACACGTTTTTTTTTATTTCCCTAAATTAAATTATCGCAGATGCAAATTTTGATTCATCAACCTCTTCGACCATATTTTGCAATCGACGCGGATAATGTCGTACAATTATTTATTACATATATATGTGTAGATACAAAACACATTTATAAAAACCGGTCAAGTGATAATTCGACTCCCGTATCAAGGGTTCGTAACTGATTTGAAGATTAAGAAATTACTTCTTTAAATTACTTTTTCTTCTAATATGGGCTTGTCAGTGCAATAAATATTTAATGATACATAGTATAATTAAGTATATGTGATATATATTTTATCTTAAAAATCCCAAAAATATGATGCTTGAAACCATCGTTTTAGTTTTCCTACAACCTTTGGCCTTTTTTTCAAAATTTTGGTTTCAATATTTTCGGAAATAAGGGGGAGGAAGAATATAATTTTCCACATTTATCGATATGTCTGAAGATATACTTCCTAAAATTATGAAAAACTTAGTTTTGATACCCTTGTCATTAACCTTTATAAACAATACCCTGCACAATATATAAAATTTTTTTTAGCACTTACCTCTACATATCCCCCGCACTATCCATTCCCTAAAATTTTAACCCAAATACTTTTGAGTATTAGGTATTAAGATTAGTGTGGGCAAATACGCTTTATTACTGTACCAAAATTTCAAGTTTCTACCTCAAACGGTTTTTGACAAAAACGGTTATGATGGGCGTACAGACTGACACGTAAGTCTATTTTATTAATACTGAGGTATGAAACCTAAAAGAAGGCGGTTGTTCTAGAATAAAATGACAGAACGTAATATATAATCAATTACCCTAGTTTAATGTAGTGTAGTGTACCCATTTAAGTAGATATGTTCTTTTTGTAGTAGGATAATTTATAAAATACACATCTAAAATAAAAAAATATATATAATAATATAAATCGAGATTACTAAGATGCAAAACAAGTGGATAAGCAGATAACCGAATTAGTTATCTCGAGTTTAGCATCCCATTGGTAATTTAATCTTTCCTTATCATTACTAAGTGCGCTCTGTCTTATCATATCTTTAAGCGGATTATTTATTTCACTTATTCATGAGCTGTCGAGTTTCGGGAGCATTCGAGAGCATCAAATTTGCAGTGCTTATTACTAAATTGGTTTTAAATAACATGATAATACCTAATTAATTTATAATAAATGAATTTCCAATATTGAAGAAAGGTAAAATTAAATTATTAAGCACCACACGTAAATTAGGAGTAAAACTCGCACTACAAGGTTTATTACATCCTACTTGCACTAATACTTCATTCCATTCCAAAAAAGAATGTTTGTAAATAAAGTAAAATGGCGGTTCAGGCATTGTAAACCTTTTTTAAGTTTTAATGTTAGCAATATAATATGGATATATATAGTATTTTTGATTTATATAAATGGTTTTTTTTATTGATACACATGTTTACGCCATAAAAATAATGTTTAATTTATTTATAGAAATGATTGCCTTATATATTTAGGTTTTATAATATAATGGCCAAGTATGTACAAATAATATTGAACATTAACAGTAAAGTTTTTAAAATCTAATTTTTTTTTAAATAAATTTATCCGACAATAAAAATATTCATTGGGTGAATACAGTCAAACAAGAGTAAATGCTTAACTGTTATAAAAAAAAGATTTTAAAATGTACAAACACGTATTCCACTTTACAAAATAGATCTGACACTTATTTGAAATTAAGAGGTAATTTTTTTACTATTCCTACATCAAATACGTTTAAGTATATTTATTATATGACACAGATATATATATATATATATATATATATATATATATATATATATTATATGACACAGATATATTCTGTCTTGTTTACTTTTTCTGTTTCGAAGTCGAATATGTTGAATAAATAGTGAAAATATTTCACTTCTACCTACTATAAAATAAATTATGTATAATAAATACCATGTATGGATACAGCTTCTGTACGTATCGAAATATTTAATATTATTCAAACATGTTTTATACCACTGAGTTTTGGATGAATGACGGTAACGATTGTCCATTTTAAAATTTTACAGTTTATATAAGTAAATTATCCGTGTTACATTTACATTTATGACATTATTTTGCATGACAATTTATTAGGTTAATATGTAGCGATTGTAGTACAAGGGTCAATAAAACATAAGATGAACGAAATACAATGAGTTTTGTGAATAATTGTCATCCGACTAAACATATATTCGCGCCAACCAAATTTTAATTCTCGAATTGGTTTGTTTACAAACATCCTTTTTCGGAATATAAAGGAGTATAGTTACCTACGAATATTCGTGGTATAAGGTTAGTATGTCCATTAAATTTTGTAAATAATTTTATTTTTTACCTTGTAAATATATAACACATTGACAGGCGGTGAAACATAAAACGCAAAGTAAACCTGGATTACAGTAAATTTTATTCATACATTTTACTGTAAGGTTTTTGGAAATAGGAAGCATATTTTCAGTGACTATTTTGCAGCAATATCTCTGGAGCGTAAAAATTGACCGAATGCTGAAAATTTTTGAATATTGTCTCTCTGCAATTATATAAAACTCTGGAAAAAACCACATAACTTTCAATTCAAATAGATTTTTTTTTATTTAATACACGAAAAAAAATATTTCAATTTTTTTATTTGTGCTTTCGAAAATTTCCACATGAATCGGTTTCCGTCTAAATTTGAGACATTTGCGGACCAATTTGCTTTATTAATATGTCAAATTTCAAGGCTATACGTCAAATGGTTTTTGAGAATATGTCTGTGGTCACGTTAGGCTACCTCAAGAATTAACTTTTATGAAATTTTATATCATGATTTTTTTACTTTAAATCTTTCGTTCTTTATGATTTCACTGCTTCCTGCAGACTATGAATGTGATTATTCTGGTAATGGAAAATTGAAAATGTGATTATAACGATTTCTAATATGAATTATTAGGCAAAATTTTGTGGTTAACAAATATGTAAATGTTATCAAGTGGATGACTTTTTAGAGCATAAACGATATAGGAAAACTAAAATATATTTTTCTCTTATATTTGGTGGCTAATAAAAACAAAATCAACATTTGTAATGACAAGTTTGTTTTATTGTAAATTATTTCTTGGCTCATTTTGTCAAGTGACCTTGAGCTGGAAATTAATCTCCCTAAATTTTGAAAAATTAGATTTTACCTCCTGGCAAAAACGGAACTTTTTGTTGTTTCCTTTGTCTTCCAAGTAACAAAATTCTTCAATTGTTTTCACGTTTTTAAATTATTTATGGAATTTAAACGAAATAATTTTATTTGTAAGTATTTCCTCAAAAATAATTTTCTAATTTTTTCCAAATTTCACATCGTATTACTTGAAAATAAGAAGCTTCCTCCCTCCCTCCTTCCCAAAAAAAAAACAGTTTAGTGGTAAATTGGACCTAAATTTTAAGACTTTTCTAATGGTATCCCACAAAAGGTGGTGCGCTAATTTTTTTTCTTATTCCTAATTTTTCTTCGTTCTATCTCAATAAGATAGGGAAAAAAATATTTGATGCAAAGTAACTAAACTCTTTTTCTAGAAGGAAATTTGGAAAATTTAATTCAAGTAGGTTTAAAATCTTATCTACTCGACTAAGCATTTCAAATTGTATAAAAAACCATGAATCAAAAGTTTCAAAATTAAAACACAATATCCTCTTAACGCAATACTTAATAAACTTCCCATCCTCCCTCGACTTTCTTGACTTTGGTATTATTATAAAAGTTTCAAACTTTATAAAAGGAAGAAAAAACGAAAAAGAAGAGGTGCCTGCCGTAAAAAAATTTAATTTGACACTATAATGGAGCCCATCATTGGACAATATCGATTAAAAGAACAAGTTATAAAAGTGTTCCAAAATAATTTTAACAATCATATCTAAATTATCCTCAAAGTTTAATTATATTTGTTTCAATAAAGAACATGTCGCATGACTGAAATTGCTAAAGTAAAGTAGTAAAACAACAAGGCTATTATAAGTTTACCTAGAAAGCCAAAACGATGAGGGTTCATCTCAGAGTTACCAGGAAATGCATTATAATTTAATGCATGAAGATATTGTTAGTACATTACACTCTTAGGACAAACTTTATTCGTAATCAATAGTTATTTTTACTTAAAACACTTTTACCATTATTCCCTAGTAGAAGGCTCCCTCGTAAAAATTCGTGTATACCCAAAAGGTGTATATCAGATTAACGGTGTTTAATCTGTCCGAAAAAGTAATAAATATATAATAGGAAGAGAAAGGTTTAGTTCAGCTGAAGAGAGTAACGTTCAAGGAATATACATAATCATAAATAGCAAGAAGACGCAAAAGCATCGTTGTGATATTTTGTATTTATATCGATACTCGACAAGCATTTAAAAATAAATGTAACTCGGGTTAATGACATCATATTGTATAATATTTGGACATGTCCTATTCTTTAATATAAATTGACCGATAATGAATTTTAATAAAAAAATAGAACATATCCAAGTGTTAACGCCCGAATGACAATTATAAAAATAAGTCGTTAAACTATCGCCAATAAATCATTAATACCATAGTCAGTATAAAATAAATAAAACGTTTTCGCAAAAGATATTACTCTTCTCAAACCACAAGTAGGTAAGTTCGGCACATGTAACCTACAAATCCAGCAGCTTCCCGAATCTTTTACCACGTTATTTGTCTACCTAGATGAGGCTATCCCGATCTTTTAGAAATAGGTCGTCTTTGAAATTGGTCGTTTTAGAACATTTCTCCCTCAATTGTCATTGATTTTGCGAACTATATGACTTACCCATTACCACTTCAACTTCCCTATCCTACAAGTTATATCGGTAACTTTATTTTTTATGGTTCTCTTAATTATAGATCATATTTCTCAGAAAACCCCTTTCTATGGCTCGCTGAGTAACATTAACCCTCTTTTCGAGGCCAGTGGTAAGACGCCACGTCTTACTTCCGTATATCGTCACTGGCAATACATAATATATAATCTTTTGTCATGAAAATTTTCATTGTATGTCCTATCCATTGATTAAAGCTTAAGTCTCAGAGCATTATACCGAGGTCATTCAGAGACACTTTGCTCTAACCAATAAGTACTAATTTAAAAGATACGATAAAACACTGCAAATCTGATCTCTTGTATTTTATTACCGTTTAATTAGAAAAAATTATAAAAATAGCCTGTTATACAAATTTTAAACAAAACAATAAAACAAAAAAATACGGGAAAAATAAAAAAAGAGAAGAAAAGTTAATTATAACTTAAATTGTAGGATTTGAGCCTTATGAGACATAAGTTAGAATAACAGGCTTTACTTATTTACCACTGTTCTTTATGGTTGCGATTCTAGAGATACGCCAACTTCAACTGAAATGGAATTTAGGAAATGGAACTTAGCCAGTTTTCTTTTACTTATCAAAGTTATATTGCTATTTAACTTAATATTTGGGTAGAAGCAAATACGATCGTGGCTTCAAGTAAGTGAACATCGTAGATTAATCATATTTTTCAATTATCAACGCGCTTCGTTATCAACATAATAAACAAAACAATTATCAGTGAAAAATTACAGTTACAAAACTGCTTCAAAAGAATTTAACATGAAAACCGCGCCCGAATATTCCAATTCGCTCAAATGCAAAAGTGTTTTAACGGAATTAGTTGGCAACCCACCTGGTTTCAGCTCGCTGTGTGGATATAATGCGAGAAGGGTCTTAGGGTTAAGCATTGGGAAGTGCTCAACATTTTATTCCAAGTACACTCTGACCGTGAGTGAATGGGATCGTTGTTGGATGGGCGTGACAATATGTAGTGGTGAAATGTTTATACTTGTTTATATTATGGAATTTGGCGACTAAGTTTAAGGAACGAAATAAATGAATATATATATATATATATATATATATATATATATATATATATATATTTATATATAGATATATACATATATATATATATATACATATATATATATATATATATATATATATATATATATATATATATATATACATATACATATATATACTTTTATCAACTTTGTTTATAATAAATATGGTAGGGGTCCATGGAGAAAGAAAAATGAGATTTTCTTCAACCGCCGTTGTAATCGGGCTACAGTTTTTGAAAGTTCTTCCATGTCGTACAAATTCAATAATTACGGGCTGTATACGCCTACTATACATATATTATTTTATTTTACGTTAAAGTGATTTCTTTCTTTCGTAAATAATTTTCCGTGGAAATAATTAAGATCTTTTTACTCTAGATACGAAAATATCTGTTTTTTTCATTAACCAGATAAGTCACGTTGTCGTTCTTGTATTCAAGTTAGTGACATTTGTTTGTGACGGGGACTGCATAATAAACTATTGTGTTGCGTAACCCTGTTCAAAAAATATCTCTAATGATTTTGTAAAGAACTTATTTTCATATAAAAATACAACATATTTTTCTAAGCCTCACTTTGACAGAAAAGTTTTTGAAAGCAGTTAAAATGCAGTCAAAAATAATATTTGGATATTTCGAATATTTCAAACGATTCTGGTTCCGTCATTGTCTCAATAAATTTCCAAGTATTGTTGATTCGACAGTTCTCTCTTCACAAATATTTTTCATTTAATGGGATTTTAACTTTTGTACCTCGTCACTTAAACCTATATTTAAAAAATCAATTGTACATTGTGTCAAGTAATATAAAAAAATTCCTTAAAATCTAATTTAAAATTTGTATGTGACAAATAATACCCATTTTAATGATCTATTTGAATTGCATCTTATATATGTAGATATGATTATTGAGAGCGTGGTGCCTAGCAGCTTTCATCAAGGAAATAATGTCTTTATCTCGAAGGCATTGTAATACCTTTATTTCGCGTCCTTGTTTATTAGTTTCTTGTTATGTTGTGGGATTACACTACTAATAGGTATAGTGCAGAGTAAGGTGTACCATGCCATATTATGTCGAAAGAACCTTTCGCTTATTCAGAAGGTTCAGGTACGATCCCCGAGGCCAGCATTAATATCTGCATATTTTTATGAAATTTTTTTTATAAGGTTAATTTCTGTATATTACTTAAAAAATAATAAAAAAGTAAGGTCAAATAAGAGTCTGACTCTCAGATTGCAAGTTTTACATCTCATTTGATCACTAATTATTGTTAGTGGTCTGCGGTAGACGTTATAAGGTTTTAATGTAATCTAACGTAACCTAATGCAGTTATAAATGATGGCCATTCTAGATATATGGAGAAAAATAAGAAATTATTAAAAAAAAACTTAAGAAAATAACGCACGTAGTAAGTGAAATTGATTTATACTGCGAACTATAGTTATGTTAAATCCTTGTAAAAATCCATTGAACCGTTTAGTTAACTGTAATAAAAAATAACGGAAAAAAATTAAAAATCAATTTGTACAATTAAATGAAACTATGTGACGTAGTATTATTTCTACTTTCTTTAATTTCTTTACCACGATCTAGGTTTTGTTGTATTACAACATCTTCAGGTGGGATATTAGCAAAGATTAACTCTTAATATTGTAATTAGCAAAGATTAACTCTTAAAATTGTAATACAACGAAACACCTAGGTCGTGGTAAAGAAATTAAAGAAAGTAGAAATAATACTACATCACGTAGTTTCATTTAATTGTGAATAATGAATTTCTACAAAATTAACGCCAAATATATTCAATAAACAATTTGTAGTTAAATATTGATTTTAAAATTCTATTTCTAAAAGTAATTATTTGAAAAGCTAGCATTATTAAGACCTTCCGAATAAAATCCTGCGTGGCTTAATGCGGCATTATCATGAAACAAGTAAACCAATAATTTGAACACTCACGATATAATTGCAAAACTATTTCAACTCACCAGAGAAAAATGATTCTTTACATCGGTTTCATGGCTACACTATCGCTTTATTTTTTTAAGTATCCGTATCTCAAAAAAAAATTAAATATTTACCATCTGATTGTTCACCTGTAGCAGATTTACCAAAAACAAATTTGAAAAATTCAAAATGTTTTCGTTCATATACTAGATAAAATAATTTCATGGTTAAAATGATGCTAATTTTAAATAGTTTAATCGATATCTTACATATATTTAAATGCTGAAATATGCCTATAATCCATTCAGTTTCAAGATGGAATGTTTACAAACAATAGAATTTGACAGTTAAAATATGGTTTGCACAAATATAATAATCGATCAGCTGACGACTATTTACAAAATTCGTTGCATTATTCCCGGAGTATTATTAAAGGATAAACATAATCAAAATATTAACTTACGAAAGTTTCACTATGAATAATTTTATAAATACAAGTATTACACCATTATTTTATTGATACGAATTATAAAATTTTACACGATAAAAATGGACAACCCTCCATTTTTTTGCGAAATAGTCAGGCGTTTCAAATATTTTGTGAAAATGATCAAAATCTCGACGCTGTTAAAATCTAGACCATATATGCTATTCATTAATTTTATAAGGCGTTAGAGTGTGATAGCTACAACATGTCAGCTTACGCTGCTATATTTCTAGATTTGATTACCTTATATACAGATATAGTTATGTAATATTTGGCGTATAGATAATTAAACAAACATTGTGGCATATCTCATTTTCTCTTCAAGTAAGTGTTGGTACTAAAATATTTTCCATTGTAGCCTACAAATTGTATACGTACTTTGAAATAATGTTTTTATAATAACAGAGCTTTTACTCTTATTTCGATGTATATTTTTGATGATTATTCTTAATATTAGACATATTTGCATCAAAAATATGAAAAACGCTTTAATGTTAATTTCCGTTATAAGTTGGCCGCTCATATAAGGATAAGATGGCCACTTAATTTCCGGCTCATTTTTTATATTCCTTTGCATTTTTCGTTACTTTTTTCTTTTTCTCGTGTAAATTGTTCTTTTCCATTTCTTGTTTCTTCATTTTCTTTCCACAAGGATTGCAAGAATTGTTGAAAGGAATACAATTTACATGCGGCCATAATTTACAAACAATTCAGCTAATCTTATATTTTTTCAGTCTCGTAGTAATTTTCACCAAATTCTACGCATCATATATATTATCTTCGTTACGAAATTTTCACCGGTTAATTCTATCGTTTCTTCGCTCACTAATCTTAGTTCGCGACATATAGAGCAGACAGTAAAATTTTTCGGTTGGTCGATTCATCAAACAGGCCATATAATATTGAATTACCCTACACTAATACCCGGTAACTCAACCTTGATTGTATTTTTATATATCATAGTGCATTCGCATTGATTCCTTATGACGCATTTTAATAGTCGTAAAAAAAAGAAAACGCGTTAATTTTGTAGAAATTCATTATTGACAATTAAATAAAACTACGTGATGTAGTATTATTTATTTTGTTGTATTACAACATCTTCAGGTGGGCTGTTAGCATCTTTGCTAACAGTCTACTTGACGATGTTGTAATACAACGAAACCTAGGTAGTGGTAAAGAACTTAAAGAAAGTAGAAATAATAATACATAACGTAGTTTCACTTAATTGGAAAATAATATAAAAATTGAAATATTATTTTGTAAACAAAACATATATATATATATATATATACGTTTGCGTTTCGTACAGGTAGTTTAAAAAATAATATATTTATGTCAATGGCTGCGGAAAATGTAATGTTTACCTCATCTTAAAATCTTCAACAAATAATTAAATATTTATTTCATACTGACATACCTTTCAATACTCCTTGAGACTTAGTTAATAATATTATTTTGACACCCTACTTTTGTTTTACTTTCAAAGAATCATCAGTTTATCAGATAAAAATGCCGATTTGCGCTTATGAATTTTGCCGGACAATAAACTTTGTTCTCCATTCGGATATGTGTATCTGGTAAAACTAACTTATTAGTCTTTGGTTTGAAGACAACTAATGCGGGTTCGTATGATTATTTATCTGTCCGCCTGTTGCACAAACACAAAACCTAACAATTATATTGAAGTGGTCATATATAAATTTACGTAGGACTAAAAAATCTTAATTAATCCAAGCGCACAGCTAGTATAATTATTTGCGACATTCATTATTTATATGTTCACAAAGGACACACTTCTTGTCCAAAGGTATTTAGATTCAGGAGATCAAATATATTTTTTTGTTTACTGTATGCCCCCGTATGGCAACTTATTTATACAATGTATATTCAATGCTTGCTTGCAACACTTATCAATGTAATGGCGGGAGACGTCCATACATCTCATTTTCCAATATTGCTCTCTAAATTTTTGTTTTTTCATAAAAATATTTTGTTTCATATTAAGTTTATTATATTATTATATCATTTATAATGTTAAATTCGTTGTGTTAAACGTGTGATATTTTTAAGTACGAGTGTAATTAAAATGGCGAATATTCTTCTAAGGACCGTGCCTATACGGCTTTTCAATAATACATATCACTGTAAAATACTAAGATTTCCGTCGTATCACTGTAAGATAAACAGAATCAAAATGATATGTGGCGAAAGAAAACACTACTTTTAAATTAAACGATGTCAAAAGATTTCTACTTATAGCAATATCATTTAATAATTATATCGGAGTAACCAAAAAATCCACTTTTGGCTTTTTAACGAACTTGGTCCCTTTTTCACATTTATATGTTTGTAGGATCGGGATTTTTGCTAATGAAGGAGACGAAGATTTTTCACTTTAACCCATCTTCCTTTCACAATAAACGTTTTCTTTCAAGGCTTGTTTGTGAACAAACGATATGTTTAAGTTTTTGGTTAATTTACTATTCTGGTTGCGATAATGAATTCACTTTAATGTTACACCTTTTACAAATATATTTAAAGTTTGTGTTTTGAGCACGTAACATGCCGTAAAATAAGAAAGTAAATTTAAAAATGCAAAAAAACCTAGGCCGCTAATATTTTGATTACAACATTTGATAAAAATTATAAAGAAGAAGATAGTGCAAATTTAATAATCAATACAAAATTTCGTGAGATGTTAAGAACTACGAAATCTTTACTATAAAATGTCAAGACATTTAAACAATTACAAAACCCTGACTATATAATTTAAAGATATGTTAATGAGTACGAAATTCTCGATACAAAATTTCAAGAATTGTAAACAACTAGGAAACCATTATCAGATAATTTCAAGAAATGTTAAAAATTGCGAAACACTTACTACACGATCTAAAGGCTTATAAACAACTAAGAAACTCTTTAAACCGATGTTACCAACATTTCAAATGATGTAAACAACTACAAAGTGTTTCGTACTAGAAAATTAACAACAAACCAAAAGATTTAGCGCACACTTGCGTAAGTACACGCGCATGCGCACGCATGGGTTTGCCACATACCCACACATACACATACATCCATATATATGTGGGTATGCACACACACACACACATACACATTTAAAATAGCGACGATTCAAAAATCGCCTCAAGTTAATTTTACCATCACACTTAACTTGTATTTATGGATATAAACAATGGCGCTTATTGATATAAACTTAATATCATAAATAACTTTTGCGCTAACAATACTTATTAGCAAAGATCGTTTCATTTTTTCTCACGTGGCGTAGGCAGGTACACCATCTAAGCTAAATATAGTATATCAAGTCGTAAAACAAAATTAACATACATCTATTTTCCGCTGTTTTATTTATATGAAAATATTTAATTAAAATTGTATCAAAACAAAAATATTTATTGTCATTACATTTATTGCCAATGCGGTCTTTACATATAATAACACAATACAGATAAAAAAGTTGGTGCATAAATATATTTTATTGTTAGGATTACTGTTTGTCTGTTTGTTCATACTTGCAATACGCAATAACTGGGTTAATAAATGGATTTTTATTACTCAAGAATAACAGCTTATGAGTAAAATTTTTCATACCTCAACTCAATATAATATCAAAAAACTACTAAATAAAATCTACTTCACTCTTTATTTGCACTTACCTGAAGTAAAAACAAATAAATTAAAAAAGATGTTTACTTTAATATAACGTAAAATATAAGACATGAACACTAATATAAGTTATTTTGTATTATTTCGAAAACACTGAGAACAAAAACTTTCAGTCTTTTGAATTGAATCAAAATTAAATTGAAAATGAATTGAAATTGAATTTAAAGATAATTTAAATTGATCGAAATTGCCCTGAAATTGAATTGACATCAAGTTGTAATTACATTGAAATTGAATGTTTGTTGTTGTCGTGTCCACATGAGATGAAGAATATCTCATATGGAAAAATGGTCGCCAGAGCCTCGAAAGGTTAGACTTCTACCAGTCCCGCTTCGATGAACGGCCGGGAATCGAACCCGGGTCCTCGCGGTGCGCGGTCATACGCTCAAACCAACGTGGTGTGTTGAATTAAATGAAATTTCATTTAAATTTTACTGAAATTAAATTATGCATAGACAAATATTTAAACTTAATAAGATGTGATTTATTTTGAAATGGACTAAAAGGCTGAGAAAAGAAACTTAGCCCACTGAATTGATTAGACATTGACTTAAAATTTATTTAAATTTGAAATCAAATTGAATTAACCTTGAATTAATAAATTAAAGTTGAATCAGACTTAAATCGAAATTGAACTGAAATTCAAATAACAGTTGAGTTTGAATTAGATTTAAATTTAAGTTGAACTAAACTTTAATCCAATTTTAATTAAAGTTGAATTGAAATTAAATTTTGTTTAAGATGAAGTTTTATGAGCAGCATTTTTCGTTACGATTATTTATGTGTTCAGTTCTAAGTCACAAAACAAGACTAATTGCTTACCCATCATTTAACGTGAAATAACGTACATTTTAATTTTCACAGAATATATAAAATTTTTGTATTTAAAGTACTAAGTATGTAAAATGCAAAAAAAAAAATAAAAATAAAAATTTATTTTTAATAACAGACTTGGTTGGCTTAAAAAAATGTGAAATGTGAAAAAAACATCCTCAATTAAAATGTGTTATGCATAGATATTTTTGAGGAGTATGAGAGTCTCAAAAGAGAATAGCAATGACGACATGCGATGTCTTTACTTCCCTTTGAAACTACTTAGGTTGAAATTCATCATGTTTAGAACTATTTTTTACCGATGTTTAATTGGTAAATTGTTTTCAAACTAGAAAAAAATTAAGGAAACATGTTGATGTTTCCTTAATTTTTTTTCTACACATGTCACATGCCCATAAGGTTTATTAATTTGTCTTTTACAAATTTATTGCAATTTCTTTTCATAATTTCTATTGATACTTTACCATTCTAGTTTTTAAAAAGCTTACAAACATATTTTTAAAAAGTTTTATAAACAATAGATTGACATTATCTAGGTATTTGTTTTTTAAAAAATTAAACTTCTATTCGTATTTAATATTCTCGTATTTATTTATGGAAATTTTAAATTAAAATTATTAAAGAAAACGTACAAAATATTTAACCAATAGAAATGGATTTTAATTAACACTGAGTAGAAAACATCATACAGGTTGTAAATTTGCATAATGGAGTGAGCTATTCAATATCGATTTAAAAAAGTTCATAAAAAGCTTTGGTGGTTGATTATACATGCGGGCGGTATAATCAACCACCGCCCTCGATACAATAGGCTCTTGGGCGCTCGACATTGATTGAAGCGAAAAGCTTCAACAGGTTGTCTCTTATCAGGGTTCTAGAATAATTACGAAAGATAAAACGTTAGAGACTTTTAGTATCACATTACACGTGTTAATGTGATTTGCACAAATTTGTATTGCCTTTTGTTTGGGTTTTAAATATATACTGATAATAAATTGTGTATTTTATGAACATGTTCTTAATACTTGTTACTATTTTCCATTAAATGTACTATATTATAAAATTATGTGTAAACGAATAGTATCGTGTGTTGTTAAAAACTGTGGGTTTGTATATGTTAAACAAATAACAGTGAAGATGTTTTAGATGAGCAGAGTGAAAGATTTAACAAATATTCCTATTTGTTAAATCTTTCACTCTGCTTACAAAAAAACAGGTGTTTACAAAATTATATTATTTTTAACGTTTTTAACAAACGATCCTGGTTTTGTGATTTTAACAAATTCAATTTCAATTTAACTTCAATTCGACTTCAATTCAATTTCAATATAACTTCCATTTCAATTCAGTTTCATTTTGATTTAAGTTCATTTAGCATTCAATTTCAATTCAATTGCTATTAGATTTCAATTGAATTCCGACTCAAATATTATCGAGTATTTCGACTTAAATTTAATTTAAATCAGTTTTAATTTAATTTTAATTCAGCTTAATAGACTTGCGTTCTCTTTTTTTAGTTTTAAGGGTTTATATCAAAATTAATAGTATTCGTTTTAAATTTATGTCTGTTTTTAATTCAATTTCCTTTAAATTTTAATCTGATGTCACTTAACTTTCAATATAATTGCAAATGAAATTTAATTTAATTTAAATTAGCATTCAGTAAACCAATTCACACTTTGTGGTATGTTTAAAATTTTTACCTTTAAAGAATATTGAGAGCTAAAATTTTCAGCAACCTTGACTGAGATAAATTGAAGAAAATAAATCATAAATATTTAAATACAAAATTATAAAAGAATCAACACAGATATACATTTAGTTAAATGATGCGAAAAACATATATATTTAATGTCTTGGCCAAACTATGTACTTAATATTAAAAGTAAATTAAAATAACGAGCATCTAAAATAAAAAACGAAAGTTTGAGAAAGCGTTCATAATTAATGAAAAATAAGTGGAAAATGGACTAAACAAAATATAACACTGGCACACTTTGTTATCTTGCCAAGTTTCCTCTTTCGTAAAGTACTTTGTATCTAGAGATATGTCAAAAAAAAATAAAGATTTATATTACAATTAACATCGTTATATTTAAAACATTACGCTATGGTTATATAATACAAATTTTAAGATTACGTATTAAGTCTTTTGTCCATATTTATTTATTGAAATCTATATTTTGGAACATTTTCTCAAAGAAAGACATGTGGCAAGACTAAATATGTAATAACCACCCGATAACTTCCAATTGAAACAATGAAACTATAGACACTCACCAAATCACGAAAATAATCGTTACATAAACATCGTTACATACACAAAGTGAAAAATCTACGTTGATTTTCGTTCGAAATATTTTTATTCCATTTGAATACGCACAACTTCATCACGAGTATAACAAGATATTAGATTTGTTTATATTATATATTGAGCATTTTGTCGAATTTGTTTCATTGTTAAATTATGTCAATGAGTCTCATTATGCTTATTAAGTGGTTCTCATTTTTATCTTTACAGTTGTATATTCAGTTTTTTCACGACGTCGTCATGATTCAGTTTTTCAACGTCGGAAACATTTATGAGGACTTTTGTGCATCCATATAATCATCCTATTTGGATTAAAAATGAGGTTATGATATATTGGATTTAAAATAAGTTTCAGATACCAAATTAACATAAAATAATTAAAGAATGGAAAAGTAGGTAGCAAGTATATATGTATTCTGTCGCTTCTTTAGGTGAATCATTGGCACAGCAGACTCTGAACTTAGAATAACCAGGTTCGAATTTTAAAAATACATCTTTTTTCGTTTGTAGACTACAATAAAGTTAAAATGTTGCCTATATATTGATATTGAAGAAATCTTGACATTGAATCTTTTAACTTATTCATAAAATTAATACATTTTTATTTCAGCGTCATCCATGACGTATGACGTATGGACGCTAAGTAAAACATAAAATTATTTTTTTCCATTAAACATATTCTCGCAAACTACTCACCACTCACTCAAGAAATGAATACATTTTCGTTCCAGCACCATCTAAAACATTTCTAACTTTATTTATCGGGTACAAGGAGCCATATTTATTGTTCTAACCGTTGATTCATAAATTGAATTCAATACGAATACCATTATAATTGGTCTAATAATAACCGCTTTGTTCGGATTCTGACCTTCATAAATATTTAATAAATTAATTCGTCTTCGTGTTCTTTTAAATTTTTCAGATTAAAATAAAACAAAAGAAAACCTTTAGCCACAGTTCCGATGTTAAATATAGCTTAAAAGAACAAAAATACAGTTTTTTCTTATGACCATTAAAACAATTATTAAAGTCTACTTAAGAAATTAACAAATTATTGTTTCCGCCGTTAATATCGGTTTCAAGAAACTACAGTTGTACTTGCAAAATTCGTAATATATTGGTAAAATAATATAAATTAATTGGTTTAAGAATAGTCTGTATATTCTGATTGTAAATATTTCTTAAAATAAATATTTTCAGTGCTTATTTTTTCATTTAATAACAACATCTTTAGTTCCTGATTGTCCAGAAATGAAAATTGTATTCAGCCATTACGCACGAATGGCATTAATTACGACTCCCGATTAAAATGAAATATACTTCACTTTGCACAATGTACATTATATACAAGTTTCATGAAAACATCAATTTCACTTAGTGTTTTATAGAAAATAGATAGATGGAACTTAAAATATCATTTCTATATTCTATCAACTTCATGAATTAATTTTTAGTGTCATTAATACAATACATGTGACAGCAATACAATAAGACATTACTACATATGATAATACTATTCTAATATTAAGAAACAAATAACTGAATAACTATTAGGAGTA
This sequence comes from Druceiella hillmani, assembly GCA_039881145.1. Lineage (NCBI taxonomy): Eukaryota > Metazoa > Arthropoda > Insecta > Lepidoptera > Hepialidae > Druceiella > Druceiella hillmani. The sequence continues at coordinate 8,585,074 of JAYKKI010000039.1, read as the reverse complement.
ATTTAAATTTAGGAAGCCACCTAACTGCTAGTGCATTGAGCGATAGCATATACCCTGAACCCAAAACGAGATATATGTAGAACAATAATCGATAAAAAATATTCACTTTATGTAGATAGAGAACAACCTACCTAAAACCGTTTTGCACCCCAGTGCGAAAATAAATTTCTCGCTACACCCCAGCTAAATGCAGATTACCATCCCCTTAAATTCGTCACTTAGACTAGTGAATTAGTACTTTTTCATAATTTCAATCTTGGATTTCCGGCTCACGGGTTCCGCTTTAGATTTATTCGATATTGTAAGACCAAGGGTTTATTAAGATAAACCCTGAATGTTGTCAAATTGGCAATGGTAACAAATTTATTTCTTAAAGGATCGTACTGCTGGTGATAATGTAGAAAAGGGCACTAAATATGAATAGTATAAGAGGACAGATATATTCCGACATATATTTTATTTATAGCAATTTTGATTAGCTCTAAAAATTAACGTTCTTTTTAGAATAATTAGTAATTCCTTCCATATTGAAACAAAAACAAGAGGTTTTATGATCCTAGGCAAAAATCAAAATATTTTTGGTATCCGATTCCGAGATAGAAAAACAACCAGTAACAAAATTGTTATAAAAATAAAAAAGTTGGATTTTGGGTTTTTGATAGATTTCAAAGAAAAGTTGTTTCCGAATCCAAGAAGAAGAGAGGTGCGAAAATATGTGCTTGCTCGTGTTTACGCGTAATATTCGTTTAATGAACCTCGAAAAATAGAGACCTGCAATCTTCTTTTAAACATCGCATGGTTTTCTCGTCAGTTTTGCTTTTTTCCACTAAAAATTGTTTCCCAAAACATCGACATTAGTCTATGCATTAAAGAATAAAAATAAAACATCGATTTTGTAGAAAATGAAGACTACTGGTTTACATTATGCTTATCCGTTTACATTATTTCTTTTTAAAATCAAACTTCTTTCACACACATTAAAATAGTGTAACGCTTAAGAAAATACATTCTGTATCTACAAAAATATAAACGTTTAACCCTTTCTTAATGGAATCGTTTGTTTTTATTATAAATTCAAAATTATTTTCTATTTATTTTTTTTTAACTGTTAAGTTGAAGTGGGGACACCGTGCTACAAAAACAGTCTCTTATAGCCAATAGTAATGATTCGAGGGAGAAAAACAGCTGTTGAAATAGACTGCAAATGATTTGTAAACGCTATTTAATTGACACTTGTAAGAAAAAAGTAGAATGTTGAATAGATAAATGCAGAAAACTTATGTATAAATAATGTAAAATTAAATAAAACAAAAACAAATTAGCCATTTAGAGATAAGGGTGGGATACAGAAGAAATTAAATATGCCAATTATGATAAATAATGTAATTTCAGACTACCTTTAATCACAGCCAAGAGGGTAAACCTTCTTCTATATTTGTGTGTATTTCATTACATAATATAGTAACAGATACTGTAAAATATTCTCCGTAGAATACAATTCTATATTGAAAGTTTAGAATTATCATTATTTTAACAATGTAATTCAAGTTCTGGCTGATATTCTATTGTGAAGGAGTATGAAGGTGTAGCGGCATTATTAAAGATATTGTATAAAAAAAAACATCAACGATGGAGGTTTTCTTGGTCAAGGTGGTCTAGCCATTTGTGACCGATGCTAAAATACATAGCCATATTTTTAAGGGAGAAAAAATATTGAATACTCCAGTTATGGAATTGTTTCACTGTACTGAGTAAATATTTATTTAGATTATAATAACACATGTCTCCATAATCTGGAAGGGGCAGAAGTCGAGACTGACAAATTTGTACCTTGATATAAAATGAATAAACATTCTAAAATCGTTGGAAAGAGAGTATATTTAGTTATCGTTGTCAAATTTCTTTTTTTTATGTTAACAATTTTTCAATCATGTACAATTTTTTACTCAATCTTAAACGATCTTTACCATAATTTTACGTTTATTTAATTCGTAGAAAATAAAACTTTAAATTAGTTTTTTTGTCCACACATTATGGAAGTTGTATTGATAGGTTGTATTTATAAAACAATGTCACTTATTGAAATAAACGTAAGTTTAACCTAAAATATTTAAAATATATTTACGTGAAATATTTGTGAATAAACTTACACAATTAAAATGAGATAGATAAATGGCATGAAAGCACTTCGAAACGTAGGTTAATACTGTATTTCAAAAGTTATTTGATAAGGGGAAAGTGCCCTGAGATTTGATAAATAACTCTTGGCTTTAGAAGCCTACTTTACTTTAGGGAAACTTTCAAAAGTGTTTTTAAAGTTTATCTGACACATGTGCAAACAATATACACATGTTGAAGCCGTCAGATTTTGGAATCTGCATGAAGTTCTAAACTAAAACTATCAATAAATTTTATGCAGGGTTACCAAAAACACGTAATATACACATATATATTTATGAATACATTTGTAATGTTTATTTGTGATTTTGATACAACGGCGTGCTTTTATTGAAAAAATATAAATATTAAATAAATATCTAAAATCCTTTGTGAAATTTTTGTTTATCGGTCTGCTCTATCTACCTGTTTGTTTACCATAAACTCAGAAATGGTTAACTATGTAATAAATTGTGTTATATTTGTATACAGAGAATGTAACGGAGCACTATCTGCACCTCGTTTTACCTTGAAATCTCAAAGGATTTTGATTGAAAAAAAAATCCACAGCAGCCTAGCCGATAGCAGACAGCACCGGATGCGTAAAAACGCGTGAACGGACAGGAAAACGCAGAGAGACAGAGGAATAGAGAGAGAGAACGCCAATACAATCGGATGATATTTAAGTTAAACCAATTTTTGCCGAAATACTAACATAACATGAATGCATTAAAAGTTGTACTTTCATTTCTAAATTTCATGCAAACCAAAACCTATAGAACCACTAGTAGTTGATGAAAATGCGTACTAATTTACAAAATATTTACTTAGCTTTAGTAACATAATAGTGAAATAGAATATGGCAATAAGTATTTCACTGACATATTGGTTATACTATACCAAAAAAAATTAATTTTCCAAAATTATGTCTATCCATTAAGAAAAAAAATTCAGTGAAGTTTTGTTTTGTTACATGATACTTAAATTGTATTTTTATTGATATGTAGAGGGTGAAAAACGATTAATGCGAAGAAGTTGCTGGTAAAATGATCAATACTTCAGTAAGCATAAAAATATCTTACTTTAATATATCATTCTTGAGAACCTAATGTATGTAATTTTTTTCCATTTTTTAGGGCGATACTTTTGAAGATTTTTGGAGTAAAAATTATTTTAGAAAAGTGTTGGAAATATATGTTGGAGACATCTGTCTGATGAAGAACAAATTGATAGTTTTTTAATACTGAGATACGTAACTCTAAAATTCATTTTGGCATTTTTACCCTTTGAAATCAGTTTCCTTACGGTTAGGTTAGGTTAGGTTAGATTAGATTAGGTTAGGTTAGGTTAGGTTAGGTTAGGTTAGGTTAGGTTAGGTTAGGTTAGGTTAGGTTAGGTTAGGTTAGGTTAGGTTAGGTTAGGTTAGGTTAGGTTAGGTTAGGTTAGGTTAGGTTAGGTTAGGTTAGGTTAGGTTAGGTTAGGTTAGGTTAGGTTAGGTTAGGTTAGGTTAGGTTAGGTTAGGTTAGGTTAGGTTAGGTTAGGTTAGGTTAGGTTAGGTTAGGTTAGGTTAGCTTAGGTTAGGTTAGGTTCGGTTACGTTAGGTTAGGTTAGGTTAGGTTAGGTTAGGTTAGGTTAGGTTAGGTTAGGTTACGTTAGGTTAGGTTAGGTTAGGTTAGGTTAGGTTAGGTTAGGTTAGGTTAGGTTAGGTTTAAACTTTTCAGTGCCCTCATAATTCGATGTTTAATGGAAGTGTATTTTAAAGATTTTTTTTTCATTTTAAGTGCCTATGATATCTCATGTTATACGGAAAGTCATGTTGAAAGCTTTATGAATAATATCTCATTTTTGCAGATCGGCAGATGTTTATGGCGTACGTAGACGTAACCTAAATATATATGTATATATATATATATATATATATATATATATATATGTATATATATATATATATATATATATATATATATATATATATATATATATATATCTACATTCATACACTCAAACATACATAAATACTTACATACGGACATACAAATCACATTCACTCTTTTGACTTCGTCGTTGTCATTACTTCATTAATATGTTATATATCTGGTATACACCATGTTCATTGTATATCGTGCTATTAATATCCTGATTACTTTATGTACTTATTTATACCTTTACTTCCTCACTTATCTATGTACCTAATTACTTTCTGACTGTTTTATATTCTCGTATATATAAACTTACCTTTTCATTTCTCGTATATATAAACTTAACTTTCCTACTAACGTCTAAACAATTGAAAACAAGTCCAAACACAATGAGTTTATACCTCTTCTGTGAAGAGTTCCTGTCACCACCTTCTGACTTCATCACTCTACCCTAATATTGGTATAGGAAAAATTCATTTTGCCTTTAGCCGTATTAAAAATTTATCGACATTATTGTTTGACTATCATTGTATTTACATTTACAAAATCGATTACGGCTCCTATGATGTTCATTTTTGAGTAATTATATGGTATACTTTCAATTTATATTACCAATTCTAACTAAATTTGCAAGCTAATATTTTAAAAAATATAACGCACAAAAAGATACTAAGAGTATACCATTTCAAATAAAAAAGAATCGCCCAAATTGATTGATAAATGACGGGGATATAGGGTAAACTTAAACTTAAAGTTAAAAATAATCGTTTCGTACTTGCGCAACTTCCTTTTGAATTCAATATCAATTCAATAACAAAAATATTTTTAATAATGAAATCCCCAAATACCGTTAAGAGCATATTTTGTTACAAAATATTTCTAGAGAGTTTCACTATACTAATCTCATTCATCTTTTTTGTTTTTAATTTGTTTATGAAGAGTATGTTCTCTAAAAAGATAATTACTCAGAAAGTGCAACAGATTTCATTTTAATCGGTTAAAGTGCATTCCAGAAAATCGTGAGTAAAAATGGATAAACGATATCAAAACGTCTCCTTTTTGAAAACCTTTCAAAATAAGATAATATACGCCTTTATTAAGGAGAAGAAAAGTAAATAATGTAATCAAGTACATCAAAAGTCATGTAACATGTAAGGTTGAAACTCAAAACTGTATACCAATACAATTATAGGCGTGCTTGACATTATCATCAATTACAGAGTAGCGATGCGTTTTCATAATAAAATTATAAGTATATTTTCTTAATTTTTGTCCACAATTAAATGAAACTATGTAATGTAGTATTATTTCTACTTTTTTTAAAGATCTTTACCACGACCTAGGTTTCGTTGTATTACAACATCTTTAGGTGGGCTATTAGCAAAGATTTATGTTTCATCTTTGCTAATAGCCCACCTGACGATGTTGTAATACAACGAAACCAATGTCGTGGTAAAGAACTTAAAAAAAGTAGAAATAATACTACAACATGTAGTTTCATTTAATTGTGAATATTGAATTTCTACAAAATTAACGTCAAATATATTCAATTAATTTTTATCGCATAGTATGTTAAAGTATATACTGTCTTACGGTATAATATATATTTTTACAAGTTGCAAAGATAAATGACTGAAATGGAAGACAATTTTGTATCAGAATATGTTAATAACGATGAAAGCTCAAAACAATATTGACTTTATATAATAAGATTCTGCCTTTAAATGGGTACAGAATTCATTATTTCGATTGCAGCATCCGATATTTCCAGGCGCACAACATTAGCGTGGGACGGTCGGTCACGATCTCCGCCATAGTATTATCAGAAACACTTAATTGGTTAATAAATAAATTTTTGTAGTTTAGAGTAACAAACTTGCACCGCTGTTTGTATATTCATGAGGAGATTTCCGGGCACACAGCATCGGCGTAAGATGGCTTGTTCGCGATCTCCGTTATAATATTATCAGAAACATTTAACTGGTTCTTAAAGAATTTTTTTAAATTGTAACACTGTGTGTATCTTCACTAAAGTAACATACAACCGTCCAAATCCGGGCCGGGTCGTCAGTATAAATATGAAATATACTTGTACTGTATTTCCAGGAAATCATATAAAGCATAAATTTACAAATCTGTCGTAAGCAGCACGAGAACATTGCTCACTAAATATATTTTGCCCCTAAATTAGACACGTAACATATGAAACATAAACTGGTATTTGTATTTTTTTATAAAATAGGTTTAAAACACGAAAAATATCATTATAGAGCGAGTAAATTGTTGGCAAAACGTTTTCTAAAAACGGTAGGTATATGCTACATATTAAATATTTCGAGAACGATAACACGGATTTCAACGAGTATTTCATAACATTTGACTCTCATTTAAAAGTGCCCTTAATTTCTTTAAATTTTCTTTCATCTTATATAAAACAAATTTGACTAAAAATACGTTGCATTCATTTACTTTGTTAGCTATAAAATAAACTAAACGATAATTCCTTTCAACAATAACGAAGCTGTATAATTACTGAAAAGGTAATTTACGTGAAAATTACGCTTCCACCTGAACGTAAAAAATGCTTTAACGGAATTAGATGGAAACTTACCTGGCCTCGGTTTGTTGCCTGCGCCCCTTAAATGTTCTTCACTGACCGTAATGCGAGAACGTTCTTAGAGTTTAAGCGTTGAGACGAACACGAGCGATTAAATGATGCGCACTAGTTCAGCGTGGGCGAGAGACAATTTCTGGGCGGGTAAAATAGCGAACATGTGCATAGGAATGTATGCTATATGATTAATGGTTTTGCGTACGAATTTCGTTTGGTAATAGGATTGTTTTGGAAATTTTATTTATTTTAGAATTTTTGTAAAAGTGAATGGCATATTGACGGGCAGAACAATAACCATGAAGATAATTAGGACACTGCTTCATTAAATCATGAAAATAATTTATTTAAATGGATTAGAATTTAACTTTAGGAAAAAAATGCGTTTTGCCCGCAACTTTACTTGCGTTGTTTAAAATCAGATTAAAGACTTTTTTATTTCGTTGAAAGCATACATAAATTATTACGTATAAATTATTAGTATTTAAATTAGAAATATATTAGACTTAAAAATTACAGAGGAAATGGTGAGATATATTCATTGCTTTGGAGACTTCAAACAAAATGTATATATTTATCCAACAAAGTTAAATAATCGAAATATTAATCAATTAGAAGTTTACATAATTGAGAAAAATCAATTGAGAAAATACTAACTTATAAATGGAAAAAGTTTGCTTATTATTTCTTCGTGCTAATCTCTAGAACCCTATCCGTATCAACTACATGTCATTACGCTACGATTCACAGAAGTAAACAGTAATAAAGCGGAAAAGTTTGTATTGTATATTTGTTTTTCGCACATGTTATATCTGGAATCACACATTCGATTTCAAAAATTATTTATGTGTTAAAAAACCTGTGCTTTGAAGAAGAAAATAAAGTAATGACAAATAAAGTAACAGAAGTCATGTAACATAACTTAACGCTTCAAGGTAGAGAAGGACCCGTTTATTTATTAACCGATCATCCCGAATATTCTTGCCAATAACTTTCCAACCACGATGAACTCCTCATTAGATCGAAAGGCAGATATACGTTCCGTTACACATATAATTATACAAAAATTACTGATGATAATTAGTTATAATTATAGTAAACAAATCACTATAAAAATAACAGCAAAAATTCCAGCTTTAAACATATACTATTCAATAGATACTGAATGATAACTCTTCTTGAAATATTTTTTCTTATAACCAATTCACAAGATAGTCTAAAATAAAATTCAATCGGCTTCTAACCTGATGACATATGAAAAGAAAAAGAGTGTCAAAAAAATTCTAGTAAACCAGAACATCTTAAAGATTCACCTTAGGTACCTATGAACTGGCAAAATGCAATGGGCAATTTGGCTCGGTTCGGAACTTCCCACTAATTCAAATGTCTTCTTTGTGATAAAATCTTGTGAATCATCAAAAAACTGCACATTTTTCTTAGGAACGGATGAATTGGCGAAGTGCTAGGTGAAACCTGAAATCGGTCTGGAAATTTTTAAAAATGCTCAGTAAATTTCTTTACTACTAATTCTAGTGGATCAACGTAAGATTGTAAACTATACTTTTTATTTAAGTCTTCTGTAAAACAAATTTTAATGAATCAGTGACGGATTGTGAACTATAGTGTCTTCATAAATATAGATTAAATTGTCATTTCGGTATCTATAGAATAGTACAAGTTTAAAACCTAATTTTTTTCGGTTATTTGTAAAGCGATTTATTTACTACAATTTTAACTACTTATCTCAAGTAATTTTTATATAATTTTATATGTAAAACGCAACGTATGTCTGCTTTTCGATCTATCTTACTCCCTATTCACTCATAAATCTATTGGATTGATTTCGGTTTTTTTTCGCTACTCTGTACATTGTTTATTCCAGAAGTCTTTAGTATATAAAATATTAGTGTATATGACGAAATATGGAGTGCATTAATATTTATGAGACACATCCTAAAGAGGGGCCAGTAAAAAATATTATGAATGACCAAGGCAGCAATGCACTGCGTCGCAAGAGAGGAAGTCACTCAATCATAAAGTTCAACATGAGAGTTTCCACGCGAGTGGGGCTGTTCGCAAAAATTACTAAAAAATTGAATACAATTTTTGTGTTTTAATGAAAAAAAATTTAAAAAAAAAATTGTTACTCTTAAGACTAAATTTTATTAGAATGTAAATATGCTTCTATTTTGTATTTTTAATTTTTTTCTCCGTACTGTACACCTCTCAACTTTGTGCTTTTTATCGACTAGTACGCCAGGATCGAATTTTAATAAGAGAAGTTAATTATAACTCGTGTAATTTTACAGATATACTTTGATGGAGCTTTTCGAAAAGCGCTCTAAGCGTCGAAAATAATATATCATTCATTTCGTTTTATTTTAGACATTTGCTGTGATCTAAATTTGGTTTGAAAAATGGCATAAAAATGGTTTGTATGTATGTACGAGTATGTAAGTCCATATGTGGACACACTACAAGTCGCAATACTTGACCAGTTTTTGTGAATTATTTTTTGACGATTATAGAATCATCATTTAATTTTATTATTATTAATTTATTTCGTATTAACTACCGAAAAAAAATCACCAAAATCGGTAATGTATTGAGGCCTGTAGTCTTTCCGCATTCTTTGAAATTGTGGAAATTTTTAGACGTAAAATAAAGTATTTGGATATTGTTATGAGAATAGATGCCATTTGATTTTCACAATGATTTGTTAAATAGTCTAATTTTTACTCAAGTGTATGAATGCTAATACAATAAATAATAAAATTACTTTAACTTTTTAAGTCTTTTCCGGATTACCTTTACCAAAGACTGAGTTCTTCTGACTTTATTGATTATGGTAGCCGAAAATACAAAAAGGAATGATGATAAATAGAACGCCATTGAGGCACTACGTAGTGGCAGTTCTAGGGGGCAGATTTTTGTTTTTTGATGTTTTAAAATAATTTTAAAATGACCGAAAATCTTAAACATTAAAACATAATAACTACCCACTATTAGAAAAACGGAACTGGAAAGGCTTTGAAAAGTACTGAAAAGAAGCACGAAATTATCAGAAACCAAATTATGAGCCAAAGAACATACTCCCACATATTTTTTTTCTACCTAAATAAAAATAATTAACGTGTTTATTAAATTTTTTCCACGTAAGGTCAGTCTTTGCTTTAAATTAACATTAATGAAAAATGCCTTGCAATGATTCATCATCTTCATTAGTCGGAAGACGAACACTTCTGAAGATAGGTTTCCCGAATAGATATCCATAAAGATTGATTCTGTTCATCTAACGGCTTCCAGCTACTTTTTAAAGGCCATCTCTCCACTAAACGAGGAGCTATCTCACTCTGCATCTTCCGGTACTTAAACATAATTGGAAAG